>CACRXP010000121.1:1104922-1138294 GCA_902702965.1 Spirometra erinaceieuropaei
CCTCATCATCATCATCATCATCATCATCATCACCATCATCATCGCAACAGCGAAGGTAATACCTAGAGCAGTACTAATTCCATACCGTAGTGTGAATGTTCGAGTTATTTAATTGTTCACATGTCTAGGTTATTTTCTCGCGTCTCCCTTTTGCAACCAGACTTCCTAGTAATTTCCACACATATGCACACAGAATATAACTTGTCTTCTTGTCTTCTCAGAAAACTGGTAGACGTAGTATGTTGTGATTACTTGACATACTATGCTTGAGACGTCGACCGACCCAAATCGCATATGGCTGGGCAACTTGCCTCCTCGAACCACCGAGTTCTTTATTTTGAAACTGGTCAGACAGTTTGGCGAGCTTGCAGACTTCACCTTTCCCGTCCACAAAGTCGGTCCCCAACAAGGCGCAACAACAGGGTTCTGTTTCGTCACTTTCAAAAGTCGAGAGGCCACTCAGCTAGCTCTACGAAGGTAGGCTCCTCCATTTCGATTTATAAACCCTCCTGGTTGATTACAAGGATAAAGAACTGTCGTTTTAGGTAAGAGTCTTGACTTCTTTTGACAGCTGTGTCTGGTATATGTGTCCAGAATAAGCATATTATCTACGCACCAACACCACCCTAACCGGTCAATTTTACTTACCAACATAGACAGCTCCTAGTCGCCCCTATTCGCTCTTTGCGGTCGTCCTTTGACATCTGTATCCGGAGTGGAATCGTTTTTTGCCTTAAAAGACGAATTTACTGACAAGAAAACTGCACAGATCAGAAGCTTACTTTGCAAATCCTCCATTTAATTTTCCCACCCGCGTTAATCTAGTTCTTTTGGGAGACTTGCCGTTGGAACATGATAGATCAATGCCGCAAATGTCCCCACTTTACTCAAAGCCACGCTCAAGTCACCACTACCGTAATCTGTGGATATTAAAGGTCTTCACTAACCACGTGGAGCGAAATACCATTCAAAAGCATGCCGGCACCCGAAGTGATGACTGTTGGCCCAATTTACACATACCTTCTTTATCTTAGAGTAAAATTCGTCTGCCAGTGTGTGCTGTCGAAAATCTGCACCATACGTAGCAAGGGTCGTCTTTTTTCCGTAACACGTCACCCGCGATTTTCGGCCTAGCAAACTGTACGGTTCGATTCCTCAAGAGCGTCAAGGGGCTTGAAAATGTCGAATTTTTGCCACAGATATTGACGAACCTGCTTTTCTCAGGAGGAGCTGCACGTAACTCGTAAGTCCTTTAGCTTGAATTAACTCTATGACCAGGTTAGAGAACATGCCAAAGTAGTGCAACTGGAGATAACACTCCTGTCAGCACTAACTCGCCTCGTAGACGAGCGCAAAATAGTTCTGTTGGAAAAAGAAAAAAGAGTCAACTTTTCCCCATTGCTTCGAACTTACCCCAGCCAGACCAGTCAAGTCTAGTAGAGAGGGAAATTTAGCTAAACAATGGTATAGCCAAGACTGAAAAATGGCGACAGTAACCTATCTGCCTGTTGTGTCGTATAGTTTCTCCCCTCTCCATGGTCCGCGACGATTGATACAACGAGCTTGAATCCCCCCTTTTCCAGCAGCATAGACCTTATATCAGATCTTAAAGAACTACTTAGATATTTTGAGGGATTGCGTCGAGCCATCTTTTAGGCCCACGGCTTCTTTGTCTACTATAGCAAGCCTACAACCTCGGGTAGGCTGTCGTAAGGGACGAGGCCTAATACTGCCCGGCGAAATCAGTCGTGTCTGCACAGGAATTTATTTATAATGAAACAGACTTGCTCTGCATATTCTCCGTTCTCTCATATCCACCATTCGATGATAAGACAGGATGACTTGGGTAGTCATAGGTGCAATGACATACTGTAGGTGTGCTAACTCATGAAATGTTAACTGAAATTCTGAAATGCGTTTTCGTTTCGAAAAGATTACGTAATTAGGGTTGTAAAACTAGTCATCTGCAGCATAATTATATAATAATTAAGTTACCGGGGGATGCCGGCTTTCGAACGAACTTCTTTCCGGCTGCATGCAAAAACCACGCCCGGTAATGAATAAATACTTGAGTAGCATAAATGTTTCTCATTTATTTTCGATGCCCTTAAAATGCAATTATATTTCGTGGAAAACATGCATAAAAATATCCATTTTTTACTCATTTGGTAGAAAATCACGTCTTCCAGGTAATTCTTTTGAAACGAAAACGTATTTCAGAATTTCGGCTAACATTTCATGAGCTAGCACACACCTACTGTACACAGTTAAACAGTGACGACCTGATTCCGAACACCCGCACACACCAGACACCTAGAAGGGATGTCGGATCTTGCGTAACTGGAAGCGTGCCACAGACCCCTAATGAACCATTTCAGCCTGATTCCTGATTCTGCGCTAGGCTAAGTTATCTCGTCAGTTTGTGACTGCTGACGCATCATGATACTTTAGAAGCGCGTGTTTATACAGCATCCGGGCTGGATCGACCTCAGCCCGTCTTCCCTCACTTACGTACCCATGGCCTGTATGTGCCTGTCGACCGACTGGCGACTAGGCTGGGTACAGTGACTGACGTGGTGTGGAACTCCTCTGACGTGTGCCGCGCACATACACCACACATGGGAGACTCGACGCAGCCAGACTGACGCATTCTGTGAGTCAGTGTCACCCCCACCCATCTCTTTCGTAACGACGACCGACATAAGATAGTTTCACCATCGTAAGCGGCAAGGTCGACTTTTGTGTGACTGCAACTGACCTACTCCATTCTCCCCACGCTCACCATGTTCCGGTCAACAGGTGTGAGACAAAGTCCATTGACATTTGCTGCGAGTTCATTTTGTTAACTCAGGTGACGCTGATTGAAATGTGATCGTTATCTTCTCTGGGCGAATTCTCGGTCTCGGATTTGGGTGGCCGGGAGCAAGTAGATGAAGGCATCGTTGCGTGTCCAATTCGGTTGTGGTATCCAGTGTGGAGCCGCCGCGTACAGGTCGTAGACACTGACGCTTGATAATTTGTTTCTGCCTGTATGGGCCTGATGCTGAGCAGTTGGACGTCGGTTCTGTATCCGATGTTGATTTAAAGTTTAAGAGTGAGGTCGAGTACACCGCCTTGCTTCACTGCCCCCGTTATTACAAACGCTTCCAAATTCGCTCCATTATCCGTGAAGTGCACCACCAAGCCGCTGCTATTTCGTCTTATTATTTGCTTAAGTCGTCCCGAGCACTGGAATGTTATAAGTGTTTTTCATACGTCAAAGGACTTCTACTAGATTGGCAAAGGTAACTGTGGGTCTTGGAGTTTCCCGTGAAACATACTTCTGACACTTACTCTATGATTGGGAAAGAAATTCCTTCTTCACACAGCCGATAAGAGCGGAAGAGACAATCCTGCGTGAAATGCCGAAGGAGCTTCCGTGGTAACCGTTTCACCACTAGTGTTTTCGTCTTGGCCTTTAGAAGCAAGCCATGGTGGCGTTCTTTAAGCCTTCGGTAGTTGTCCGTGTCTCTGCACTTCATTAAAAAACGAGGTGTTTGTTCGAAGTGGATGACCACTGTGTTCTCAGACTTCAGTAGAAGCTGAATCATGAGTAGGAGATTTTTCACTGCCTTGATCGTTTGCCACAGGGAGGGCAGAAGAACAAGGTCAGCGTCTGTTGCCACTTGAGGCAGTTATTGAATTCAGAGCTGCGCTGGACACCTGAGGTGAGCGACGGAGAACACGCTCAGTTCACTCCAATCCTATTTTTTGGATGACGTGAGATATTTTCACGGTGTCGTCGCATCGAGTGAAGGGTCTGTACTCCACCTAAAGCGTCTTTCTGATGAAATGCTAGATAGAGGTCGCTGTTTCTCGCTCATCGTCATACGACGTTTTAACCGTCACAAGCAACAGAGTCAGGCACTACTTCACCAGAGGGGCATATCCGTGAACTGCGCGGGACTTTGTTTGTAGCCGAACGGACTTGCACCACATTAACCTCACTATCCCCTCCAACACCTCGTTTTCTGATGGCACTACAAAGCCAGGGTGACTGGAAGTGGGATTGGACGCAGTGGCTTGCAAAGTGAAACAGGCCACTTACGCCTGCAACGTGACCCAGTCCCCAACTCTGCATGTGTCGGATTTCATCCACATGCCCGGAATCTCGAATTCCACGTAGGTGAGAGTGCAATAAGGGCCGCACTAAGAAATAGCCCTTACGGCCTTGGTTTCAGTCCTGAGCGAGACCGAGTTATTCCACCAGTTAGCAACTTCCCAAGCCACAACTGCTAGCGCGTCGCAGTGGTTTTAAAGCGTGTTTGGTTGTTTGTGGTGAAAAAGTAAGCGCTCGGTCGGCCACTTTTTCATTTCACCCTTCATAACATCAGTGGCTTGTCCGAGCCAAGCCGACTGAGAATTGGATTATGCGCGGTAACTGATGTAACGTGAAGTCATCCCCTATCACATGCCACAAGCGGGCTTGAATCTCACAGGTGAGACCACCACAAAGGCGACATTTAGAAGGAACAGTTACAATCTTATTTTTGCTCCAATGGCCTCCGACATGCGACCCCATGCCGCGACGTAGCTTGTCATAATACGTTCAAGCGCCTCAGATCTACTGTCTTGAATAGTACGTTGACATGTCACGATGTATTCCTCAGAGTCGGACTCTCTTTCTATGCACCAATGACATATCTGAGGCTGTCGGTGGACTATGGATGAGTTTGGACGTTAGCGACTAACATGCTGTCAGCCCTCGTCAAAGGCGTACCGCACGTATGGGTGTCAGAAGGCAAGGCCTCGCGCAGGCCCAACGCAATCTGACAAACTCATGCGGCAGGAAAATTTCCCCCGTAGTTTCGGTCGAGCACTGTCACGGCGCATCTTTATTTTTTGTTGGGTTACCAATTGGCATTCGTCTGATCAGCATTCAAGACGATGGAGTGCTGATCAGACGAATGCCCAGCACACTCAGATCTTTGCAGTATTAGCTGTTTCTTAACGTCCCCATAAAGCATCTTCCGGCCTCGGGAACAATTGTCTTTGTAGCGATCAGTTTCTCCCTAGAAGATTAGAAACGGCACATGGAAATTGGAGTTGGTGGTTTTAAGTGAATTTAGTATATCTAGCATTACAAACTTCCTAAGATTTACGCATTTTCGTCGTTCTCCTACTTCCCTCCACTGGTAGATCATAGTAAGCCGTCCAATTCTTAGCCGAAACTGACGCACATTTTGTGAGTAATATCTGTCGTAAGGCAAGTCACAACCTCAGTTCGTCCTCTTACTCCACTGACCAAGCCGATTTTTTTTTAACTGAACTGCCATCCTTTATGCGTAAACTCCCGTTCTATTATTTAGACTAGATGGCCTCCGTATCGGCGACCACACTTTGTCTGCGCGCTTGGCCAAACCCTCGAAGGAGGAGACATTATTGGCCCAGTCTTCGCTGGCCGAAGCGCGACGGCAGAAAATAGAGGATGAGACCAAGAAAAGAGAGGAAGAACTCGCCCGCATTTTGATGGATAAATCTCAGTCATCGACAACTACCACTTACATCGCCAAGTAAGTGGGAAGACGCCTTTGCAAAAAGGACATCCATCGGAGGTCCCTATGTTGCACTCATTGCCTCCTTGATGTAGTTTCATCCCTTCTGTTATTTACTTGAGCGTAAGTGGTTCTTGAATAACTGAATTAAGAGGTACCATGCAAACTAACCATTCGTCCACTTTCTCCGTCCTCTCTAATCACTTTTGGCGTAGAAAGATTGACGAGCCCCCGACCGCCTCCTTGATGCCGGCTTCACGTCCCAAGGTGATGACTATTATGCCAACGCCAATTCCCGACCTCTACGGCAAGTTGGGCCAGGTTAGCGCAGGGCCACTAAAGTCTGGGTCATCGTCCGTCTCTGGTGAGTTCCCATATTCTTACATTGAACACGAAAACCAAATCATTCCCAACCGGTTTGCAGCAAGCACTTTCACAGCATCTACACAGTATTCAGGATAGGCGCAACGGCCTGGGACATGTGGTCACAGTGCTTCCAGCTGATGTTCACTTACGCGTGCACGATCTGGATTTTCAGTCTAATTACATGCTGCATCACAGTCAACGCGTAGTATTTTGTGGGAAACCGTTTTCTTACCAAAATACCCAACCATGTTCATAGGGTCTGGAAGTCGGGTCCTTAATAAAGTTGATTTGTGCGCCATCTGCAGTTGGTGCTTTCCCAGTTGCCTTTTTCAATGACTTCGGCACGTCCTCAGCGTAGGATAGTGTGACAGGTTGCTGGTTTAAGTGCCCGCCTGAAATGACCATTTTAGGACTCGTGCTGTCTCGCGCAGGCACGCGCGAAGTCTCGGAGGTACTCGGGGGGGGGGGGAGAGAAGCATGGAAAGATTGTTTAATTCTATTAGATACTTTCAATTGCCACGGCGGCGTTTTCCACCTGACTAAATAGACTGTCGGTAGAACTGTACCTGTAAGAGGTAGGCTGGTTGTTATCCTGTGGCCCCCACAACGGGCTGTGCCACAGATGTCCTGGGCCCAAACATGATCACATTGGCTCATGACGTCGGGCTGTGCTGAATTCGCGTAAGCCAGTAACTGCAGGCGTACAGGTGCGGCACTCTTTAGACATTGGCCTTCGCACCGCGTCGACAACTGCACCCAACTCCATCAGACATTGGTTGAGAGGAAGACGAAGATGCGATCACTGGAACAAGAAATTTATTGGCCTGACATTTCGCATTCTCACTCGAACCCACCATCGCGGATGGACGCAGATGCGACTGTCTCTGATGGTGGGTTCGAGTGAGAATCCGAAATGTCCGGCCAATACATTTCTTGTTCCAGTGATCGCATCTTCGTCTTCTGAAATGCCTCCTGGAACTCGCCTGCTCGATTCTATCAGCAATTAGTTAAGAGGCTCTGACAGTCGACTGGTGTATGGGAGTGGCCAACGTTGGGAAATCGGTCTCCAGGGCCATTCATCACTATAACAAGTCTGGCATGCCAACAGTCGTGGCTTGGAAGCTTGTCAACTGACGGGATAACTCGACTAAGTCAGCTTCTTCGTAATGTGGCCTCTATGGCACTCGATCGCACGCAAAACTCGAGCCGCCCGTATGGAAGTCCGGCACATGCTGCTGGGGCCAGGTCGTGTGTGGAATGCGTAGATCGGACTCTCTGCGGCACGCGGTTAACGTCGTCGTTCGCCACGGTCAAGCTGTCAGTTTTTTTGTGGTAGCGGTCTACTTCAGCATCACTTTATCGTAATAAGTCAGCGTTTGAAATAATCCATCAGTTGTAAGAGGACATCCAGAAGTCTTCCGTCAACTTCTCGAGCGTGAACCCAACTTTTCTATAGCGTTTCAGGTTAATTATTTTTATTACCGCTGGAGCTAATCAAGGGAAAACCGCAAACTCTAATTTTTGTAGTGTCCTCGCAAAGGTCAGGGATAGGCGAACCCGTATCCCTAGTACTGCAGCTGTTGGCTGGAAGAAAGCTAAGGCCATTGGACGGTATAATGCGACGTCTTTAGCAGTGCCAAAGCTTTAATTGGGTATACTTCAGGGTTCCAATCCCTTTTACGAGTTTCCGCGCATTAAATGCCTACGCTGACAAATGCCTGCCGATAAGTCCCTTTTCTGTGCACAATTCAATAATTTCTACTTATAAACTCAGCGAGGCCATGGGCCCTTGGTAGTTATATTTGTCACTTTTATTGGCTGTGCATCAAGCAGTATGTGACTCCTGCCCTTCTGTTTTAAAACACCCGCAGGCCAGTCTCAACCAGCATCCAATAACTTGACAATAAGTCGAATAGAGGCCACCCTTCGCCGTCTTGAAAGAGAGGACGCGACAACTGTCCAGCCCGCCATTTTGCGTTCTTTCACCGGTGGTGTTGGAGAGTCCTTAAAACCACATCCTGCCCTGGCTGGTGTACTCACGATGCACAAGGACGTACGACCGAAAAGCCGAAATCACCGCCACTATCCATACGGTGGCACCAAGACGTCCTTTGGACAAAAACGGGACACGTGGCAGAACGCGCACTCTGGCCGACGTCTGTAGACCTCTTTCACACCTCACTTCCCGCCCTCAACTGAATTTTTTGCTATCGTATTAAACTATTTTATCGTTGAAAATGCCTGCTTACAGACATTGCCCTAAGAGACCGAGTATTTTAATCTCCCACGTCCTGAGTATTAAGGCGTCTGATTAGCGCTCAAGTCCGAACTGCGGTAACCCTCGCTATCTCCAACAACACCTATTTCCAGTTTGCAGACGCCGAAAATGAGAGGGATCTGACTGCCATTCAGCCCAATAGTTACAGTTCGGCCAAGCACTAACAACAGCCTTAGCAACTCAAGGTGGTTGCGAGATGTAGAAACACTGCGGATTCGCGAAGAAATAATCGCGTCCGCTACAGGGCCAACCTGGGTCGTTCATTCTTCACGTTGATTTCTGAGCGCAGGCGAGCAGGTCCGACGCGGCCAAACAAGCCAACCGAGGTAGTGATCCGTACATTCATCTGGTGAAACCGAATTCTCACGTGAATAACGCACGTTCCGTGGACTAGTACAGCTACTTGGGCATAGCTAGTTTGATAATGGTCTACTTACTATGCGAACAGTCGTCGGAGAGGCCAATGCTTACTGACCTGCCAACCAACACTAGTTCTACTCGGCCAAGTGGGGAATACATTGATGGCTTTTATGGGACGCGATTAATTGTTAACTGTGACTACCGACATTATGAATAACGGGCGAACACCAAGACGAATTGGGACCGCCCTAATGTCGCACACAGAGCGGAGACTCTTACTTCCAGGACTGAGACGGTAGGTAATTGGAGGAGACAAGCTGTTACCGGACTTCTCCGGCACGTAAATCGAGGATCTTCCTTCGACAAAATTCTAGAACAACGTTGCGGTGTCTCATTTGGTCAGAACAGTCGCAGCACTGGTCGCCCGAACCTGTCCCCGGAGACCACGTGAGAATAGCGAAACCAGGCATATGGTGGTACGCCGCCAAACTTGATAGATGTCTGCACCGCCGGGTGACCATCAGCAGAGTATTTCCGTGTAACCAGCCTGGACTGCGCGTCAGACACGTTGACGCCAACGATATACATCAATTCATCCGGAGGGTGGCCCGTAGCGGGGGGCATAAATGAGCCTCCGTACAGCTGAATGGCACTTCAGTCCCGGCTAGATCGCTCCCGGCGTCGGAGACAACAAGCCCAGGTTACCTTAAACGATCCACCCTACTCGTCCAAATTAACCCAGAATGCTCAAAGGCACATGGCCGTCATCAGGCGCAGTCAGGTACATAAAACGAGACAATCTCTTGATAATCCGAAAGAGAACACAGTAAGGCAAGGCAGGAGGTAAGCGACTCTGTGCGTCGATGCTTGACAAGGCTCAAAGGCTGTGATGCAGCCAGGGAGGGTAAGGAGGGTGGGACTAAAAGTGTGCAGGCAAGGCGTTTTCACATCTAAAGGAACCGGTCAGCGGAAGTACTCGGGAGGCTTGCCTACGTGAAAGAGAACAGCACTGTGGGAAAGAGGCCAACAGTGTGAGCTAAAAGCAACAGATCGAATATCGAGATATCTGGGGGGCAGTCGAAATTCGGAGGGCCGTATCGACTCATGTTCATACGTATATGTACACGGCAGGGCCGGCCGCCGGGAGGGAGCACCCGGCCGAGCAGGTCTATGTGCTGCGTTACCGCCAGCGCCAACCGAGCAGCAGCAACAGAGAGATCAGGCATTAGGGCAGGAGAGACGAAGGCGCACAAAGCAATGACGACGACCGAGGCGACGGATATGCAAATGCGAGAAAAAAACTGAAGGATGGAGTGCCGGGATACAGCATTCACTTTGAGCGCACGCGCCGGCGAGTTGGTTGGCTGGAAGTATTCGCAAAATCACAATTTGAGATCGGAAATAGCTTCAGGTCCGACTTGACAGTTTGCTAATGACGCGCACCAGGGACTTGTTCTCGTCGCTCATCTTCGCATTTTCCTGCCGTAAGCGCTCAATCTCCTACACAAGTGAAGAGCACCAGAGAACGAATTAGTAAAGACAACAGTAATCAAAATGCGTGACGGATTCCGTTCTTCCAAGAAAGCGCAAAGCAAGCGTGCCAAAGAAAACAGCGCAACAACTGATCCCAGTGGCTCCGGGAAACACAGGGCAGAAAGTCAACTTACGGGTTACATAAGAAACAGGCGGTTTGCCAATCTTCTACAGGAAACAGGGCTGACTCATTTCGATTCTAATAAGAGCCCTTGAACGTGGAGACGTATGGAAACCACTGTCCTTGAGGGCAGTGGAACACGACTTTCATGCGTCCGTCGCAGGAGCGCTGACATTCATATCAGGGTCATCCTCAATATATAACCTTGAGGCAATCGGGAAAACGATTCCTGGGCGTCTACTTAGGGTTCCGTTGCATTTAGGAGACAAGCACACAACATCCTGCTTGCCTTGGCATCGGTTTTAGTTTTTGTACTTTTGTATCTATCTTGAAACGCGGTTGAAAACTGGGTAAATGTTGTAAAGTTAATCAAGTGACCTAGCTCTGATCACCAAATAGGCCCTATTTTGGTCAAATGTTAATTGGCCATTTCGGCGGGAACAAATTAGAGAATAAATCCAAGAATTATAATACAAGGCGGTCAAACTGACCCGGCACCCCCATTTTAAGTACCGTGAAAAATTGTAATGATCTCTTGTCTCCCAAGGATAAAACAAGGTGCATCCACAGAGGCTACCCCTCTACTGGATTATGAACAATTCAGGAAAGGCCACTAACACAGATCGTCGGCAGGTGCTAAGCTGAAAATTGGGTCACGCAAGCTAGGTGAGGTGAGGCATTTTGTGTTTTATGAATTTCAAGCGAAAAGTGTACATGGAGACTGCAAATTTCAAATTAACACGAAAACTACAAATCCGGTTTGCGTGTGCAAATCACAATGTGATGCTCTCGATGTAGACGGCCTAGGAGACACATGAATAGCAGGAATTCTGACCCTAAGATGACCAAGCTGCAAGCGCATGCACAACCAACACCATCGGGGAGAAACTTCGAAAGACAAAAACAAGGTAATGGAAGGTGGGAGAAACAAACAGCTTAAATGAACCTTCACTTGGTCCTCAAAGTACGCGGCACTCCGACGGAGCTGGAATTTGGAGATGAATAGAAAAATAGGGGGGCACCCAGGTTAGGGGCATTTAAAAACCGCGGAAGAAATTCGACCTAAAGAGAGCTTGGATCCAATGCAGGGGGGCTGCTCGTTAAGTTCGGTATGTGAGGGACAAAACCAAACATGTAGTCCCATTAACAGCTATGGGAACACTAAAATTTATGTAAAGTCAGCCCACGCAATCTGTTCATGGTTAAGTTAAAAACAAAGGCTCGACAGTTGATAGTAACCGGATGTAACAAAGTAGCCATACCGAAGCTGGACTGGGATCTCGAATTCCGCCCGAGTAACCGCCAAGTTGGCTCGATTTGGAGGTCTTTAAACGTGCCAGTTCGCTCTGAAGGGCGGCGAGGTCACGGTTTGTCTTCTCTAGCAAGCGCCTAAGACGTTCCTTTTCGTTCCGCTCTTCTTCGTATAGACGCCGGTAGTCAATCTTCTAAAGGTAGCAAAACATGAGATACATAAAACGAAAGCCCGTTAGCATACAAATTGACAGCGTGAAGCCTGCACTCATATCTGGTATACTTGTCAAGACTTTCGGCTAGAACGTACATCACGCCAGGTGTACCGCTCCTGCGGCTGGGCGGAGGATGCAACAGAGCCGCTAGACCGTACAGGAGCTCCGTTTGCTGTAGATGGGGAGATCTGCCGACTGGGAGAGGGAGTAGGACGGTCACCATTACTGACACCACCGCCAGCACCGCTTGTACTGGTTGTAGAAGATCGAAGAAACCGACTTGTAGGCTTTTGATCGGAGGCGGAAAAGTAAACATAGACGTAAAGGGTAAAGGGGAATGAGGTCGAATATAAAAAAAAATCGAGAAGAGCAACAACTAGTAAGGGGTAGGGAAATTAACAGACATGGAGGAAGAGCATACCCTCGGGATGGTTGACGAGTCATCAGTCTTGACAGAAGACTGTTCCAGCAGACTTGCCGCGGCGAGGACATCGCTGGTGTTTACCTTTCCCGTGCAAACCCGATCCCGCGTTTTGCGACCACGGTACGCGGAAGGGGTAGTGTTCGTGGTTGTCGGTGTTTGAGAATTGTCTGCAACCAAGTCTGGTTTCTGTGAATCTACGAAGTGTAAAATACGAAAACTGATGAACAGTCCGAAAGACAAAGAAGAGAATTCAGATAGCAGTTAGACGAAAACAGAAGAATCGATAAAGTTCACTTTAAGGTAAGGTAATACTATACTAACAGCACAGGTACCAGAAAGGAGACATGGAATGCTGGGGGACCCACTGACGAGCCGAACCCCTCGCAGCTGCGCCATGCAGCGGCAAAACATCGGCGAAACACGCGTGTATGGGCTTTTGGCTAGTACATGTGATGTTAGTATGGTATCACCTTACCCTAAAGTATACTACTAGCTGCCTGTCGGCAGTTAATGAATATTACGCGGTTACCCGCTGTGGCTGATGGACTTTGGCCCAAATATTCATACATAAAATTATCGGTCTGTGCCTATAGACCTTGAATAAACTGATCTACTCCAACTTCGTAGATAATTTCTGAGGAAATTAAGAAAGCAACAATTGATAAAGTGCAATTTGCCAAGTTCCACATGGCAGAGGAGGCGTGGAAATTGGATGGCCCATAAATGTGTAACTGTTGAAGCTCCAAAGAAAAGCGAGAGAATGGCTTTATTTTGAAACAATCGACATTCCCGGCATGCATCTGACAGTTCAGAGGATTTCGTGATTAATAAGCTTGATACCAGAGACCTACCCTAACAAGTTACGCATGTCGAGCCAAACGGTAAAGGATCATGGAGCATGGTTAAGTGGTTGGAAGCTAATTCCAGGTGGCAAACCGAACTCCAAGTACGCAGATGAAATTGTGAGGTAGTGTTGAAAAAATGGTTTAAACTGTGAGCGCCCGTTCAGAAATCGCACTTGTCTACGAACACAACATGACTGCACATCAACAACACAGGCCGTATATTATATTCATGGGTAGTGTCTTCGGCTAAACGAACGAACTGAACGATGAATAACTGGTCTAAAAGTGGGTCTACCGCGGCTTTCAAAGCAGTAGAGCGGTTGCTGTTGATATATGAAACTTGCTGTAGTCCGTAAATAAATTAAGTAGCGGTTGTTTTTTGATGTTAGAGACTATTGAAAAACGACTACATGCTGACTGTGTCGATTTCGCATGTCCGATAACCTCTGGCACGAAAAAATAATTGCCATCTTCTACTGCTGAAAACTCGATTCTCTCGGCAGCAACGATATTCTGCAAACCTAACCAGGGCGTGTTGACCGCAAACCGCTGGTTTTTCAAAACCAGCTCGCCAGAGAGGGAATGCATGGGGTGGCCTTAGCAGGGGGATAGTTTTCTACAGTTCCTGGCTTCGAGAATGGATGCATCTATCCATCCCTTCGGAATATCAGTTTATGGTTCCAGAACAGTCGGGTGGGACGAAGTCTTATTGCAGGGTGGGCCACTTCCAACGTGCTGTAATACTGTTATAATTGAAAGCGCATGGTTTGCGACCGACTGTTCGCCAGATGCAGAGCCTGCTTATTTTGCAAACAGAATTCATTCAGGAACGCGCTACTGTCCGACACAGTCGAGTAGCCGTACGCGAGGCTAACAAGCAGATCCGGTCCTCTGGCGTAGGCAGGGTAAGATGCGGACCAAAACCGGAGCTTTACACTCAAATATGTTAGTCATTGCGCCAAACTAGCTATCTCAGAAGAAGAGGATCAGAAGCGTCATTAATTCATAAGGAACGCAAGTAGTCTGTACGAGTTTAAGGGGCACACAGATGATTGTTGAGACAGTCACTACTCAACTTCCAAACACAAAGATAACAAAGAGGGCGGTCATCAAAGGAAGGGAGAAAACCACTAACCCTCGTCATTCTTGTGATTGCACGCAAGCTGGGCGTTTGCCCTGCCGGAGGAGGACAGCAAAGGGGAGCTCATACGAAGGTGGGCCGTCGTGGTTCGCACAGTGGGTTGAGCGGAAGTGAACTCCTTCTGCAATTCTGAGGGCGCGGTTGAGGGCGAAGAGGCCTGGGAGTGCGGAAGAACGCGACTATTAGAGAGTTCGTGCACTCTAAGCGGATACTATCCTTAAATGCGCTTCAGTCCTTCACAGTGACCATGGCCCCCATCAAAAAGATGAAAACTTCTGCTTCCCAAGAAACTTGCTCCGGGATTGTTTGATATCTCTCATCTAAACGTGATTGCCTATATGTGAGAGTAAACCAAGCAAAACTACCGGCAAATTTATTTCTCGAAGAGTGAAAAAGCTAACAGAACAAAGATCGCCGGCCAAAATCTCGGAATCAGGTTGTGATGACTGAACATCTCTGCGGAAACTGTGTTCATGAGGAGTTAGAGTTACAAAACTAAAACAGTGATCGAACACCCCTTAATAATGAACTCAGGCGCACTTCAACAAACAGAAGTCAGACGCTCTCTCACGTTTTCGTTCAGTCAGTAGACAATTATATAAATTAGTCCCGTGATCAAGTGAGCAACTCGTGCAACACTGACTCTCCAGTCAGTTGTCTAATATGCCCTGAGTTAATGGTGGAGGTCTATTGCCCAGTCATATTGGACCTGTGATTCCGGGGAGCAATAATTCAGCTGGCAGGCAGTCATGGACAAAAAAGGCCTGTAGAGCGAGCGAATCCCTGCCACCGGGAGCCACAAAGTGGGAGCGGTGAAATTGCGCAAGAGGCCAAACCTCGAACACAGCCACTGTTGCCAGTGACCTGTTCTCGCTTGCACGGCGGATAGCCTTTCACTTTCGTCGGTCCATCGGAGTTTTCTTTGATCGATCATGCGTACTAGGTAAACAATCTTGTGATGAAAAGTAGGACAGCAGAGACCATACCCACTGACGTGAGCAACATTGCCATTAGGGCGATCTTCAAGAAAGGAGACAAATCGCCCTGTAAGAACTATCGAAAATAGATGCGACTGTCTTCACAATCCTTCTCCTAAATGACATTCTGGCTTTCGGCCAAGACTGCGCATAGGCTGGCGTAACCTAACGAATTGCATACAAGTCTACAAGAGCAAAGCATGGGCAAAACAGAGACAGAAATCTAAATATCAACTCGCAACTGGGGAAGCACAAGGACAGGACTAGAGGCATGGGTTTTATACACAAGTTCAATCAACAGTACACAGACCTCCTACCAGATTACTAGGTCTCGCGACATTGCCCATGACGCTATTGGGATAGGGCGGCAGAAGTGAGCTTAAGGAGATTAGCTAGAAGCGACCTGAAAAGGAGCTTACCCTCCTAGGAAGTCAACACACCATCGGGTCAAACGGCTAGTAAACAGGCCAAACAACCCCTAATCTGCGTAATGACTGGTAAACGTGAAAGCCAGGCGTAACAATTGCACGACAAGACAATTTCATCTGAGTGACGTTTCAGGCAACGTATGACAACCTTCTACATATTGCATCAACCCATTTGGCTAGCAGTACAGAACTGATGGAGCGTTCACAGCAGACGTCCCGATCTTGTGAAGAAACCTACAGATGCCTGAAGTCTACCTTATGATGTATCCTCCACATATGCTGCCATTCTGAATGTTGCGGCGATTTTACTCCGCTTTTTTTTCGCATTTAGCACTCTCTTAAACAAATGACTGGGCTCATCGGTACGTGCCTTAGTGGCACAGTGAGTTTGTCCGGGGAAACATTGCAACAAGTCAGACGCACTAGATAGCAGTTCGGATTACGTCTCTGAAAGCCATAAATCAGAGACAACTACTTCTAAGTCTTCTGCATATAGTGTATTAGATAGAATATGTGACTCACTGACAGAGTTAAGAACTCTCCGTATCGCCTAACTGGTATTAGAAAAGAGCGTAGACATAGAAGTAACTGACTTTGCGGCTGATTCAACTGTAAATACAGAGTGCTTTTAAATACCGTAAAGTAGGTTACCAAAGTTGAAATTATCAACTCCTAAAAACGGTGGTTCTCCAAACAATGGAAAACCATACGGTCCTTGTAATGGGAAAAGTGACCATTTCTGTTTAGTTAGAAAATTGCCAAGATTGAAATGGCAAATATTGATTACTGCTTGTTCGCGACACACAGCCCTCTCGAGTAGGTCATTGCAAGCTCTTTCTGTTTACTAAGAGGGAACTGCAAATGTTCCTGTAAATAACGCGCAGTATACAAAGAAAAAACTACATAAACGCGGGCTCTGCTGGTATAAGTTTTTTGTGAATTGCACCGTGTACGATGGTACTATACGGTTCCCGCTCTGGCGACAGTCAGCTACCCCCTCCAGCCACTCGAAACGTCAGTTTGCTAGTAAATGCGTGCCAGAGAGCTTATTTTTTCCAGTTATTGGAAAACATTCGTTTGACGGCAGCGGCAGGTAAGACGCATTCCGTTTCTAACGGTCTCCTGGAGACAAAGATCACTAAGGTCACGGAGGAGAGCTGATACAGCCAAAACTAACAAGCCAAAATAAGATCCTGTAGAAGGCGAACGGCAAAACGATATAAAGCTATTTTAGTGTATATCAAACTCCAAGAAGTACTTAGGGGACATCGAGTGAGGGTCAATGACTGAGAGGAAATGAGGTTGGACAGCGAACACCATTTGCTCCAAAATTGACCCACACGCAGTGTTTTCGTGAGGTGCACCACTGCACAACGGAAAGCGGAATGGGTGCGCGTGGCATGGGCTTAGTTCACAGATGCAGCAAAGAATGAAACGACAGAGCGGCAGCAGAGAGTATAGGACACGGGTTCCCAAGCTCGTGTAAAGAAAACAACTGTAGCAGACGGAACTAATAAAAGGGCTAAGGGAGCAAAGACGGAACGAGGCGCGCAAAAGTGGGTGTAACAGTAGCAGGACCGTACACAGTGTGCAAAAGAGGCCACAGAACAGTGGGTAAGCGACTACTTTCCCAAGTATACTGCACCACAGGGGACAGTGGGAATATAAATTACCGTGCACAAAAATGTGTCCTGAAAAATTGCAGAGTGGGTATTGATTGTAAAATGTGTGGATATCTCCGTGTTTCAATTTTGACATAAAATCAACGGAAATGAGGGGCACTTCCTCTGCCTAGCACTGCTTACCCTAGCGTGGAGTGCTACATAATGTTAGAATCACTGAACTAGGGGGTAGTGTGTGTGTGTTTCGCCCCTCACAGACTCTGTCAGTGAGTCACATATTACATCTAATACACTATATGCAGAAAACTTAGAAGTAGTGGTCTCTGATTTATGGCTTTCAGAGACGTAACCCGAACTGCTGTCTAGTTATTACCGACGGTAATAACATACTGCCTATATCATGCACCGCTGTGCGGCTGCTGGTTGGACTCGAGTGAGAGCCCGTAAGTCACAACGGAACGAGTGAGTTCCGTAAGAACGATCGGTGAGCGCCCCCTACACCCATGATCGTAAAATGCGTGGATATCTCCGTGTTACAATTTCGACAAAAAATCAACGGAAATGAAGGGCACTTCCTCTGCCTCGCACTGCTTACCTTAGCGTGGAGTGCTACACAACGTTAGAACCACTGAACTAGGGGGTAGTGTGTGTTTCGCCCCTCAAGAGGATCACGCAGGAAATGCGTGGGGTAACACGGGCGCTGGTTTGGGGTATGACAGGCGTTATTGGGAATGCGCACCTATAACAGACGTCCACGTTGGAAATACGGCGGCATGTGCAGGTGCAGGCTCGCGCGGCGCCAGCTGGGGTCCGAGCCGCCGCCTTCCTTTTTCACTGCGCAAAATCCTACGCAGTTGTACATTGTGAGGCAGGGAGTGAGGTAGTATGTATACGTGCGGTTTTTTGCCGTGCCAGTCACCTGCGCGCGCTCTCCCGCCTCAAGTCTGCTTGACTCTACCAGGCCAGTGGACACAAGTAGAGGAGGAGTGAGTGCGGCAGATGCTGTGTAAGTCTATTATCACGGCTAACGAGTTTAAGCTCAAATCGCCGTCTCTGGTTATACCCCGCTGTAGAGAACACGGTGGACATAATCGACAGTCGAACTGTCGCGTGTGTGTGTCAAGCAGCACACAGCTGGCATCGTTCTCCTCATTTCCTTTCAGCACACTATCAAAGCTGCCGAATCGCAAAAGACTGGGCGAATGATCCCACCAGAATTTTAACCAGACCAAGGTCATGAAAGTTCAAGAGAATATAAGATTGGACCTTCTGGCTAATTACAGAAATCAGGTCCCAAAAATGTTGAAGGACATTTCAACAATGTCGGGGATCTAGATATGCACGCTAACCCCTCGGTCTATCTCTTCATCACAACTCACCTGTCCTTTTGACTCCACTCTAGCGACGACGGGGGTGGTGGCGGGGGCCTCAGACGAAGACACATTGGTCTCCGTCGGCTGTTGAGGGGGTGGTGGTGGTGTGGAAATCGCATGATTTGTCGACCCAATGGCCGCAGCACTCATGCGTTTCGCCTCCTCAAGCACATCATTCGTGATGCCCTGTGTGGAACGGCGAGTTGAGCGAACCATGCGAGCTTTGCTGCTGCGTTGGGCTTCCGTCTCCTCTGATTTCACCGGCGCCAGCACTGCTGAGACCCTGTTGGCATGGTAACGAAGTAGAGATGAGAAGGAGGTATAAGATGAAGTACAGGAGGCGGCAAGTGAAGTAGTGCGACCATTTTTATCATTCAAACAAATACACTCATCACACAAAGGAATCACAGACTGTCCATTCTTCCAGGGATCAACGGAACATTTGTTGATGGTTGCGGAGTCAAAACAATGCTTGATGAAATTTTGTGGTCGAAGTTAGCGGGTGTCATAAACTGAGTTACAGTTGGTGGGCCCAAGGGTTGACCACATTTGGCTGTCCGCTAAAGCATACCTATTCTGCGATAAAGCGTTGACAAATCAGTAGCGAAAATAAGATAATGAACCGAATGTACACCAAACGCACTTGTCTGGGAGAACTTACGGGCGGGGTTACTACGGGGAGGTTCAAAAAGCGAAAACAAATTAACGTGTTTGTGGCAAAACTGTAAACGCTATCCAATCAAAATAACAAGTAAAAGTCCGCCTTTTAATGTCAGATCAGTCGACTATGTACTTGCCATAGCAGAGCAGAAGTTGTGCAAAACGCTGACGAGCGCGAATAACACGTATCTACCCACACAATGGGGAATAAGATGATAAATACTAACTCCTGCTAGGTGTGCAGCTCATAAAAGGAATTGAGGGGTCAACTGGAAGTCTGTTAGATAACAGAATAGGCATTAAAAAGCAGCAAATTCAAAAACTTCATGCCGCAAAGCCCAGAGGCGTTTCTGCACCTGCTTAATTATTATGGCAATACATTAAATGCTCATCGGATGCCTGCAGGTGCTGAACTACCTACAGATTGTGGGGTGTAGATGAAGTAGAATTTTTGAGCAGCATGCAGAGCGGATCCAGACTGAGGAATAAGCTCAGCTCGCATTATGAGGAGCGTCGCGTCCTGACCATTAATAAAAAATTGCGAATGAGACACTAAGTGGCGGGTAGACGTATGCTCTGAAGCAATAAAAACTCAAATTATTTGACATAATTGTTAGGGCATTTCCGGTTCCCTCAGTATAGTGTTTTCAATAGTGCTCAGCCACTTTTGACTGAAGGGAATAGACGACCGCCCAAAAAATAGCATTGCAGTCCACATTGGCTTTCCCTTATTTTCGTGGATGGCGGAGGGCGTACGATTTCTATGCTTGGCACTGGATCTCACGTAAACACCGAAAAAGCTCTCCGAGTACCACATACAGTTACTGCAGCGACATATTCCGGTGACAGAGAAACGGTCGTAAAAACAAAGAACCCAGCCCGCTGCGTGCAAAAGACGTTTGTACAGAATTGGCGTTCAGCCCGGTTTAGAGTCCATATGATTGGTCGATTGTGATAATTGTGCCCCATCTTCTTCGTCTCTTAAAAAATTCTAACCCTGCCGGTTTTGCAACTGTCGTATGGCTCCGTTCCCTACTAAATGAACAAGCCACGTAACTCCTCCTAAACAAAGACTGCTATCCAGTTTCCTCGTTAACAGACGTTAAAATGTCGATCTGCGCTTGCAGGTTAAGAAGAAAGGCCTGGATCTCCAGTTCGCCCGAACTGTAAACGCACCGTTTGTCAGAAACAGTCGTCTGCAAAACTGTTGCCTACGGAATTACAAAAAGAAAGCCGTTGCCAGTCGAGATGACATGAGATCTGAACTGACTTGGCTGCCGAGCCATTTAATTCACGAAGCTCGCAGTCAGGCAAACCGACGAGCAGTACTCCCGTGTGGCGGAATATTCCCGACTGCAGTCCACAGAGTTGAGACCTGAGGTTGACCTCGTCGTGCATCCACCAGTTCGATGACAAAACAGAAGCGGTATCAGATCTTGGCTTTTTTTTCTAGCTGAGACTGAAAATGGCAAATAAGCCATAAGTGGCCGGTGGGGATTTTCCTTGTCTTTATCAGTAACAATCATTGGTTCAAAGGAAGAGACCCGAACAGGTATTACTGCTGCATGCGTTAAAAGACAAGAAAAACTCACATGTTTACGAAATAAAAAGAAGGAGTGATTACTAAAGTGGTTGCAGTGAAACATGACGGGCCGTCAAGGAGTTCCACATTACGAAGCTTAGTACTAAGCAAATGAACAGTGACCTGGCAAATTCCGTCTGTTTAAAAAAGTAGAACATATAGGAACTGAGGCCCTCAGACGCATCACACGGGACAACAACATTCAGCAAAGAAGGAAAACTCGGAGTTTATCAGAGAAGTTGCTGGCTTGAGATGCAAGTCCCAGGACCATATTTGCGTACGACTAGCACCAAAGCAATTGAACAACGAAAGCTAAGGTAGATGGGCTTCAGTGACAAGACACCTCCCGGCGGCCGATCAGTGATTAAAGCATTCCCGGAGTAAAACAATCACCTGTTCTAAGCTAGTTGCGTCAGGTTCAGAGTCCTGGTGAATAGCAAGGTATATCCGGTACACGGCATTACAAAAACAGAGTGCTGAACGGTTATAGGACGCGGACTGAAGAAGAGGCCACGATGACTGTCTGAGCGGGATCAGCAAAAGCAATCGCCAGGAGCAGAGACACAGCCACTTACAAAAACCTCTGTTACAAAGTAAAGATCAAAGACCGTGATTGGCAGTGTAAACAAGTTTTTTTAATGGGTGCGGGAGAAATTCGTATCAACAGTGTACGAAGGAGGACCAGAAAAGGGGGATTTGACGTCTTGCCATACACTTTCGGAACCATTGATCGGCATTGAAAATGTGGACAAAAGGAGCTGCGAATAGACTGAAAAAGAGCAGATACGATTGGCAAACTCACACTGAAAGAATTGAATGAGAAACGAAGCTTACAGTGTTGCACTAAATGCAGACGGCTGTATAAGATGCGAGACTCCGCAGCCTGAACTGCAGACACAGAAGAACGAGCCTGATCAGACCAGAACGATGAACACTAACTTTGGGAAAGCCGACGACATCCAGAGCAAAGTAACCGAACACACAGAGTCTAAGGGCGGTCCCTAGCATACAGTCTACACCGAAATCCATGAAGTGGTGCAAAAGGAGAGATTATTCATTTGGAGTCACAATGCTGCCAACTAGGGGATACAGTTTCAGGATACCTTGTACTTTCGCTTAAGAAACGTCCCGGTTTCCTGAACCATTCTTAACTAATGCTTCTCAAGGTTCCTGGGAAGACAAGCACTTTCCCAGATGGGTGACGAAAGTTCCTTTTCCAGGATCTTTTGGTAAGAAGGTGCGTCCTCTTAAAGGTATTAAAAACGAACAGAAAATTAGAGAATTGAGAGTTAACCGAGGCATCGTTGGAGGGCGACATGCGTTCCCAGGCGTCTTTAATGTTCCCAATCAACACGGCATACATGGGCGGATTCGCAGTGGCAAAATTTCGAAGTTGAAATCTTGCCAGTTTTTAAAATAGGAAGTTCGGAGAAAAAGCAATTTCCGATAAAACAGCTGTGACAAGAAGACTTTTGTCGGTAGTGGCATCATATAAATGTCAAAAAGCAATCAATATGCGCAATTTTGGTGAGTGAATTCTGACTTAGTGGAATATCCATAAAAGCCTGAAATAGTGGATGTATAAATTGCCTTGAAGCTATGTCGCAACACCAGGAAGAAATTTCTTTTTTAGAAAAAAAATTATTGAACACTTTCCTCACTGCCTCGAAGGCTTCGGTGCAAATTGTAAAAGCACAGGCTAAGCAGGCAGGACGTTTACAAACGTTAGTATTTTGCGGGCAGAATGTCCAACAGAATACCCGGCAATCACCAACGGCTGTTTATCAAGTAAATAGAATTGCAGCGTAGTTAACAACTCACAAATAAAAAACACCAGAGTTAGGGCTGCTTGAAGGCGGAGATAAGCGCAAAAGCTTCTCATATATGCCAACATTGAAAACGAATCTGAAAATGTATCCAGATATGCACCCAGGGAAATCTTTTGTGCTCTTCAAAAGGGATTAAAGGTTGTGTGAACCCGTGAACTGTTAAGTGAAGATAAATACTCAGGAGGAAAGATATAAGACCCAAGCGCATAAAAATGAAAACATTTGCAGCGGACGCGGAGGCAAGGTCCGTAAAAATGCGCGCAAAGAATGAATTTTCTGCAAATATGACTGACTACACAGCGAATTCTCCGAATATAGTTTGCAAGGATTACCGGAAAACTCTTGAACCCAAGACCTACATATTATCCTGGATGGAGCAACACTGGAGCGAGTTCCGCGCTACTTGGCGTTGAATTACCACTGGCCTTTTAAAAGAATGCTTTATGATGTCACCCGTTTCGATTGATTTGCAAATTAAATTATGGCAAACAGAACAAAATTTCGGAATTATTATGGTAACGTTTACCTGAAGGTACAGCCGTTAAATACACTGCAGACATGATATGACTGATTGCAAACAACATAAACGGCAGTTCTCGAAGACGACCTTTAGCTACCACGACCAATAAGAATAGGTCGAGATTGCGTCTAAATAACAATCAAGCGAACCTGCAGAACGACTGATGGTTAATTAACTACGCTGATATCTGCCAAAGACGGCTCCAAGCAGAAAAAGGAAAAGAACATACAGACATACAAAGTGTGATCGCAGTAGAACGTGATCCTCAAAAGGCTTATGCCAGGTGAAACGAACACAAACCGGTGACAAAGTCTGTGCCACCACTAACGACTGCCCCCCCCCCAACAGGGTTGCACAACCGCTGCATTAAACTAAAATGACGACGATATTTGCTCATGAAAAGCGTCAGGTGGGCTCTGTGGAACTTGCGCGAGTATTTAACTATTGCCATATGTGTGCAGAAGGAGATAGATAGAGGCTCATGTCACGCCATTGTCATTGTATCCCAAATATTTGGTCGACATGCCAGCGCAGGCCATCTGTATACGGGAAGGAGCAGTGTGAAGTTGATACAACTATGACTCATAGATGTTTTGGCAGATTTCGAATAATTCATTTTGGCCCAACTGTGAAAAATTTGGCGCCTCGGTGGAATTCGAACCCACAACAGCAAGGGGAGGGCTTCAATACAGCCAACGCTCTAGCCAACTGAACTACGAGCCCCCACCGAAAGACGTGAATTTAATCACATTTGGGTCAAGTTACCCGCCCAGCCTACTGCAACGTGTAGAATCCACCGGAAGACTACTAGCTGACAGACTTTATAGATGTTTCGGGCAGGTAACTTGACCAAAATGTGATTAAACTCACGTCTTCCGGTGGGGCCTCGTAGCCCAGGCGGCTAGAGCGTTGGCTGCATTAAAGCCCTCCCCTTGCTGTTGTGGGTTGGAATCGCATGGAGGTGCCGAGTTTTTCACAGATGGGTCAATATGAACTAGGATTCATTCATTATTTTGCGCACTACAAACTACCCAACGCGCTGTGAGTCGCAGCTTTAAGTTTCCAATTGGAGGCTACAAAGAAATTATGCGAATGCCCTTGATTTGGCTAATACGCTGATTAGATAACGGTTCTTGTGGCGCTGTAAGCAAGCATGTGCGTGTTATACGTAGATGTGACTTCTGCCTAGTCAGTCAGAGCGCTTAAGCTCATATCCAGTCATTTTTATTTTGCCTTGCCATTTGAACACTGTGGAAGCCGGGGGATGGATGTCGGACAAGTCTGTTACACTACTAAAGAATTCGCGTAGTCACCACTGCGTCTTCGGGAAGGTGGTGGACATAGTTGGTTGTATCGGCAGAACATTCGGTCCGCCAAGGACTTCGGAGCACCAGTTAACAAATGCGTACATACATACAACGACGATTAAGTTGACAACTGAGGACAAATGGCCACTTCGAATGGAACGACTCCACATTTAAAAATGGTCATCTTACTAATGAGACACTGGGTGAGCTCGGTACCGCAAAATGAAGGTAAAAGTAAGCTGGCCGTTCAAGAAGGAGCAGGGAAAAAATTAAAGCAATCACTAAGAGCGTGGAAGGCTGATGAGATTGCTGTTAGGAGCGTGTGAGGCGAACGAATAAAATACGTGAAAGAGACGTCGGACGGACAAATGCCGAGCGGGTAAGTAACTTTTAGAGTTAATAGTTAGCAAGTCGCAGCACTGACGAGACAACGGCGGAAACAACACAACGGAGTAGGAAGGCATCTGCGCGATGAAGGCAGACGCAAAAGGGGGGGGGATATTGCGGCGAAGAGCTTGTGGAGGCTGAGCGATTGCTCGGGATGAGGGGGGGAGCGCGCATAACGTACCTTTTAATCGCCCCAAAATTACGAGACGACGTGCCCGCGGGAGTTGCTCTTGATCTCCGACCTGATGTGCTACTCAGTCGGAAAAACAAAGGGGAAAAAGCGAAGGGGGGCATTAGCTGTGTGGTTGATGGTCACGACCTTGAGCTGAATGTCTACAGTGAGCAAATGGATGCTTGCATAGGGAAAGTGTACGTGGAACAGCTTCATAAGCACACACAGACGTAGGAGGGGAGAAGGAACTAGAGAGAATAATATAGGGAGGGGGCGTTGGACGGATGGAGTACGGGCACACCAGTAACTTGTGGAGCAGGAGGAACAATCTTGAAAGGCGAAAGGAAAGTGGGAAGAACGGGTGACTAAAGACTAGTTAAAGAGACGGTGAGAAGAAGGATAGAGGGCGCAAACGGGGGTGAAAAGGAACCAGCGCAAGTAAATTCAATCGAGGAGGGTAAGGGCTAACTTGACGGTCACCATGCTGCCTACAAGTGGCAGCAAGGTGTTTGTGTGTGCAGAAAGGATTCAGAAGGTGTGTGGCTTCGTAGGGCGAGTGCGAAGCATCTGGGCGGCTGCAGAGTCCGATTCTGTCACCAACAACACAGCCGCAGCGTGTGGGAGAGGGCGAGCAGATACTTGGCGGGTCTCTCTCCAATTAGGGCAAAGGTTACGGCAGTCTGGTTCGTCTGAGTAATAACGGGCGACAGAGGATGCCGCGAATGGTCGAGGGGCGCTCACCGATTGCGTTACAAGACGTACTCTTCCCACAGTGCCTTGCGGCTCGAACACGGGTCCCGCCGGCAGCCGCACGGGATCTAGCAGTGTAGGCTGAATGAAATTCTCGACAAAATCAAGGGAGACTGGGATGGCCATTTCTAACTTATTAGTCGTCACGAGCCTGCCATACCAAACCCGAGGTTTGGAACCCACGAGGCTCGAACCCGCGTTCTGTCCTTTAAGAGTTTAATTTTTTAACTGTTGAACCGCGGACACGTCCTATCGGTTGAGGTCGGAGGGGTTCAAGAAAAAGTCTCAAGGTACAAAGGGGCGAGTATGTCCCGTACCACGATCGGTAGGCACCTCTCTACCATATTTGATTACCCGATCGCAACCAACAGGACAAGTTCGCAGCTCAATAGTTAAAGCGTTGGACTTTTATCCAACAGAACCCGGGTCTGAGTCTCAGAGGCTGGAAACCTGGGGCGGCACGGTTAGCTGATGACCATGTCTGTCTCCCCTGTCTTGGCGCGAAATCTCATTCCGCTGATATCTTAAACGTTCGGCGTTGGCTGCATGAACTGGAGGTGAAAACAAGAATTTACTCAATAAAGATAATACTGCCAGGACCTTTTTGACGAAGCCATGAAGTCCACCTGCATCCAGTCTCCTGTTTGTGAGAAAATGACACTGACATTGACTGCGATTAAGTGTAAGATGGTCGCCCTCATACTGCATGAGGCGTACAGTTTGCTGCTTTCCTGAAAACACCATGGCACGCTCTGCATACTGCTGAAAAGGCCACAAAGACATGGTTCTCCTTTTTATAACTGGGCATGATGGCGGTAAAGTAGCAATCACCGGTGGGAGCCACGGTTTATTATAAGGATCACAACAGCGAGGCGTGCTGAGTCAGAGGAGGAAACTTCCACACGTACGCAAGGAGGGAACTGAGGAGATACCAATGTAACAGAACACCTCAAACCCGATCGAGTCGAGGAGACAAACGGCGAATTCAATTAGCCGCAAACGACGTCGGTCGATGAAATAGAGTTCCAAAAGAGTCGACTTACCTATCGCATAGTCAACATCATAAAATAAGAAAACAAATCCAGAGGGTACACACTTCAGTGTAGGCGCCTGACATTCGCTGGCTGGCTAGTGTGTACAAGGCGGCAACCGTCTCCGTCAATTACTGTCTCAAAACGTCGGGGTTACCTGACGGAAGTTAGATCACAGCTAACGCCGCGTGGTAGAAATTTGCCTCGTGGAGTGCGCCAGAAGTTTTGTCAAATTGACAGTAATGATTGGAAAAGCCGTTTCGGGCCTATTTGAAAACGACAATCAGGCCACACACCTAGATGACCATGTATTTTGGTCAGTATCGAGTTGGTCGATGACCTGAACCAAGAAACCACGCTTGTCGATTGCTTTTCACTAGGCAAAACAGCATGCCGCTATTCACCACTGCAACGATGTCATACCAGTGATTGCCACTTCCACCAGATTTTAGTCTGCGGTTCGCTGAGCACTAGCGCTTTCTGGCGTTGCGGAAGACTAGGTGTACAGCAGCAGAGAAAAAAAGTCGACAACAGAAAATAAGCAGAGGAAGAGATATCAGATGAGGACGAAAATCATTGCTTAAAACAAGTAAGGAACTGGAATGCCGCAGGCAGCGATTCAGGGACTCAATTATTTGACTAAGCCTTCCGAAACAGTGAGATTGAGGGGAAACGACAGAAACAGTGGCCAATGAGCATGCAGAGAAAAGATTGTGTGAAAACATACCTCCTTGTCTGTGCACTGAGAGGAGACACGGAGGACTCTGCAACGTCCGAGGACTTGGAGGGAGTTGGAGCAGTCTGCAGGAGAAGGAGGGGAGGGGAGACATGAGTCGGAATAAGAATGTGGAGTGAGCAAAAATGAAGGGGAAAAATGAGGGTTTAAAGGCCAAAAGGGGCAAAATCTAAACAAATACGCGTGATGCGTTTACAACGGCACAAATAAAAGAATAAAACATAAGCACTCATGCAATAAAAAAGGAAACTACGTCTCGAGGTCCCTTAGGGGCGGCTGAACATCAGACCCTTGAGTGCGGGAAGGAAATTAAATAGTGTGACATAAGTTTGCTAATATGAAATCTAGAAGCCCGAAAAAGTACCTGCTGAACGGCATTACCGACAAATACAAGGGAGACTGGAATGGCAATTTCTGGCCTATCAGCCGTCGTCGGCCAGTCAAACCCAACCCCGAAGTGTGGAGCACCCGAGGCGCGAACTCGCGACCTCTTAGAAGTCCACGCCTCTAACCGGGCCACGAGCCCGTTGCCCTGCATTTACGATTTTTTGCTGGAAAAACTTTTGCAAATACCTTGTCCTTACTGCGGCAGGCGACCACAGAACTGAGATGTACATGCAGTGAAAATGTCTGAAAGACAAATGTCCAGTTTGTTCACTAACAAAAACCAGTAGTTACGACCCACCGTTGTGATACTATGGGCAAACAAAATGCTCTTCTGGCAAACAAAGCAACACAGGATATCGGGATAAGCATTTGCTTAAGGGAGGTAGACCAAACGCCACACAGGATCTTTGGAAATTACGGCGACGAGCGAACGCTCCTGGACACTTAACAGCTAAACAAGAAACAGTAGACGTTGCGGAAATCGATTACTTTCTTACGGCGAATTTCTGGGGCATTTTCTTGAAAACTTCAAAAGTATGGTATAGGAGTGACGCATCAGGTTGCCACCGTCCATTGAGGAGAGAATTCTTAAGCAGTCTACAACATTGATTACGAGGAGGCTGCCTGCAACGTGTGACAACACGATAGGATGGAAAGTGAACTAAGAGAAATAGCAACGCTAAAAGTATGCAACCTCGGGATACCTCATAGTCAGAAGCCACACCAAAACATTCAGAGCCGAAAGTTGCAACAACTCGGGAAAATCTATATTTAAAAACGTTTAAGGAAATAATCAGCGATCGTTGGCTATCACTCAGGAGGAACGCAAGTGGTCAGAGACAATTTTTCGCTTGTATCTCAGCTGAGACCAAAGCGGCAGGCTAAAGGGCGAATTTTCGACAATTGTGCCGACTGAACGGCAACTGAAACACTCAATTGCGCAAAATCAAAGTCGACGCGAAAATTACATCCACAGGAACGGCAAAGGTACCGGGCATACAAAACAATGATTGGCCAGAATGTCAAGAATGCAGTGAACTTTGACAGAACAGTTTCGAGGTAGAGAGTCGGAATCACAATTACGTTGGAGTGAAGAGGGGGCGTTGAGAACATCAGTAAGAATTCCGTACAAAAGTCGCGTGGGAGGAAGTGCATCAATAATGGGTCATGAATTGCAATCTGAGAAATGGAAAAGGGCTTGCAGGATCAGAGGAATTTTGTGCCTGAAGTTTTGGAGGGCTTGGCCGGCTCTCCAGAATCAAGGCGTTTTGTGCAAAAAAGCCCGCCAGTGCTGCTCCGCCTGAAGCAGCATACGCTCTCCGGAGGCAAATAAGGTATGAATGGGGCACGAAGGGCACACTGAGTCCTTCGTGTGGTAAGTGCTGTGAAATTAATTCGACCGAAAATTCCCAGGCTACGCAAGTGGATACTGGTTCTAAATGTCTGGTCCATTTGCTGTGCAAGTATACCCAATCCATGCCAATCGACGAAATTGTTCGGTTCGATTTTTAAACCCAGTTAGCATACATTCAGCTGTGTGCTTGGGCATCACTAGTTCGTCTATCGCAAGTAACAGCGATGGTCAGCGCTCGTTAGGAACGGTGATGACTTTGCTACGGGTAGATTATAGTGACAGACTTGTGCGGCATCTACCTCTCACCATCCCACTACCCATCGTGGCTCGGTGAGAAAACGAAGACAGAAGGGCTGGAGGTGAACATAGATAGAGTGGTTGCCCGAGAACGCGCTGATCCTGAACTTCACGCGAGAAAGATCTCAGTAACTCGGATCTAACCTGAACGAGAGGTGTTGAAAAACGGTCTCAAAAAGGCGCCATTGAGGCCAGACCCTTAGCTCGAAGGAGAACAGTGTTATTGCGTCAATAGACAACCTCTCAAAGCATGACTTGCAGCACACCATGATAGTTTGAAAGTAAAATTGGATGTATTACGGCTAGGAGGATGGGCGTAGTATCCACCTCATTTGGACGTCACCTTTACATCATGTACTGGTGGCAAAATTGGGTTAAACCGGCCGATGACGAGGTAGGGCGAAATGACCTGCGCGACAAAAGCTTGGATCTAACATTGTTTACTAAAAGGGAGGGCTCGGGATTTGGAAAGCCTTACAGGATTCTGCAGTTGGTTAGCTACCACATATATTATTTCTAACTAACACTGGAGAAAATTTTCATAGTTTACATTTACATCTTCCCAACAAGCAAAAGTAGACGAAACTTCGTCGTGATAGGGTGCTAAAACAGCCGATGGAATCAATAAGATGCAACCAGATATGAGTACCGTCATAAGTTACGAGGGTTATCGATGCCGTCATCTGAAAGAGGTTAGAGTGAAGTTCAGCTGATAGCAAGACGGCCTCGAGGATAAAAACGGTGACCAGTCCCAGACTCTCTCCCGTTTTCGCAATACAAATTAATAATTAAAAAAAGAAACCGAAGAGCAAAGGGAGCGGGAGGAGAGTAAGAACACGCACCTTAGTAGGAGACGTCCTGGTCGGTTTTTGCAGCTCCGTCGACAAAGGCTCGGCCGGTCTGGCGATGAATTTAGATGGTTCGGTAACGGGAGGCGCTGTAGGAGTCTCCTGTGCAGTAACCTGCCTCGGAGCGACCGACGAAGTGGCGGGAACACTGGGGGTTTCAGAGGGAGCTTCAGGAGCCACCGGTCGCGTGTCGACCTTGGAGAGGGAAATATGCTCCCGTTTGACGGAAGTCACCGGAGCAGCGAGTTTCCGTGGCTCACCTAGGTCGGGTAAATATTCAATAGAGAGATTACATGTCTAAAAACGAAACTTACGGGTATTGACAGAGGGCAGGAGAGGTTAAATGACATGGGAAAGATGGTAACGGTTTCGCTCTCCGATGGCACATAACTTTGTCCGCCTACTGCTCTCTTATGCAAATACTAGAGCTCCAGTTAATCAGCGCACATTGGCGAGAACCTTTTGATCGCACTACAAGGCTACTCCAATTAGTGCTGTCCTCTGTCAAGCTTGTAGCACGAAACGCAATAATGCAGAAAAATGTCCGTTTACTGAGCAGTAAAAAATCGCCCGTGTTTGAGTGATTTTTTTGTGAAGGCATCAGTCTCGAAATTATTTGCACTAGAAAAAAATCTCAATACAATGGAAAACTACGCATTAGCAAAGTAGAATTACATCAAAGGTTATTTCAGAGAAGACAGTGTCAGGCGAACCTTTGCATATCCTCAGTACAGATTACACCAGAAAATCGGCATTGTTCATTCAAAGGACCACCCCAATTGGCTTTCTCGCACAGAATAGCGCTGTAATTCAGTGGTAGGCTGGTTGCACCCCGCTCGGTCATGTGCCTTTTTGCCGCCGTCATTCTCATACTCCAGATCTGTTGATGACCTTGTCTGTTTTGCTACAACGCAGGGTGTCCTAGAATCGTCTTTACAACCTGAGAGACGCTAAGTAGGGATATCTTACGAAGAACCTGCCGGCTAAATGGGTTTGCAAATGAAATTTTCAAACATCCTGGTTATGTGAATTGGCTGAAAGGCGACTCTCTCAGTAGCACTAGCTCACGCGTCAAGTATTTGACGAACACATACATTAAGCGATTATAGAATATTTAGTTAGACTTTGCGGGTGGTAGCCAGACTTGCGCAAGTACCATACGACCGATGACGGGCAGTACCAAAAACAAGGGGACTAAATAAACAACAATGCACGCTGCGGAAATATGCATTTTGAACAATCAAATTACGAACAATGACGAGTCTCATCGACCGCGTATGATTTAGATTGCCCCTACACTCACGAAAGTCCAGTCCTGCCCGCGGGGCGCCGCACACTCACTGCCCAATCGCCAATCAAAATATAAACTGAAAATGGTCCCCCTGAAGGATGGGGAAGCAACTTAGAACACGCCTTGATCATGCGGGTTTTAATATTAGAGTAGAATGCATCATCCTGAGGGCATGTGTCCGTGCTAGAAATGTTCCGAGATGCATGTGCGTGGGGGGATACGGGGTTGTACGAGTAAAACATAAAACGCTACTGCTAGGGTATGTTAGATTTTCACGCCAACGTAATTGTCTACTTGCTAACTTAGTTACGGATTACCCGACGAATTCCTAGGTAGTAAATTTTGGAAAAGCTTTCAGCAATGACTGGCAACGAAATAAACAGGTTTTCGGATCTGACATACAGTGAGTGACCGATCTCATGAAATGTTGGTCAAAATTGTGAAATGCGTTTTCGATTAATAGGGATTACTTGGGCGCTGCTGTAATACTGATCAATTCGCGGAATAATCGTATAATATTTCGGACTCGGCAGGATGTCGGCTTTCCAATGCACTTCTTTTCAATCTCCCACAGAAACCGTGACGTGCATTTTTACACTAATTTTCGATGGCCTTATAAATTCAAACACATTTTATAAAAAATATAAGTAAAAATACACTTTATCTCACTTGTTTGAGAGAAAACCACATCAGCTTCATATTTTATACTCGAAGAAAGTGTATCACTAGCTGTTTTTATGAAATATATTCGAATTTACAAGACCATCGAAAATCAGTGTGGAAAATACCATCTACTTAAGTAGTCATTTTCTGCCGAGCACGGTTTATACGGGAAATTGAAAAGAAGTGCATTTGAAAGCCGACATCCTGCCAAGTCCGCAAGATAATTAGTATTACAACCCCACCAAAGTTATCCTTCCTAATCAGAATTTCGGCCAACATTTCATGAGATCGGTTCCGGACTGGTGCGGTTGCACGCGGATATAGCGAACTAGTTATCTAAAGAGTAATAAACCTCAGTGGCATTCGATTCAGGCGAATGCCCATCATTAGGCGATCCCGGAGTCTTGTATTGGTATGTCGGAGAGGTGGGGGCAGATATGCACTTTTAAATTTAGATACCACAGGAATCCATCTAACCGCCAAGCCTCCTAAGCAACCGCTGTCCGCTTGGACACACTTCGATGGCATATTTAGAGGAGCACACGATGATGGTCCTTCCGCTCGAAATGGACTTACCAAAAGTCAGTAACACCTAGAGCAGATGTTTGCTGCCCAAAACACAAAAAACCTACAAATGTTTACCTGGTTGCTCGCCACTGCCCGGCGGTGAGGAGGAGGAGGAGGAAGTGGAGTCTATGTCGGAGTCGATGGTGATGACACCCAGTTTGGACGCGTTGACCGACTTGTTGTCAGGTGACGCAACGACGGCAGCGGTGGTCAGAGAGGGTTTTTCTTCTGCGCTATCATCTTTATTTACCGTTTCCCTCACACTGATGTCCTCCGTACACTTATCTCGTTCTTTTTCAGCGTCCTGACCTGCGCTCGGGACGCTGACTTCAGTGGACGGTGGGAGTTCTGCCGCCAGTTTTGGTTCCTCCGCTTCTCCCTTCTGTTCCCCCTGCTCCACTTCCTTCTTCGATTCAGTCGGTTCGACCTTCGTCTCCTTTTCTTCCGTCGGTTGTCGCTCTGGACTAATGTCTTTATGAAGTTTCTTAGGCTCTTGAACATCGGCATCCTCTGAAGGCTCACC
>CACRXP010000121.1:1141620-1171057 GCA_902702965.1 Spirometra erinaceieuropaei
ATGAGCGAGGTTTCAGACAAAAAGAGATTTTAGTGTACGTCCCCGGTCGGGTTCATGGAATTGCTTTAAGGAAAGTGAACGCTTTTGGATTAATCAGGGAAATGTGCAATTTTGGCTCCTATATGCTTCAAAAGAACAGGAGTAATTTGAACATGACGCTACGAATGAATTACACAAGAAAACATTCAAAACACCAAATTATGTGAGATGGCGACCCTCGGCTAATAACGTAAACTGGAACAAATAACACACTCTATGATAAGAGTGAATAAAACTGTGACTGTCAGATTCTATACACTAAATGCATGAAAGAGTAACTGAAAATTCAAGGGTGTCCTCAAGTAACAAAAAATATTCAAGGAAGATGATGCGTTAGTTCGTACAAAAGTTGATTCACATATGGTATCATGGTGGCCTTAGTTGTGAGCGTTGCCAGCCACCCGCGTAAATCCCACCCAAAAGGGAAACCCTACGGGAGTAGTCGGGATTGTTTCCCTTGATTCCCGATAAATCAGTAGAACTTCCAAGAGATTCAAAATCAGTTGTTATGGCCATTCTCTAAAAAATTACGCATTGATTAATGTTTCCATGACGAAACAGACTATTTAAATTTGGAAGTAACTGTTGAAATGAAAGATGACCCTTCACTTGTTCCCAAGTTACATAAATGACATGCTGTTCGCTTCGTCTAAAACAGATAAACATACAATCTCTCAAAATCCCCATGAGGCGGCATCGTTGTGCTAAACAGACATTGGCACGAAAGAATCTCAATGGATAAACTGCAAACAGTATCAACACGCCTCCAGATACCAAATGATGGAAATAATCACGCGAGTTACACGGCAACATATGCGCTAGCTAAAGTGTCTTGTACCTGTGCTAACTCATGAAATGCCGAGGTCAAAATTATAGTGAAAAATGTAGCGTATTTTTGGTGTCGTTATTTGTGTTTATTTAGTTGAAATAAGGACGAAAAGACTGTTTTCTGAAGGAAAGTTTGATACGGATCTGTATATTAAATAGAAAACGGGCCGGATTAAGGCGAAATCGGAGGATTCCTGATATTCAAGCAGTTTCCTACGCTATTAAAGCTTTCGGATGGAAATTCTTTGTGTAACCTTATTAATCTGTTTAAGAAGATTAATAAAAGGACGAAATTTTTTAATAAACTTTCGAACAAAAAGGAAAAATTAAATTTAAATATCAACAAAATCAGGGAAATGCAGATAAATTATTTCTTATTGTGTTCAGGAAATAACGTGCGATTCTTTATATAAAAATTCCATTTTACGAATTCGTAAAGTTTTATGTTTAAAAATACCGAAATAAAAAAGTTTATCAGTGTGATTGTTTTACCAGACTGAAAATGCGTGTCGTAAACTAATATATATTGAGTTCGCGCGACATGCCGTCACTTTGCTCTGCCACGCCAAAGGATAACTATGTCTAAACAATACTTATCCGAAGTTGACTTCCAGCGCATTCGAAAATTAGCGGCGGAGGGAATCCCGCTTGAGTCGTTAGCTAGTATTTTCAGTATTAGCAAGGTCACTCTGTGGCGCATTATTAATGATAAAACTGTTCCTCAAAAGAGGATAGGGGGACCAAAACGGTCCACAAGTAAGCAAGACGACGATTTTATTCGTCGTACATTAAAAAAGTTTCATTACATGCCCATTGAGACCATTCAGCGGGAACATCTGCCGATGTTTTCTATGAACATCATTAGAAAAAGGATGAAGGAATTTGAACTGCAGCGGCGGAAGGCCATGATTAAGCCATATTTAAGTAGAAAACTAATTAGAGAACGGCTTTTATTTGCTAAGAATTATATTGATTACAGATCTTCATTTTGGAAGAGCATTTTCTTCTGCGATGAGGTTCTATTTTTAGACAAGCCTACGAAATCGCTCCAAACCGTCATATGTGGAAAGAACTTCCCAAGAGAACACACTACACCGACGGCAACATTCAAGAACTGTCGGCGGATGATGGTTTGGATGGTGATTAAATTCGGTGAGCGGCCTGTCTGGCGGTCAACATCCGACACCATCAACAGCAAGGTGTTCATTGCAATTGTCAAGGATGCTTTCGGCTACAACGGCATAAGTCGGCGCCGAATGGATACTGTAATTTTGCAGGACAATGCACCTGTCCACCGCTCTAAAGAGGTACGAATTTGATGCCGCTTGCAAATATAATCGAACATTTTAGACAACAACCACGCTCTCCGCAATTGGCCTCCAATCCATTTTCATCCCGGCCAACAGTCCGGATTTGAATCCTATCGAAAATCTTTTTGGAATAGTCAAAAGAAATTGGCACAAAGCTAAGAAGACTCTTTCAATGCAGGAAAAATTTGATTTCATACTCAATAATTACATTTAACAATCCACCATAGATAACTTTGGCATGTCTATGTCGGACAGACTTTCTGCTGTTATTAATTCGAATGGACAATCTACAAAGTACTAATTTTTTGTATCTGTTTCTGTCCTTAATTATTTTTGACCTTTTATGCGCCCTCCTCCTTTATACGTCCTCATACGTAGCCTTTATTAACTTGGTTGTAATATAGGCGTTTCTCGAAAATGTGACTTCTGTCGAAAATTATTTATTTTTATCTCAGTAAATAATATTTTCCTAACCAAACTTTGCTTTATTTCTTTGACACATCGTTTATTTTCCGCTATCAGACTTTGGGAGCCGTAGTGTTTACCGATTTTGCGTTAAAGTCGTTAACCTGTGTCAATTCGTGACATTTCATGAGTTAGCACAGGTACTGTAGCTACGCGGGATTCGGCTCACTAGTGGATCCCACAGCGTTGTCCGTAAGCTTTCTGGTAAATTCCCCAGTTTCGAAATTTTAGTTTTTTTAATCTCAGAAATTAATATGCTGGCTTGGAGTACATAATTCGGAATAAAGCGTTATGAGCTCAACCTGAAAGTTGATATGAATACTTGGGCCGAAATCCATCACCTTCAGCGGGATAATTGCGTAATATTCATAAGCTGCGAACAGGAGGCCAGTAATATATACATGTTGAATGACCTACCACAGTGACAGCCCAGCTAAAAGGTCAGACATGTGTTTCGTCGAGTTTCATATCCACTTTCGAGCCGGGCTTTGTCGCGAATGATTTACTCTAAGTTAGCGCATTAACTTCTGATGAGATTGAAAAGCTGAAATCGCAGGACTTTCTGAAACTTCTAAAACCAAAATACTTTCCATTCGGGCAGGAATACTAAACGAGGCAAGACTGTCTATAAACCGAGAGTAAGAAAAAAGATCACAATGCATTTTTATAGGATACACGGTTGAATCTAGACAAGTCTACAAAATCAATGAAAAATACAAACTAAGAAGGATTTTTTGTTCTCGACCGTGCTGTACACAGATGGATTGGGAAACTTTCAGCTGAAATTCATTACGCTACTGCACATGAAGCAACACTTACTTCTGGATTATGCTAATCAGTACTTCACTCGCAATTATACAGTCTGCTCACTAAACATTGCACATAGATAATTCAGTGTTGCACGAGACTCGGCTCATACTACATACTTCAGGGAACATCCACAAAGCTTCGGAATAACCAAAGTTTGCGTTTTTTCAAGTACAAGATCTAATGTGGGCGTTGCTTGTTGCACAAATCCAACCAAAAATAAACACTTTCGTGAACCATTTCTAAGAAGACTAACATGCCACATAGTCTTGAAAGGCGAAGGCAACAAACACTAGCGCAGTGGTGGTCTTATTTGAACCGAGATTGTCCTCAAAGCAACTCTTGCATGCTACAGTGAAGGACTTAACTCGAGGTACTGTGCTTACCAGAGTTACACATCTCAGTTGCTACGTACTCTACCTGTCTACGCAAGGTGGATGGTGGAGCGAATGTCAGTGAAGGTTAGCTGCGAAATAAGCTCCCTTACATCTGGTGGAAAAGGGCCTGCACACTGCTCTGTAAAATAACGCAGCGCTGTAACATTTGCACCCCGAACTGCCATCACAAAGGTTCTTTTACCACCGCTGCCTTACACCTAGATTCCAACGAACCAAAGCGATAGAGAGAATATAGAACAAATAATGCGGGTGGTTGTTTGGGGCTTGCTTGTACTGACAAATTTCCAGACAACTCGTGAAAACGGAGGCCTGGTCAGATCAGGTAAGATCCATGTCCAACCAAGAAAGCAGAGGATAACAGATTCGGTATTTTTCTCAAAATGACAGCGGGTTTTAAGGCGTCGGGTAATCAATAGTCGGTTTTATGCGCCCAATCTATTGAAGGGGCCATCAAACCTTACGCGATGCCTTTGATCGAGCATCGTTTGTAAGGCATTGAGGTTTGACTTAGAAGATTTCACTTGCAAAAGGGTCACTGTCTGAAATGTTAAGCATAAGTAGACGGGGGGAATTTCTGGTGGTATTAAATTGCCCAAAACTAAACAGGATATGGAAATTGCCCAGATAAAATTAGAGTATAACTCCTACCCACTGACAAACAGATCAAATGTGGAGAGGGAGGGCTTTCTCGCAAACCCGAATGGAGCAATAAATGCACGTTAGCGGTTGGTCAAACATGGTTGGCGTTAAATCTAGAGGCTACGTAAAGAAACAAAAACAACGGAAGATTTTGTCGATCCTTCGAAGGGTGTCTTCGCGCTTAGTAGACTGGAGGACGGACGCAGATCAAGACGACGCACCTCACCGAAAATTTAAATGGAGACCATGGACATGTAGGTGCCGATGTCAAACACGGTTTTCGATAGCAGTGCGAATACCTGTTGAATGAATGTGGACTGTCGGTGATTCTCATGTCAAAGGACGGCTCCAATAAGATAAAGTGTTGCCCGAGTAACAAGATAGGGCACGAAGAAGGCTTAGGAAGACATGATAGGGCGGTATGGTTGATAATCCTTCCTGGACAAGGTTAATAACACGTTCCAGGAACCGAACGTGCGAGAGCCTATGAGATTACATAGTCACACGAGAAAATACTAAGGCTACTGCACGATTTGATCGCCCCCACTGCTACGATCAGGAATATATCACGACCTGCATTCTGAGACAAGCTATAACATACTGTTGACAACAAAAACCAGCCGCGTCAAACCATGCAGATTCACCGTTTTTGGTTTTACTTGGCTAATAATAGATTTCTCATACTGGTAGTTAGTAGCCTTTTAAACGTTTTACAGGGTTTCTTTGGGAAAAAGTCGAGTTGTTTGATGAATTTCAAAAGGCACTGAAAACTTTTTGCGACTTTAGTGTGCAAAACAAAGGAGGCCCCTGTCACCGACAGTTGGTGCGCTGAAAAGCTTTCGTTACACGTCGGGTCGGAGGCGCTGGAGAGGCTGTGCAGTGATAGTGAAAGGGAAAACAGTAAACTCGTGGAGAGTGGGACACTCGATGTTAAAACCCTCAATGCCTGTGTGCCCGTCTGGTGGGGCGGTTTTAACTATGAGATGACAACCTTTTTGGAGACGGATCACAGGTCGACTGCCTCCTGAGAAACTTAGCTCCTGAAAGTAGAGTGCTGGGCCGGAAGAGGAAAAATTGATGCTTGTCGTGAACATTAGTCAAACTTTAAGCATTTTCTACGAAGCTTTGTGCGCGTTATGAACAAAAGTATCACTTAAGCCTAAATTATCTTTCTTGACGATGCAGAATAATGGGAGGAGGTAGGTTCAAACGTCAAAGGACTTCTGCCATGGTACAGACTGTAACAAAAGTCACCGAGGCAAAACATTCACTCGGAGGCAAAACGATGGTGGGGGAAAGAAGTTTCCGGAAAAGGAAACAGAAACACGAAAAGGAGCGACTATTTCTAATACGACTTGTTATAGATTCTGATCCTACCCCGCTGGCTGAATGGACGAGCATGCTGTAAAAGAAGGCTACCGATTTCTTCAATCACCAGTTGAGTCAACTATAGAAATATAAATGGTAATAAGCAGCGCCGAAATTCAGTCATGACACGATCTTTGACAGCTCATTGCTGGAGCATATATCAGTAAAATGACTAATCAGGCTTAAAAATGTTGTATGTGCTATCCTGATGACTAATTTAAGTGACAAACACACAATCTTTCCGTCGTGCTGAATCTGTTTGGGCAGCAAAGTTGAATTCTGAGATGACCTGACAATCGCCTAAAGCATGCTTTGCCAGGTAACAGCGTTCAAATCAATAAGAAAAAGGAAAGATGGCATTCGCCAAGTAGCCCTTACGACAATAAATCTTGAGTAGGAGTGATAAACAACATCCCTATTTTCAAAATCGGAGTCTAGTTCGAATGAGGATACACCTCACATAAAAGCATTCGAAATGAAGTAACGCGTTACTTTAAGGTATTCGACAGATTCAATCAAGTATTTTTGAGTTAAATGCGACAGTCTTAAAAGAGTGGGTTACAAGTAGCAGATGGAGGTCGCAAAAATAAGAAGAGTCTAATATGATAAATTAGGAAAAACATTTAACAATATGATATAATTTACCGGAGCAAACAGTGGAAAAGTTGGAGGCTTCGGTGCGATCCAAACCCATTGTAGGTAAAGCCAGGCTTGAGTACTGTCAACGCTCTAACCACATGAGCTTCGAGGCCGCATTGGCAGCCGTGAATTTAATCACATTTGAGTCGAGTTACACGCCAAACCTACTACAACGTGCGGAGTCCACAAAATTTGACATAGCAGGTTGACTGCCCACCGAGGCCGCAAAGTTCTTCACAAATGGATCGCATAAATTATTCGTATCTGTCGAAACACCAATTAAGTATTTGAGCCTGGTAGTAATTTGGTGGATCCTAGATTGATTGCTTAGGAAATCTTGCATATGCGACCAGCTTACTGTATCACATTTGGTGTATTTTATAAGTCGGAGTAGGCTCGGCGGGTAACTTGGCCCAAATGTGATTAAATTCATGGCCCACGGCGGGGCCTCACAGCTCAAGTGGTTAGAGCGCTGGCTTTAGTCTGGCCTTGCCCTCACTGTCGTGAGTTCGAATCCCACGGAGGCCGCCGAGTTTTTCCCAACTGGGGTACATTTTCTTGTGCCCAAGTGGCACATTCGGAAAAGGGGGCGAAAAAGTAGCAGCCAGAGACGAGTTTAGACTGCGGGCAGTAGGAGAATTTAGCATTCGCACAAGTTGAAAAGTACTCTTGAGTCGACCATAACAGTTCGGGCAAAGGGACGGGCTCGAGCCGCTGATTACCCGAGGCACAGCCAACGCCCTACCGACTGAGTTGTCTCAAGCTAACGGCAACTTCTATATGCTAGTTGGTTTTTTTCAGCCCTAGTTTGCAAAAACAATACGGCAAGGCGATGGAGTTGGCGATAATAGGCAAGCACCGTGAGATACGAAAAACGTATAAGCGATTTATTCACGGCGTTGGTAGATGTGACGACAATAGTTAATGAGGGTAGAGTACTGGGTGCGAGTGGAGAAGCTGGAGACACTGGCCGATCTAGTGAAACATGGGTTGCCTTACTATACGAATCACACAAATTTTTATAACGTGCTAACGACTACTCTCTGACTGTTTCGCGTGGCTAGTTTCTAGCCTCAGTATGCCCGAAAGTTTGAAATCTCAGGGACTGAGGCAACTGTCCGGCTTGTTGTTTTGCTTGGCAGTCACATTTTGTATTGCTTACTAGTGAAGCGCTTACTATGCAGTGGTAATACGTCCAATGATGCCCACGAACTGATATGACAATTCAGTTACATATAAAAAGGTCACTAGCTATAATAATTTTGCAACATGTGGATACTGATCACTATCTAATAAGACGCACCAATAGTGCGTCGGGTCAAAACGGCCACAACATTGTCCCACGGCATTTCCTTGTCTGCATGAGTCCTTAACGGCGGTACAATAATTGCGGATTGAAAGGATGTAAGTTAACGGGATAACTAACACCTCTTCAGAAATGAGGTACAAGCCATACTGGTTAATTACTTATGCAGAGTTTATGACAGCTACTTGCGTACGACCTGCGGTATGTGTGGAATTGACTGCCAGGTCGTGTGCGGCACATGCAGACGGGTCATCTATCATTGTCGCCAACTGTGACCGCGCCCATCTCTGGCTGTGCAACAGAAATACGGTGGGTGTGGAAGGCGGGAGTAGAATTGGGGAAGACCACGGCGCTACAGGCGAATTCAGAAAAAAACATCATTATTGCGCTCCATGGACAGTGACTTGAAATAAACGAAATATCCAGTAGAGCCACCCCAAATCCCATCCGACAAATCCCTAAACAAGTTTGCAGCAGGAGTGGATAGAGACATACACCTCCAAGTACAGAAGTTAGAGAAAATTACCCAGTCAACGAGTAGAATCTTACAACTAAATATCCAGTGATCTACGGAATGCCACAGGTGAGTGGATGCAATAGACGGAGAGAACTTGAGAGTTCAACTGTCACGTCCGACGATGTCCACCGTGTGCTCAACAGGAAGGCGAAGCTGGTACGGCGAAATGCGCGCGAATTAGTTTATACGGAGGGTGGACTTGCGCAGCATCAATCGCACTCCCTTCTCCCACCTGAGCCCGACGTCAAGTCAGAGTCAAGGAGACCAGGAGGGCACAGGTGGATGGTGCGGTCGAAACCGCACCTCAGCGCTCTACTCCACGTCCCCTGGTTCACTACAAACACTCGACCGGGATTTTGACCAACAACGGCAGAAAGTACCTCGATGACTGGGCAGCCATGCACAAGACCTTTATACCCAGCAGGAGCATCTACCGCCTGAAAACCACGTACCGGAGGACTGCCAGCGCGCGTCAGGCTGCGAGGGCCATGGTTTGCTGATAATGGCACGGCAGAAGCTCACAAACCTTGAGGCCGAACGTAATGATTAGCCAACCAAAAAAATTAAAAAAATTTAATTAGTTTACCAAAACCCCTAAACGACTGGAGTAACGGGCGTCGATTGAAAGTATACCTTCGAAGTAGAAATAACACCGAGAGTCACGAAGTCTACTTTAAGTGAAGTAATGTGAAGTCGCAAGGGGCACAAGGCACCCGGCGTTTAAAAATGGTCGGAACTGCTACTTAAAGCATGTGTACAAAGCCACAAGGCATTCACTGACGTTTCCCGATAGGATCTTAAGCGGAGAATATTACTCAGGTTAAATTGTAAAACTGAGTAACAGAAGACATAATTTCAGGTTAGTTCCGATATGTTAGGAAGCCCACTTTTGATTGCGTAACTTACCAGTCACTCGAGAAAGATGTACTGGAAAAAACGCTACTACTTAAATTGTATGTACAGTAACCCTCGCTATGTCGCGTTCTGACGTTTTCGGCTTTACTCAATCACGGGTTTTATAGACTAGCATATCTAAATATATATTGTGGATTTTCGCCGATTCGGACATATCTGAGGATAATGGCTTTTTTGTTTCTCGCACGTGCGTTCTGAGTTGGTTTGTCTAGTTTGTTACATACATGTGACAGAATATCCAATAGAATGCAAAGGATTTGTGCTGTACAACGGTGAGAAGGGTTTGTAATAATGTGGGAGGGTCCATAAGGGATTAAAAATATTAAATAATCATAAAAGGATATGGATTTACTTCACAGATTTTCACTTTCCATGGAGGGTTTTGGAACGTAACCCCCACGATTGAGGAGGGATCACCGTGTTCATTCAGTCTAATCTGCGCACAAGCGAGCATCTCTTAAAATAATTACACGGACTCTGCGCTTGAGGAAAGATTTCGGTTTGATAAATTTACTAATGTTCACAGTCTGAAAGCGCGCTTTCGCGTGCTCTTAGGGTTGCCAACCCACAATGTCTGAGGCAAACTAAGAACTTCCCACATCCTCAAAAGAGACTCATCGATACTCATGAAATATCTCAATATTTGGCAAAGAACATTAATCAGCTTCGAGGGCATTAAACCACATGAAAAACAACGCAATGACAAAACTAGTAAAGATGCAAGAAAAATGAAATAACAAAAGCAGAACAAACCTTCGTCTGCTCGGGGCTGCGGCCGGCTCCGTCGACTTATCCGCGCCTTCGGGTTGCTGTTGACCCCCCTATAAGTACCAGAAATACCGAAGATGACTGGGCTGGAAGTCACCACTTACAAGCAGAAGGCGTGGATGGGCAGCTCGGGAACAATATAGGGCGATTTTAGGAGTTTGTAACTGACAGCCAAAATGTTGTCAATAAAGGGCGGTCATGAGCAATATATACAAAAAGAACGCTAAACAGAAATATAAAGCTAATACTTGGACAGGAATCTTGTCTATACTGGACATATTAGCAGGTAAATGACTTAACACTGGATATAAACTGAGGTCGCCAGATTAGGTTGGATGGCAACCGAAAAATGCATAAACATAAGAAAATAGCATGTTAGATTTCGAAAGACTGACTGATTCGCCTACAGCGCTTAATCAAGTGAAAGACGACTTACAACGTGGTCAGAGAAGGAACCCTAAGTTCCAAACTTCAACGTACAGTAGGTGGGCTGATACATGAAATGTCAAGCGAAATTCCGAAATGCGTTTTCGTTTCGAAAAGATTAATTAAGTAGGGGTTTAAAACTACTCATCGTGCAGCATAATCCAGTTGCCTCGTGATGCCGACTTTCGAACGAACTTTTTTTCGGCTGCATGTGAAACCTTTACTCTGTAAAAAATGGCTACTTAAGTAGCACGTATCTCCATCATTGATTTTCGATGCCCTTAGAAATTCAATTATATTTCATGGAAAACATGCATACAAATATTCACGTTTTTGTTCATTCGGTAGAATATTACGTCTTATTACAACTTTATACTCGAAAGAAGGATATAATTCGGTTTTAAAAAAATTTCTAACTGTGAGATTTTTCTAATGCTGTGAAATGGACGTTCATGAAACGTCATGTATATGCAATTACCAACTTGGCATGTAAAGTTAACACTATGGCTCAAATCGACTGCTAAATTTTATGAAACCTATAGTCTCCTCCTAATACCGTAGGGAAATGTATGGTTTTCCGTACGCGAAACATATACGTCTTGTAGTTTGGAAACCCTGAATGCAAGTGTAAAGGTAGGTCGGGTTCGAAATTATTCAGGAATTGTAAGTTTTTAAAAACCTAATTATACCTTTCCTTTGAGTATAAAATTTGAAGCAGACGTAATTTCCTATCGAATGAGCAAAAGCATGAATATTCGTAGGCGTGTTTTCCATGAAATATAATTGAATTTCTAAGGGCATGGAGAACCAATGAGGGAAATGCGTGCGACTTAAGTAGCCATTTTTTACAGAGCAACGTTTTTGCATACAGCCGGAAAAAGTTCGTTCGGAAGCCGGCACCCCGAGGTAACAGGATTATTATGGAATTATGCGCACGATGATTAATTTTCCAATCCTACTTAATTAATCTTTTTTGAGACAAAAACGCATTTCGGAATTTCAGATGAAATTTCATGAGTTAGCCCACCTACTATAAATGAAAGACAGAAGACAGTAGTATGGAAGAGGAGAGAGCATAGGAGAGATAGACTACGTTTTTCTACGAAAAGCTACTTGAAGACGGGACCGAAAGCAAAACTTTATGCTAAATGCTCCATCATAAAGGACACGAAATACTTCCTAGTCAGACGGAGTCCGCATCCGCCAGAAATAATACAAAAATGTAAGCCCAAATTAACAAAGCATCCACCAACATCCCAACAGGCTATCGCGTAGTACAGAACACTAAACCGGGGTTGCGACGTTAAGAAGAATGGAAAGCGAAAGCAACTTTATAGACATACAGTGGCATGCCTTCATTTGAATGGGAGTTATCTCAGTCACTGCCCATCTCATTGCGAAAAGGATCAATTAGGCAGTGCATTCCCTCCATAAGGTACCGCTGCTGAAGAGAGAGTATCTTTTGGTTTTGAGAAATTTACTAGTTAGGAGATTTTTTAAGATCATGAAATGCCCATTCATACAGCATCGCAAGTATACAACCTGACCCACAGTACATTTCACAATTTAGAGTCCTACATATCTTCCTGACAGCATAGAGAAATGTGTGATATTTCTTTGATGGAGTGCATACAGCATGCAGTTTGGAAGCCCTGGATGCAATTCTAACGGCGGGCGGTGTAAAAACCTATTCAGGAATTGAGCGTTTTTAAAAACCAAAGAATAATACCTCTTTAAGTAGAAAATTTGAAGAAGTAACTTGCTACTAAATGTGTATAAAGGGGTACTTTGTGCACATTTTCCAAATAAAATATCTGCATTTATAAGGGTACCGAAAATTAATGGGAAAAATTCACACTACTCAGGTAGTAATTTTTAGAGCGTGCAGTTTTTGCAGACGGGCAAAAAGATGTCCATACAAAAGCTGGCATCCTGGCTTGACTGAAATATCTTGGGATTATGCTGCCACGTAATTCGTGCTACAAACTTACTTAAGTAAACTTTTCGAGTCGAAAACATATTTCAGAGTTTCGGTTGACATTTCATAAGACAGCACATCTAATGTAAGTTCTCTGATAGGGTAGGCTGGGACGCACAGATGACACCGCATGTAGAACAAATGCACTACTAAAAACGCAGGCCCCGAAAATCTGCGAAAATCAAATTATGTGCACAGAGGATGTCATAGCGTATAAAGCGAGCAGACGAAATAAAATTAACCAGCCTCTCTAAGAAATAATGATCTAATTCACACGGTGAAAGGCAAAAACACGCACAAAATACAGCAGACGATTTTTCAGGGCTGAGTAACACGCTAGACAAGAAATGTAGTCGACCAACTAGCGAGCTACCGTGCGTGAATTAACTAGGGATTATGTGCCGAGCTAATCAGTGCTGAAGGGCTACTGCAGTTTTTGCCAGACGAAAACATAGTTAATTATTTGGGGAAATTCTTTATAGTTTATTCGAGTAATCTTCACCTAAAAATATCTTAAAAGCCTCAATGTCACAAACTTTTCCATTCTTCTTTTTCTTCTTTACCGCAATCAAACAACACCGTCAAATCAACAGCTTGGTGAGCCCCGCTTACATTGAAAATGTGGCTGAATACGTTGACAGGCACCCGAGGAATCAACAAAAACAATTGGAACCCAATTCAACGACTACATTACGCACCCAGCCTACACATCCTAAGGGATTGACTATTTGCGTACGCTGTCTGGAAAATCCCGTGCGGTGTCTACGAGATAACATACTGTGAACAAGCTGGAAAACCGACATCTACATGAATACATGAACATTTATTGCCAGTAAAAAGGCGAGACCACATGTCTAAGGTAGCCGCGTATACTCAAGAATTTTTTACCCTGGAGATCGGTGGCTAGAATCACTACTCAAAACGTGAGAATCAGAATAAATCGCAGTGAACGTTCTAGACTGAGTCTCCAGGCATAGTAAAAAGAGCACGTCACGTAACCTGATCAACGGACGGCCAGTCACCATACCCATGCTAAAAAAGACGGTGGAGAGACGGGTGGACATTTCTGGCTTACTACTCGTCGTCGGTCAGCCATGCCAACCCCGGGTCTGGATGACTATATACCAACAGTAGACGCGCTTCACCATAAAATGCAAACCGATATCCTGAAATATGCATTCGGCTAGAAAAGATTACTTAGGTAGGGTCGTAAGACTAACTATCGCGCAGAATAATCGCAAGATATCTCAGTCAGGTCCGGATGCCGACATTTGAACGAGCTTCTTTCAGCCGTTTGCAAAAAACACGTTCTGTAAAAAATGACTACCCAGGTGGTGTGTTTTCCAATGATTTTCGATGTCCTTATACATTCAAAAATATTTTTTTTAAAAATGCTAAAAACACTTTCTTCCTGTGCTAATTTGTCAGCAAATTGCATCTCCTTCGATTTTCGTACCCGAAGAAAAGGTTAGTTTCTAATAATGAGACTCGTAAAGTGTCTACCCATAAGGCATCGTATCTGTCTATTTGTCGATGCTGCTTTTAAAGTAGACAGTATGGTCCAAACCACTGGAAAATTTTATGAGCCCTGCGTGACGTCTTCTTAATAGCACATATGTGTAATTTCCCTTACAGGGATGATATGCTGTTTGAAAGAAAGCCCGTAAGGCACAACGGAACGAGTCAGTTCCGTAAGAACGATCGGCGAGCGCCCCCTACCATTGTATATTCCCAATCGCAACCGACGGTACACGGGCCCGTGGTTAGAGGCGTTGAACTTCTAATAAACCGATCGCGGGATCGAGCCTCATATGTTTCACACTTCGGGGTTTGGGTATGACTGGCTGACGACTACTAGTAAGCCAGAAGTGGCCATTCCAGTCTCTCTTGTCTTTGTCGGTAATACCATGCGCCGCTGTTTGGCTGCTGGTTGGGCTCAAGAGAGAGTCCATAGAAACGATCGGTGAGCGACCCTCTACCATTGTATATATACTATACTATACTATACATATATCAATATGCGTGAAGATCTGAGGTCCAGACATATTACCGTGGACTTCTAACAAACAGGTCGCGAGTTCGAGCCTCGGGTGTGCCACACTTCGGCGTTGGGTATGACTGGCTGACGACGGCTAATAAGCCAGAAATGGACATTCCAGTCTCCCTTGTCTTTGTCGGTAATATCATGCTGCCTATATCATGAGCCGCTGTGCGGCTGCTGGTTGGGCTCGAGAGAGAGTCCATAAGGCACAACGGAACTAGTGAGTTCCGTATGAACGATCGGTGAGCGCCCCCTACCATTACCGTGCTTATAATCCTCCCAGGAAGACGAAGAACAGGAAGCGATTTCATGGTCTAGGTTGTATTCAAACTGACGTTTCGGAAACTTATTGAGACCACGAAGTCAGTGAAAACAGAAAACGTCTTCTCACACAGTGACAAGAAAGGGAATAGACATGATTGCGATGCGCCAATAGTGAACTCACCAGACGCTGGGCTTCACGAAGTTGTCTCAAAAGCATGGTGACGCTGCGGTCCGCGACATCGAAAATCGATTGATTCTGCGTGAGAAAAATAACGACACTTATGCCAATATAAACAACTGGTTATGACTAACACGAAAATAAGGCAGTCGAGGGAATAATGAAGTGTGCGTTTAAGCACGTCGTTTAAAATAAGTGGGGACTTGAAACAAGCCAAATGCTCAGTGCCGTTAGAGTGGACCAAGGGCCAGAGTCGGCGAATATTTGTCCGAGACCAGAACCCCTTGAAGTAAAATTAGCCGTAACATTTGCTGGAAGAATACACTATCAGTGTTTTTCGTTATTTCCAGTGTCAATGGTCTTCAAAGGTAAAATCGGCAGGTGAAGGAAGAAACTACTGTTCTGGTGCAGATAGTGAACGCGAGTCAGCTATAAGTGGACGGAGCCAGAAGTGCAGAACGATCGGAATTCAATCGGATGTGCTTAGAAGTAGACTATTTAACTGCACCGAAGCAAAACCACTTTGAATGGACTCAGACTTGACTCAGAGTGACTTGTGCTGGAATCACTAAACAACCAAATGACAATCGAAGGGATCAATGAGGAAGGGCTGGCGTTAGTGACTTATCAGCAGTCGTTGGTCAGCGAAAGTACACTAAAGGCTGGTTGAGAATGCGACGAAGGAGGGGGGGCCAAATGGGGCGCAGGAATGATGTCAGTCAATTGGCCAACTTGCAGGCAGATAGTGGAGCGGGTTCCAATGGTTAGCTGCGAAATCAGCAGATTGACGCTTGGCAGGCTGGGGTTAGCACACCGAGTGCCCTAATAAATGACGCGGCTCTGTAGTATGCCTGCCGCGAACAGCAATCACACAGGTTCTTTTGCTAATACTGCATTTCGGACAAAGCGACAGAGGAGACAATCTCGTATAAGTAATGTGGACGACTGGTGGGGCACCTTCTGTGCAAAAAATTAGCCAGACAACCAAGGTAAACGAGGATTGGCTAGATCAGCTATGATCAAGTTTGTACCAACAAAGCATAGCAAAGTGGGCAACAGAGGAGGAGCATTAAGTGGACAAAATGGGAAGGTAGTGGGAAGAGAGGCTATAAAGGTAGGAAATAAGTAACGAGGAGGGAAGCGACAACAATAAAAAAAACGGGACGAAGTGTGTCAGCGAAGGAGAAGTAAATGAAATAAAGAGAAGAAAGGGAGCCTACTGTAAGAACATAAAAGTGCTGAAGATACAAATGCCGACAGTCAGTCTAAAAATGTACATCGAATATGCGGAGATCGTGCTCATGGTGGTCGGCCTATGATACCGTTGAAACGGTCGCTGTTCAAGAAATACTAAAGAGTAGTGAAAAAAGGGGTGGAGAGAACGGATGACTGGTGGTTTATTACCACAGGAGTGACGGGTGAGGGAAGAAAAAGTAAGGAGATCAAACGGTTTAAACATCGACGTTATTCGTCCGACGTCCCAGACGGTTTCTCAAAACGGGTCGCAAAAACATACAGAAACGGAGACCCGTACGTACGTGTCATACCTAGGGGACGCGTTCGTTATGCAAATGGTATGATCTGGAAGACGGTTTTGATCACAATCGTACTTGCAAACTCCAAGAGCTATGTCTAGAGGGACGGTACGGCTCATGAGCAAGTGAAAGATATGCCACTGGATTCATCGGCTTTAAAACTCGGAGTAGAGAAGAACTTGCAAAGATAGTCAGCAAAGGTTACTACTCAAAAAGTTCAGGCGAAGATTCAGCATTAAACGTTTTGTTTGGAACGCGATTGAGCGCGTGTTCGCCGACATTTTCTAGGACATCGAATTCATGCATGAGACATATACTAGGCTTCACAAAAGTAGTGAGATTGTCGGAATGCAAGGCCACGGACAGGTATTAAAAAGAAATGACCAACGGCATAATTTCATCGCCGCTGCGGGAGAAAAAGAGACCTGAGACCGAACCGTCTCAAACCCAAGTTTTAACAGCTTATATAACTCGAAGTCGTGACTTCGTACAGGCCCACAGCAACTATCTAAGGTAGGATGATGAGGTCGAATGATCTCAACTACTCTGGAAAAATACATGATAAGTTATTTACAGTATGAATAATGAGAAAGAGGGTAAGTTTGAGTGACGAGAAGAATAGCCCAAATGCGGATGACCGAACAAATATTAGTAACGGAAGAGGTGTTACAACTGAGAAGTGACGGATCGGCCCACGCGACTAGAAAATATCTTCAAATTAGATTTAACTATGATATCTGAATGTTCTCTTTAATCATGACCAGCTTGAATCATGGTTTTTTGACCCTGAGTCTAGAAATAACGACCTAAATGGCTCAAAACTCTGTTAGGAGGGGCGCTAGCAAGCAGAACATAGAGGGCCGCTACTGCGCAGAAAGGTTATGTTACCATCACAACAAGTACGAACACTCGACAAGAATGTTCGACGATAGGTGATTCAAATGTCACCCAGCAAGTAACATGTACGTTATAAATGCTGCATACCTTGCGTATCTGCATTTTCTCAGATGATAGGCAAAACGAAGTCCACAAGCGATATCCCACTTTTTCTCAATTATTACCCGGAACTCGCCTCCTTATCGGCATCAAGACAACTGCACAAGGAGTTCATGTGGCACAATATGGGACCGCGAAGAGTTACGGCATGACAAGGAATAGGATAAAGGTGATGGGAAAACGGGCAAGAAAGGCGGGGATTTTAAAAGGAAGGGCTGTAGATCATGAGAAGGAATGTGGAGGAACGAAAAGGAAGAGAAGTAGGGAAGGCAAAACACAAAAAGAGCCGGAGGGACGAATATGGGTGTTTGACAGGAGCAGAGACTTTCTCAGGACGCCACGCTGGCACTACTTTAACCTGTAATGAGGAGATGGAAGAGCTAAAAAAGCCTCACTGGGTTCCTTCCTAAACTGACGGGGGATCAGTAGGCACACGACTTGTTTCCATACGCGCCGAGACCTCGGGCCGTGGTCGAGAGGTTTGACAAGCACATTCGCACGCAGATTAATCGCCGTGACGGGCAACGCAGTACAAAGACGACGCTATGACCTCACGAGAGCCAGCAGACGCAAGCAAGTGCGCGCGTGACTTGCATGCGAAGAAGTCGCTACCGCCTACTTCCGCAGCCGAGGACACACGCATGTAAAGACAAAAATTAGCATATCCAGATGCTAGCCAGTCACTAAGTAGACAGAAGCAAGTGGGGCAACGGGTGCCAGTGCGTCATAGGGTGTTGTACTTTAGTTAGTTGCATGCGCTAGTTTAAACGCAAAAAGGTGCATCAGTTGCCGTTCTCTTCCTCAGCTACGGTTTGTGCTTTGTGGTCGTCATCGGTCTTTACAACCGGCACGGTGTAGACTTGCATACCCACACAAACTGAAGTCGTATCACTTGCACTAGGCGGTGTGGGGCCTTCTACTCCAAAGTTGGGGAGTGTCGCACGCAAAAAACTGCGCTAGATGGAAAAACTCAAAAAGCGGTAGGCAACCGACATGGGAGTCACGTAGTGCGATTTCATGGCAGCCGGCCACCTGGGTGCCTAATTTGTACAAAAGTTATACTCCAATGGTCTCGTTAACCGTAAAGGATTTGCCTTTTGTCAGTAATCTAAGTAAACGTGTAAGGAGGAACACCAAGTCCAGGTCGTGATTCCCTAGCCTTCTAGTTGCTTGATTGCTCATCAACTTTCGGCTGAAATTTTAAGACGCACATGAATATTCTTCACTAGTATATGCAATAGCACAGCCTCGGATGATAGCCTCATCCACAAAGACACGGGGTTCTACTACGATCCTTATTAATTCGCTTCATTCAGAGACTGTATCTGACCCCAAAACGTCAACCGCACTCGGCTTTGAGGGCGAACACGCGCTAGCCGGTGAGGACTGGCTAATGGCGAGGCAATAACACTACGTTTTATGGTGCAATCTGACCAAAAATTAGGACTTACCTGAGTTACCTTCGGATGTTTAGCATTCATGCTAGGCTTCGGTCAGGGGATAGCTGCTCGAATTTGGTATGAATAAGTGGATTCGAGCGTCGATCAGAGTAATTTACTTCCCTGAGCCTTTTAACTGATGTCGAATTCATCACCAGAGATATTCAAAAGTCAAGTTTTCTCCATAAAACGAGTAGTTTACCTTCCTCCTTGTTCGCTCAATCATCGCCATGGCACCAAGGTCGGTTGTTCTGCTCTAGACTGTGCGCACTAACTTGTGAACGTGGGCTTCGAGTATCACCCTATCGAACTCGCGTGATGGCTGTGGTAGTCAGCACACGGAATGCTTTGTATGACGCCCGACTGCGCAACCGTGTTTAGTCGGCTTTTGGTGAACACCAGATTTCTGAGTCTTCTGTGTTCAAGAACGTAAATGGCTCAGCATGTCCTGAGGAAATGAGTTCACCATATTCACCGCAAGGCATTAATGGGGGTCAGGTTTAGTTGTGATTCTAACCCAAGACTAATACCTCATCTGTGTTTTTCTGTGATGACTACGGTCGCAGACGTCAGAAAAGCCTCCAGTTTGCTAAAGGTGGCGAATTAGCCTGAAATTACTAGTGTTTTACGAGTCGATTTTGTGGATTTCCCTTTATAAATGGAAGGGTTTCATGTAGCTTTCGTGACAAAATTATCGTATGTTACGTAATCAAAGATACGTCTTGTGCGGGTCGACTCACGCGGATGGCAGTTCGTCCACCGCCATTTCTAAATGGTTTGTCGCAGACAACAACATCCAATCTAAGGCCTGGGAAACCACGCACTGGAATTTAGCTGAGTAGTTCCGAGTGGAAAGAAGTGTAGATACTAGAGGTGAATTACATACTCTGTCGGTTGTCATGATAAACGGGCATATTCTGCTAGAATTTCGCCTGCCTGCATGAAGGACGAAACGCAATCCATTTATTTGTGGAGTGTAGGCACAGGCAGTCACATGGCTCGCGGGAATTAGGACCCAAGAGGACGCCGATAAAAAAACGGGAGCACCACAACTACCATGTTGGGTTAACATTTTCAGACTTTTTTTCCAAATACGGTAGGCCCAAATATAGCCAAGAAGCTTTTGCATGGTTCCAACGAGTTTATGTTAACACTGAGATGTCGAGATCCGTCACATACTTACAGTGAGAGTGATGCGATCGAAACTCGCGCCGGCAGCAGCCAACAACCGGAGGGGTCGCTCCTGCGCCCAATGGGCGGCCGCGTGCAGCGGTGTCCATCCATCGTTGTCCACCACGTCCACGTCAATACCGGGCAGCTTCAGAAGGATCTCGAGGACTGCGCTGTAGTCCTTGGCCGCGGCGATGTGGAGGGCCGTGGCACCTGTCCGCGAATCGATGACGGTTCTAAGGCAAACGGATGAAACACACCTCGCATGGTAAACGTTCGACTGTATGGCAGAAGTAAGGAACGCGTATTTGCAGTATGAGACTCTTTCACACATTCCATATGCGTGTGTATAGGTCAAAACTCAAAAGGCAAGGGCAAAAAGGCTGAAACGAGTAGTCTAGTTTTTGCATCTTTGTCGGGACGTTTAGACCACTGATCAGCTGTGTATGTCTATGGAGAATGTCCTAAAAGTAGTCCAATGAGGGTATCAAATGAAATACTGGATTGTATGGACAATCAGGCACATAAACGCAGTACTTGCGTCGTTACCTCGTTAGACAATATTCAAAAATTTAAAATAAATTTTTTTTCAAGTAGCGGACTACGGAAGTGACCTCGTCCAAGGACGATAAATACTACGCGAACTTTAAATGTACATTGAATGAGGAAATATACAGGAAGACTCAGCTCGACTGAGATAGTCTGTTCTCCGTAATCGACAACGGCTACCCCCAAGTCGAGTGTGGTGTCCGGGCGATTTGTAGTGCCTCAGAGACCGGTGTTACGGCGTACAAATAAGAGTACGAGGAGTTCAACCCTAGTCAAAAATGTGTGTTTACAATGAGGGCAGCTCGGTCGGCTAGAGTTACGCTCAAAATGGCAGACAAATAAAGTCTAGACGAAAGTTGATCAGATGGGATGGCTGCAGAAGTGGGGCTGTGGCGAATGGTTAAGTTTTTTTAAGTAACAGAGGGTGCAGAATGCGCGCGGCCGGGCCTCAAAGCTATTACGTTGAAAGCCCCATCCACTGTATCTAACGTTGGAACGACAGAGGTCGTAGGGATAGTAAGCGGGTTCAGTTTGCTTGTTGATGCACAGAGTTCTGTCGGATGAGGTAAACCAGTTACCGTGGCTGAAGTGTTGTGGGTTGTTGTGGTGAAGTCGGGCCGAGGGGTGCTGTCAGTCATGAGATGGCAGCTATAGGAATGCCTAACAGGGGCATGTAACGTGCGTTCAGCCGGCGGCTCCCGAAGTAATTAATGCCACGATATTGCTGTTCTTGCCCCTTGAAACGGGTCACACGGTAGATGCGCTGGACCAACATAGACGCTAGACTTGAGTCCGGCGGGCGTTATCGAGAATGTGCGCTGGTAACAATGCCGACATCGCGAGTGTGGTGGCGTGATCATGCGCAGATCCACGCCGCACCATTTGGGCTCCGTATCGACCTCCTATGTTTCTTGGTGTAAAAAATTTTAAACAGTGTACGTTGTGGGCCAGGGGATCCATTCACATCGATTGTATGCAATTCATGGCCTAGATTACGATAAGGACGTCTCATATACTGTAGGCGGTACTACCTTGTCTTGCAGTATGCCAGCTTCGGTAGTTATGATTGCCCATAAAAGCGAGACATCTTGTTGTAGACCGACAAGTGAGTTAGCCTCCTGTTGAGGAGCCCGCTGACAGCATGAATTTAATTCTTCCTGATATTAATTATTGGCGTTCCAACAAGCCCTCACGAGCTCATTGTTGCTGCCCTAGATCCGCGCCACCGCCCACTTGGAGGCATCGAGAATGAGACTAACGCAAGGTCTAGCTCGAAACAGTTAGTCAGGACGCGAAAGTGGTGTTTGGACCTTCGGTATTCGGCCTCTGCCGCTGTACGAAATAATGGGTCGGACTTCCAGATCGGCTACCGCAGACCGTGACGCGTGGACAGGTACAATTCGTGACATAATCGAGGATGGCTGAACTAAGCATGATCACAGCAAGGAGAGAAGATCCAATTATAACTAAAAGGTATTTCGTGTAGGCGACAAGTCACTATACGTCAGCTGAAAGTTTTGCGATAAACACAGGCTGATGAGAGAAAATACCAATCTTTTACTTCTACCTCATAAAGTGAAGTCCTTGTGACCATTAATGTTTAACGAAAGTTGGGAGTGAAAAATGAGGATATCGATATGACAAATTAACTGCTCTTTTCAGAGGAATTAACAGAAGCATAGATGCAAAAAAAAATGTACCGAGGGTCCATGGGGACAACAGAATTCTTTTTGAGTTGCGAAAACTCCCATAGCAGTAATCAGAAGACAATGTGGCGAGCATACATGGCTTGCGATAAATTCTCGTCGGGTCAGTACAATTGTATGCCATTGCATGAACAGCTTAACCGATAATGGCAAAATCAGAGGCGGTGACGATATGGTCAGTCGATCTAGCCTTACACTCGCAGAAGACGTTCAGGATCAGACGCAATGGGCGTTAACTCAGGCTCTGGCCTAAGCTGGATCCCACAGCCTGTGCTATTAACCCCACATCTCCCTACCCGCATTCCATCACGTTACGTTTTAAGAGTAGGTTTTAACGCATACCGCTGATGCCCTACCCCTGCCTCCCGACTTCAGAGCTAGATCATAAACCAGCAGCAAGATCAACTGAAGAGTGTTGAAGGATGTGTCTACACATCCCTCGACACTCTCCAGTTGATCTTGTTGTTAGTTATCTTCCAAATTTTTTGTCTCATCGTAACGCGTACTATCCAACAGACCAGAGGATAAATAATTGAGAATGTGCATTCGTCGGTTTTGAATCCCTTAATGTTTGGTCGTTCTAGTATTTGCTTACGGGTACTGTCCGGTCTTGAGCCACATGTTTGCATCGTCCAACATCTGCTGTTCCTCGGCCTTACGTGCAGCGGAAGCATCCACCTTCTGTTTTTCCATGGCCTCTCGGAGGATGGCCTGCGTATCCTTGTCCTGAGCGACGTCAATCGGCAGTTCCATGTCGAAACTAGCGATCCCCACGTCTGCGCCATGATCTAGCAGGAGTCTAGCAGGAACAAGAAATGAAAAAACAATCTGATCTAAACGGCGACACATAGAGTAACGAGAATTTGCTATAAAGTTCCATGTGATGGAAAAGTATGAGTAGATAATGTGGTACGGAGGACGGTGATATTGTTACAGGTGTTGTTGGGAATAAGGGTAGTGACGGTGGTGGTAGTAGTTCGTAGATCCAAAAGGACACCGCAGTTGAAAATATAAAGACAGCTAGGACGGGGAGAGATTACGAGACTTCTGAAACGAGGACGAAGAATTCCTGACAAGCAAGGAGAAACAATTTTATAAACACGCTTTTCCGGAATATATTCTGTGTTTTGGCGTTTCAAAGGAGATAGACCATCGAACCACATGGCGTGTCATTAAAAAACAAAGAAGATAGTGCAGTTTGAACTAGAACAGCGTCCGCATCATCGCAACCTCCAGCCAAGCTGTACGGCAGCGGAGAAAAATCAGTCAGATGTGGTTATGTAGCCGCGCCCGAGGTAAACAAAGCCCAACCACCTGCAACACGGGACGGATGGTAAGAGGGGTTTGTGCAGGTGGGACCGGGAAACGGACAGGCGACGAGGTCAGGTAATGGTATGCAAAAGAAAAGCTATTGGGAATGCGCGGTTGTACTTTGAGTGGTTGAGAAACATTTGCCCTAACCCTAACCCCTAACTCTAGCCCTGAGCGCTAACCCCTAACCCTAAGTCCTAGCCCACAACCCTAAACCTTAATCGCAGCCTACAACCTTAACCCTGAAACATCTAAAGCGAAAGTTAGAAGGAGATGGCCGGCCGAAAATCAAGAAGGACCACCGTCATTGGGCCGAAAAATGTTGACACGGCAACAAAGAAACAAGGCCACCAACAGAACACACTGCAACGCACAGCAACAACATGCCAACGTAATCACACAAACTCAAAATAATTAAGTAAGTCAGCAGTATTGTGTCCATCAGGTGCGGCTACATAACCACATCATAGTGAAAAAATCTGCCATTCAACCTATTACTTGGCCTTTATAAAATCACCGTGATCAAGTGGGAGGATTATGAAGATGGGCAACGATGAATGAACGAGAATATCGGTAGGCCCGTGACATGCCGGCAATGCGAATGTTTCATGGACACCGTCAAATGGCGTCAGGTGTGCACGTCGTAAATGTTTGGGTTCGGCCAGATTTTCTACAAAGGTAGTCAATTTGAAAACAGCTGGAAGTTGGCACTAGTTCTGGTTTATCTGTCGACGCTAACACGCCGGCATGAGAAAACCCGAGAATTGGACCCGAATCTGGCTGGTCTCTAGGCTAAGCTTCCAACGAGTTCACCCATAAGTTTACATTCTGTAGGCTGTGATCGGATATATTAAAAGTTAGCAGTAACGGAGAAGAAGTGTGTCCGTATTTGAGTGGCGAAGAGTTCCATCTAATGATGAAATAGCACTGGTTGGTGTCCGAGTTTTTGCGGGCTGCGGTCGGTCAACGGCTGGCCGGTTACGGCAATTAAGCGGCAAATGGTCATCGCATTCTCTCTCGTCTTTTTGGCAATACTTCACGATTATTGTCTGTATGTATGCGACTGTCTGCGGGAGTTCTAAATGGGGGCTACAAGGCTAAATGATGTACCTAAGTCGATCCTGAAAGCAGCATCCACCAGTTACCACCAATCATAAGTGTTCCAATACGTTATTTTTCCCATACCAGAAATCGTTTTTAATGTTTTTTGCTCGGAAATTGTAAATGCTTGGCTCGCCACCATGCAGGCACCCAGTGCAAGGTTTGAAGGCAATTAGAATTCCCTCGTATAAGGCATTGGTCAGTAACACGACCAACTCGGCACTTTCTTAGTACTCCTGCCCACACAGGGGACAAACTCTCCCATCCCGCTCGTGGCATTCTTCTAACAGCATTTCGGATTACTCTAGCTTTGCCTATGTAAAACTAACTTCGGCTACCCATGTATCGATAGGTAAATGACAAGTCGAACTCCAGAGTTTTGCAAGTCATGGTTGACTCTTGTTATTAGGAAGGGCGGTGTTGTGAACGGTTCATAGCAGATCGTCCGCGCCCGTAGTCGAGAGGGGACTTGCAGCTGAAAGCCATTCATCCCCTAATGTGTGAATGCAACAGCTTTGGGAAGAGACAAATTAATAAGCAACCATAAAAAATGATCGAGATGGCGCTGACGGACAACTGTCCAATTGGTCCGCAGTTCGGTTTTTATATTGGAAGGGAGCGTCGGCTACTTTAAGCTTTGAGTACGAGGATGGAGAGAGGTGATAGAAACAGTCTCCGGGGAAGCACTTTCCTCACGAAACAGCCCCTTCGATGGAACGGTGCAACATGCGATTCGCACACGTACTTTGAACGAATGCGTTCGCTTTGTCATGCACGAGAGCAATATGGAAGGTTGTTGAGGGCGCATAAAGACAAAAAGGGGATAGCACCTGCAGCGGAAGCAACAGGCATTGCCCGGTAAATGAACACTTCTGGGCCTCTCAGACATACAGCGCGGTTAGTGAAGACGGGGCGTGGTGGGGTTGTGACGGTGTGTATCCACACGCGTGGGCAGGACGCACGCGCACTCGACGGGCGCACACATCCATGATGCGGGCATGAGCGCCGCCAAAGAGGGGAGATGGTGTGCAAACGCGCATTGATCGGGCACACACTACGCGCGGCAGCAGCAGCAGCAGCAGCGGAGGCAGACCATGCGTACAGTTTAGTGATACAACGAAAGCACGCAATCAGCAGTGGCAAGAAGAGGTTCACGTGCGGGCATGACTTCTTGCAATCGATGGGGGCGAATCGCTGTGAAATCTGCCAACGTCAAGGAGCGCACGCCGGAACATCGCTACGGGCGGCAGGTTCGGGCGTGCGCACAAGCCTCCCTGCGTTCAAATGAATCGGAGCAACGTATTAACGGTAGGACGCCCATCTGATCTGCTGTACAAACATAAAAATCCACTGCCGATCAAAGAAGACTTGGGAGGATATAACTCGGGGTGGGCATCATACCTGAAATAATGATACGCATTTTCAACATAAGGCAAAAAGGATCCTAACTACTGGTGTACCTAGGCGCAGAATGTGATCTAAATATAACCACAGGAAGGAGCTAGGCATGTGTAAGCGTGAGTTATTAGAGAGTTAGCGTTGACCACAGAGTGCTACTGGCGACTTTGGGGCGTCGACGTCCAAAATGGTGAGCTCTGGAGGATGTGGTTAGGTTACTAAGACATTTAGCATTGCCAGTCGAGGTGGGACTGAAGAACGCCCTGTACACTAAGCGTGCTTTATATTCGTTCAACCTTCTGTTAATCTCGGATTCCACTGCCAAGTATTCCCTTGATAAAGCAGATTACAAACTTCGGTGTGCCTCTAAAATTAGTTCATATGAATGAGGGGACCGTCATGCGAGGAGTGAACGCCAACACAAGATCAAATCACCTCAAATGTTGACAAAAGACAAGCGATAGTAAAAACCTTTATCTGACACTCTTATAGTCATGATTCCCGCGCAGGAACCACTCGAAATCTCGAACCGGTTCCATCGACTAGTAGCATAGAGAGACGTAAGAAAGCAAGCTGAAAGCATTTACTGGCCTTGTATAGTTTTTTGGACAAATTCCTAAAGGACGTGCAGCGTATGCTGGAACGCACTAGGCATTGACTGAAATCTGAAAATATTTCAAAATTGGAAAATCGCTGGAATGGGGTCAGTATGATGATTAGGAGAGAACTTAAGCCACAATAAGCCGGCTTTCGATCAAAGGTCTTTTAAAGTCAGCCTCAACTAAACTAACGAGCAAAACGCTACTTAAATGACATACTTTTCCGGTGGGCTATCAATGTACACATAACGCCAATAGCATTATGCGGAAACAAACGACAATGCAGACGTTGACCATAAGAAATATGTTCATACTGTAGCAGATAGACTTGAACGGTTGTTTTAATAGGCAAGGGCGCTAGTTTTGATAGCAAGGGTGCCTGGTGTCTGGACACTATCTGTCTGCATTCTCTTGTGTTTCAGTTGAGGTGCGCGAGGAAGAAGACTCCCCCTCCCCGGTGGCAGCATCCAACTCCACCTTCCCTGGACAACGGTGAAACTAACGTTCGTTGGACTACTAGATTCCTTCCTCTGTTTTGCCCTCGTTTTACGCTCCCCTTTTTGCCCTTCCTCAATAAACCTTGGAGTACTACGCGGCTTATCGTGTGCTTGAGGATTGTTACTCGATAATGAACACTTGTAAGGACGATCCTAACGGTTCACAAATTGGACAGAGTGCCCCAGTTTCCGCCGTTCCGTCTCAGGCGACCCAGAAGGACACCAGTGAACCCTCGGCCACCGAGCCACTATCGAGGTCGGACGCTACAATGGTGGCAGCGAACGAGCCGAGCCCACAGCCTAAAAACAGTGCAACAAACCCTGTTCCCTCTTCTTTTAAACCCTACGACGGGAGCAAAGATTTTTCGTGCTGGCTGCGCCGCCTTAAGTTCCATCTAGACGATGTTCCACAAAATGAACGCAGCCGTACGGTGCTTCAACATCTTGCAGACGACCAGATGGACAAGGCACTCGATGCCGGCCTCACCCGCCACACCCCTTTCCAGGTGCTGTGCGACTAATTGCAGAGGCTATTCCAACCACCATTGACCATTGTGGAAGCCCTTGACCAGTTACTAAAACGGGCTTTAAGGAGCGATGAGACCCCACGGCAGTTCGCCGACGCCTTACTTCGGCTTGCACGCGACGCCTTCCCCTCACTTTCAGCGGCTGATAGAGACCAAGTGGTCCTTTACCACTTCAAACGCGGACTTGGGTCCCAGGAGGTGACGTATTCCCTGAGAATTCAGCCACCGGGCGACCTCAACGAAGCCATCCAGCGGGCATCCCGCATGCTAACAACCGATGCCCCAACAGGCGATAACCACCCCCGGGCTGAACCGTGGAAACCCACGCCAGACCGCAGGCAACAAGACAACACCTGGACCAGACGGCACTATCAGCCTCCACAACGATTCAACCGCGGCAGCCGACACCCCACGTTCCGCACGCCCTATCGACCCCCACCGCTCAACACTGGGCCGAGACAATTCCGGGGAGATAGAGATAGTACTGCGGCGGCGATTACCAAGGAAGGTAACCACATCATTCCCGTCTGCTTTGATAACGCGTCGCATAGTTTACCGTTTTACACGACAATTTACCTAGACGGCAAACCCATTAAGGCTCTAGTCGATACAGGCGCCACCACGTCCTTAGTTCGGGCAGACGTACTAGGCTCTAAGTGGCTTAATCTCGCCCGACAAAGCGGTCGCTCACCACACCTCAAAACCGCAGACGGGTCACCCATGACCACGTTAGGGATGGTTCGACTGCCCATCTCCTTCCCAACCAGCGTTAAGGAACAAGCGTTTGTCGTCACTCACAGGATGTCGTGGGACATGATCCTCGGCCTAGATTTCCTTTCTGCGCACAACTGTTGCATTATGGTCAAAGAGCGCATACTATCCTTAGGGCATAAGCCATCGCCTAACCACCCTACAGCCGCCGGGTTTGACGAAGAAGCCACCTGCGCGGCCATCGCAGCGTCGGTAGCCTTACCGCCCACAAGCGTAGACACGGTCTTACCCCCAGATGATACGGTCGCCCTTACCGACAAGGCAGACTTGAAGTCACTTCTGACTGCGTTTAGCGATGTTTTCGCATGGGACGATACCTCCTTAGGCCGCACCGCTGTCATCCGTCACAGCATTGACACCGGCACGTCGAAACCTCTGTGGCAACCACCACGCCGCATTCCACCACACTTTCAGAAGGAGGTGAGCGACCTAATTCAAACGATGCTGACCACAGGGATAATCCGCCCCTCCAAGTCGCCGTGGGCATCGCCAGTCACATTAGTGCCCAAAAAAGACGGCAAACTCCGATTTTGTATAGACTATCGGCGACTTAATGCGGTCACCACCCGCGATTCGTTTCCACTGCCAAGAATTGATGTCACACTCCAAGCGCTTGCCGGAGCCCAATGGTTCTCAACGCTGGACCTGAAGTCCGGTTATTGGCAAGTTGAAGTAGAACCTAAAGACCGCCCAAAAACAGCGTTTATACTACCACAAGCGCTGTTTGAATTCGAAACCATGCCGTTCGGGCTCTGCAACGCAGCCGCCACCTTCCAACGGCTGATGCAGTCCGTCCTGGCTCACTTATACCCTCACAGCTGTTTAATATACCTCGATGACGTGATCGTGTTTGGACGCACGGCCCGGCAACATAACGATAACCTCGCCGCAGTGCTCTCTGCTCTCCGCGACGCTGGCTTGCGTTTAAATCCACAAAAGTGCAAGTTTCTGT
>CACRXP010000121.1:1178579-1306349 GCA_902702965.1 Spirometra erinaceieuropaei
GATTGTTACTCGATAATGAACACTTGTAAGGACGATCATAACGGTTCACAAATTGGACAGAGTGCCCCAGTTTCCGCCGTTCCGTCTCAGGCGACCCAGAAGGACACCAGTGAACCCTCGGTCACCGAGCCACTATCGAGGTCGGACGCTACAATACTGTAAGAAGAACTATTCGTGGACGGTTTAAACACTACTTTAATATGCTCTTGGTATCAATACGTTCCTTAGAAACAAAATAGTATCTATCTCCAAATCGTTGAGACAAAAAATCTTCAAATTTAGGAGGCTGAATAGGTCCTAGGGATTAGCGGACGGCGTCAAAAAACTCCCTTCGCAATTGTAATGACATTTGTTAAGACCGGCTTAGGCAGTGCCGTAGCGCGGATAGTCGACCTTCGCAATAGTCAGTCGGGGAAAGACTCCGCCCGGAACTGCGTCAGTTGGTACGCCGGACTCACAGGGTCAGAAATCTGATCGAGGTCAGCTTTTACCATGTCCACCTACGTCTTCAATTGGTCACAACGACGCCATCGCCAGCCAGAGCCGGATTTAAACATGCTATCTCGGACGATCTCGTTTCCGGGCAGAGTTAGCCCAGTCGGTGTGAAAGGAAGGAGCAGCTGACCGATTCTCTCCCTCGTCAACTATGGCCGGTTGTTTGATTCGCGATCGGAAAGACGACTTCGTAGGACGTAGCGGAGGCAGCCCAATACTTCCAGGCAGTGCGTACCCTCTGAGCGTACAGGTCATATGCAACAGAGGGATTGGTCTGACGCATGCAGGCCACGCATAACCGCGGCCCGGTCTTTTGATTGATTCCATGCTGGACGAGGGTCGCAAGAGACGAGCTGGTCCACTGATTGATTTTATTCTTATCTTGCCCGTTTGGCAGAAGTCTGGGCAAAGATATCAGCTATCCACTGGCCCAGGAGTCTCACCATTTGCCGTGACCACGCAGATACCTACGATTGCGAAACTTAAGAATTTTTTTCAGGCCTACAGACGGTTGTCTTTGCACCTATTGGGGACACAACACATTGCATTTGCCAAAGTGAGCTCAAGAGCACTGCAGCGCCACCAAAACGGCTAACATCTGCAACGTATGAACCACGACTAACCATAGCATCGGGGTCTGCCGGTGCGTACTAAAGAACCCAGCCAATCACGTAGTGAAGCAGATTTGTTAAGTATAGAGACCAAATAAACGTTGGAAACGATACTAGGGGTTACTTCGATGCTTGCTAGGTACGAATGAAGGGGCATGCCACCATACAATAGGGTAAACGGTGAGAGATGTAGATGAACGAGACGAACAGTCGCGGCACATTCGGTGTAAAAACGACTGCTACTTGTATCAGTGACGATGTTAGCGAGTTCAGCGAAGCGATTAAAGCTATACGACACTTCGTCGTTCTGGTCAAAAGCTGCAGTTATTTCCTCTTACTTGCGTGTGGTGATATAACAGGAAGCGGCCAAGAACGACTATGAGGATTTTGAGACGATGTCAAATGGGCTTGCTAAATTATAAGCCATGGCCTACTTTGATGATGGGCGTAAAAGGAACGTAAACAGATACACGAGACTCAATATATGAAGCTAAATGTAAACTAATGCGAACGTCTCAATCATTAATACGCCGCTTTTTAACAAAAATGCTATTTCTAACCAATGAACTTAAGGAAGACATAGCTTCCCGCGCAATTGCTATGAATTTAAGCTTTGTTAATCCGCAGTCCCACCGTGTACACGCAATTACCATACATTCATGCAGCCTCGGAAAATCGTTAAAACATACGTCAGGGATTCTAGCTAACAGCCGCGTTAGAACAAAGAACAACTAAACTTTAAACTGAGTATTACTTTGGCCCGGCGCTATATCACCACAAAAGTAAAGCATCGAAGGACATGTAGACCTCTAAGAGGGCCATAACAGGCTAGCTACGCAGGGAAATGTAAACTAGTTGTGGACTACATGCTTCTGTGCAGGGTAAAAGAAAAACCTTCGTCAGTCACGGTAAATCCAGTGCTCACTATGCATCTAGTCAAGGTAAGAGTAGAATCGCTGCGATTAAGATATGCGCTAGAGGCAAATGGGGGTCATAATTTATCTTCAGCTCCCATCCTGACTGGGCTTGGCCTAAAATGCGATTTAAATCATACGAACTGTTGAGCGAGCATACTAAACTCACTCACAGCTCGCACACATACTTCCAGTACTTTTAGCAGGCGCGCAACTGCGCACGACATGGATGGAAAAAGTGGCTCACTTTACGTGTGAAGGTCGGCTCGGAGGTTAGCGCGTTAAACTGTCACATAGTCGGATAATCAATCAACGACAATTCTTCATTTTGTCGTTCGATTACAACTAAAGCTCTGCGGCTGTAGTTTAGAATGCCATAGGTGGTGCATCAACGTATGGACCACTAAAGTTTAAAAAACCGCAACGAAATGAACTGAGGGTTAGGACCGTGAACTTCGGCGTCAATGGTATGTGCGCTGCCCAGTTTGCTACCAGAATAATTGCCGAGTCATTTCAGCAAAACAGGCCTTAAGATAAACCGTGATCCAGTAAAATAATATCTAAAGACTCAAAGACAAAAGCTCAAGCAAAGAACCTTCAACAGGCACTTTAACCTTCGAGAATTGCGGGCATTAATAGAGACATTTTTAAACTGGAGTCCAGTCCAAGAAATTAAAATCCCTGAGAATATGCGGTCGAAAATGAATTCGTCGGCGACCATATTTCGGACAGGGTAGTAAATATTGAAACAGCCCCCTAACAGCGTAATTCTCCTTAGGTCATGTAACAGTACAGCCATAGATCCAACCAGGGTTATCCAAAATGACTCGACCCTTCACACACCTTTATTTCAAACAATAATGACTCTGCCGGATCTAAACTTCCTCAATGAAGTCCTGCATGGTGTCCGCCCGGGTTCGGAGATCTGTAGCAGCACAATTAAGAGCATGGATGTTTTTTTCAGCAACCTCAACATCTTGGAGGACCGCATCGAGTTAGATGATGAGTCGGAGTCCTCCTCGCTGCTTGAAGTGAGGCAGCGGTGGTCAAGTTAGAAAGTCTGATACGCGGTGTCCTTGGTGCAAATGATGGGTACACCTCAGGCCTGTGCACATGAGAATAAAAGGTGGCCCCGAAGCTTCATTGATTCTGGTAAAATGCATCGATCTGATTAAACGTACCCAACAGTGAAACCTTGGAAGAACTAAAATGCGGCTGGTCAGGCTGGCCGCGGAGCCATAGCTATAATACGAGGTCGGAGGTCAGTAATGATGTTGGAGGCATGTGTTGGTTCTAGTAAATAAGGCCTTACTGACTTGTTGTCGTCGCATCGAGAGCCGAGTCAAATGATATCCTAAATGATTGCTTGGGGAATTCCATCGCCAAGTCCGAACATTCAGGTTATCAGGAAGTAGTAACAAATAAGTGAGGCAGTTTGTTCGTCGGATTTTGCAGTCACAATTAGGTGTTTTTACCACACTTATCGACAGCTGATGCTGCAGGGCACATAAAAGCAACAGGATGTGCTAGTAGAAGCTTGCTGGTAGGCCAGTTAGTGACTTATAGTCACGCAGTGTGCGGTTTGTATTTATGGGGAAGACAATCACAACACCCAGCCTAGCGAAGTGGTTTATGGGACCATCGTGATACGCGGCATTTAAGTTTGATTCCTGGGTCTTGAACTCTCCAGTAAAGAAGTCTAAAGACCAGGACACTGAATAGGCAGCCAACAATCGGATTATACTTGTAAAGACTGCGCATTGTCCGCTTCTAGTATCAAAGTTGACGTGCAGTCACACATTCTAGCACCTAAAAACAAGGGCCTGGCCTCGATTGAGATCAGTTTACATACTAGTCGACCGCACCGATTAAAAAGAACTGTACATTTCATGAGATTTCTGAACAATGTTAAGCATTTGTGGGTACTTCATAGTCAACCAAAGTGCCCAGAATTGTTACCTATAGCATTTTGGCAGGGTCAGAGAACCCATTTAATGGCTGTTTACGGACGCCATGCTTGAGTGCCATCTCCCGCTGAAAAGTCGTCTACCGTCTTATGAATCTTGTCTTGTTCTCCTCATTCGCCGATCACTTTCTTCTTCAAAATACTTTGCGTCAAAAGTTGGAGTGTACAGTTTTCGTTGCTCACCGTTTAGTTCACAAACACCTACAGTCTGTAATCGAGTTAGGTTATGAGCCAGAGTTCTCCTTGCTGCTTGAAGTGAGGCAGCGGCGATCGAATTAGAGACTGAAACGGTGTCCTTAGCGCAAATGAGGGTTACAACTTCAGGCCCGTATGCATAAGAAAAAGGGTGGCCCGGGAGCTTCATTGCTTCCGGTGAGGTGTATTGATTTGAGTAAACCTACACTAAAACCCCCGTAGATGCTTACTACTATTACGAATTTAAATTACTCGGTACATGACACTGTACAGCCGTTCATCTTAGGTAATCGACTAGGTCAATCTCATATCCCTTTCCAAGGACTGCGAAAACCCTGCGAGTGGCATCAACTCGGGGAACGTTATCATCTGTAGTTTGTCCAATTGGGAGCAACTGTCCACTTCTTTATGCTGATAATATTAATGCGGAGGTTACCAAATACTAGTTGAAAATACGGCTCAGAAAACTAGAAAACTCAGTTTTTGGATAAGCTGACATGCGAATTCGACACAACCAAACAACACAGGGCCATTCCGATAATTACATCGGTGGTGCAGTCCAAGAGGATGGAAGATAAAATGTAACCTTGCCAAATGCCAAGCCGAATATCGAACTATTGGGCGGTTTTTACAGATCAGAACTCGACAGGGGATTGGGCGGCAGCAGTTCTCATCATAACGGTGATTCTTGCTGGTGTATTGTCCTGTTATATTGGTCACCACAAGGAATCAAGTTGAATGGAGATGAACGCCACAGTCAAACAGACAGTCGATGGTTGCTTGCGGTTATGTTGGAATTCAAGAGTAAGTCACAGTGCAAATATATGATCACCAACTCACGGCAAGGTACATTACTAAATAGAAATATCATTAAATAGTGCGTGAGAGGAACACATAAAAACTAAATTATTTAAACCTAAAGGCAACTGTGGATCAGGGTGAAATTAGGAAATTTATTTCCGTGAGGTTGAAAGGGGATGGTTGTCAGTTATCGTAGACGTATTTGCTCCCGAAACATCTGTGCAGCAAACGCAAGCTTGCTATAATGGCCTCTTTTCATAGCCGATGATCAAAACGTTGAGTAAAGTTATCGGTTGCACGAAAAGGGATTGCGACACGTCACGATCTACGACTAAGGAAGTGCGAAGCGGCAGGGGGGACCCGAGGTTGCAGCCTACAATGTGTGCGATGTGCGGGTAAAATCAGGAAATACAGAAAACTACGGCAAGGTGAATGTGGTAAATCAAAAAGAAAAGTGTGTAGCCCAAGCGGGTGAGCGAAGGTAGAACACGGTGAAGGTCTACTGGCTACAGAGAATTGAGATTAAGTATTTGAGCTCCAAATACTGAATCGAGAGTTTCCGTAAAATTAGCACTAAAATGTCCCTTCAGCTTGTGGCAATGTAACCCTAACGGCACTGCGGAAGTGATCCGAAGACTACCGACTGACGGCAAATCTGCTGGACAGAAATGCAAAACTTCGTGAAAACCTAATCCCAGATGCATGTAAAGTAAGCCAAACTGAGGCATTGTTCGCCCACCTAATTCGATTGAAAAACAGAGATGCATTCGGTGGTCTGGTTGGAGACAAAGTGGTCGCACGGTGGCAAAACGTTGTAATGGCGCAGATTTATCAATCAAGTGGTACTGATATTTAATTCTCGACAACCCCCTTGTCTTCTAAGTTGGTAATTTTTTTTCTAGGACGTTAACGGTGATGATTTTCAAGCTCCGTGGGAAGGGGACGTGTGCGGCCTCAACGACCAGCGAGTGAGAATCGACATCCATACAAAGGACAGTCTCCAAGGCAAACACACTTACTTAGTAAGTTCGGGATAGGGGCAAGATGCACAAGCATGCAGCGGAGTCCATCCTTCGTTGTCTTGAATATTAACATCTGCACCATGTTCGAGAAGGAACCTGGCGACATCGTAGTTATTTACAATGCAAGCCTAAGTAGATAAAGGTTACTCGGCAAGGGGAGCATACTTGGTGAAGCGCAGTCAGACCATCAACGTTAACGACATTTATGTCCACTCCCTTGGAAAGAAGTTGTTTGATCTCATTTGTGTCAGCTAAACTGCACGCAGCGAAAAACTGGACATCGATAGGGAACTTAACGCGTTCCGCTGTTCTCGGATGCGCAACTTCCTTATTAGTGTCGGATGACTCCCACAACTCCAATTGTTGTTTCCTTGTTACTGGGTTTAATTTTGAGCAAGCGAGCATAGTGCGTTAAATTTTGTTGGAGTGTTAGAAATTGAAGGCGTACTAAGACTGCATATCACATAAGGACACTAATCTGGATAACGCGCCTTCAGACCAGTAAAGTTTGTTTTGCTGCTCAGTTTGCTCAAGACCCACTGAAGTTCTCAAATATTCGCGACTTTCGTTCACCGCAACTACCAAATTTCCAAGTAGTTCGATGAAGGTTAGGTTCCCTCTTCTTTTGTTTGTCGCGTCTTACTAACATAATAACGAAAAAGGCCCCCTGATAACCGCATGAGCATGCTCTGTAGGTCTACGTATATTTGCGATTTTATACTTTGCGATTCCTTGTGCACCAGAACTTTTCTATATAGATATCTGGGTGTGCTTAAATGCACACAACTCTTTTCGGTAGACGTCAATGCGTGCCTTATGTCTGTCTGCCGCATGACGTGATGGCTTCACTGACTGCGTTTGTGAGTCACAGTAATTATAAATCAATTGCCACTGACTATATTCATTAGTCGGTAGTATGTTGCCCGACGTGAATTTGCCCGAGCAAGAAGCTCCACGAACTAGCTTCAAATCGGAACTTTCTGGACTCTAGCCGGCGCGTCCCTATACAACAACTGCTGCTGGAATGGACCTCAATTTTCGTAGGTCCGTGAAATTATTTACCTTTGCTGTTTTCCCGTATTCTTTTTACTATCGTTTTTCGTAAGAAACACATCGTCCATCGCGTAGAGTTCAGTTTTTCCGCATGTCATTTTCCTCGCACTTAGGCTTTTATATAATCGTACTCTTAACCCGCTCACCACTTTAGGACATATCGTCCACCCCCGACGTGACAGGCACCGTGAGGTCTTTTTAGTTCTTCCTCTGGCACGTACCGTTAAATATCGTCTTACTTTTCTGTAAATTCAATTGTCATTTGGAATAAACTAACAAGAAATGTGAAAACTATCCAAAATTATCCTTTATCTAAGAGAATTATTCCTCAATTTTTGCATTCAGAAAAACCCACAAATTTTGGGCGCGGAATCCACTGATCGACTATACTGTAGCGATGACGTTTGTGGTCTCTGATCTCTATGGGCGATCTCACCAGCGGCAATTGCTTTAGCCAACAGAGGCAGCTGTTTTTCGGCGCTTCTGTTTGGAACAGCCCTAACTTCATGAAAAGACTCGACGACCGATAATATCCAATTCAGTGCAACCTCTCACTTCTTGACTGTCGGCATTTTGTGGTCAGCAGTTTTTATTCTCCTGAACCCTGCAAACTATAAACACCGCCATGAACTTTATTTTTCTTCCATCCTGACAGGAGTTTTTTTCACTGCTGGCCGGATGTTTGTTAAACGCTTCCGTGACACTGCCTGTAAACTGCCCCAGTAGCATTGAATAACCACCGGATGCACTCCTATCGCGGAAATCTCGCGATTGGGCTATCTTGTTACCTGACTGGACGGCGAGTTTATCGATTTCTCACAATCACTGGCTGGCGTGCTTGAGTTTAAAATGATCCCACGGCGCATGCTAGTCACCATTATTGCGTTCGTATCGTGCGCGGCGTGTGCTATCCAGTGCTCTCTGTTTCTCTCTGTTGTACCCTTATTTGATTCCTTAACCCATCTGTTTTAATGTTTGAAATGTTTTGGGTACGAATGTATACGCAGTAGAGGTCCTGGAGGTAAACAGTTGACTGCATGTCCATCTGGCCAAAGCTCAGCTGGCAAGGCTTATCGGATTTTATGACATTCATAGACGAACTTCCTCGTGTGCCTCGGTGGACGTAACACCGATGATTTGGTGAAGAGGTATTTTATGCCCTCCTAGACGACGAGGCAACCATGCACATAAAGTTCAGGGGAAAGAAGACTAATTAAGTCCTGTGTGGTTCACAGATGTATGAGGTGATAAAGGGTAAGCCCTTGCATATATATAACTCTGCATGCCAATTAGACGTTTACACAGCATGGAACAGAGGAGGGACGGTGAACGGTATCGAACTCGAGTCCGCCTTGACGAGGTGACTGAAGAGATCTCTCGACGCCCTACGAAAACGACGTTCTCAGCCGAATTCCATTCTAGATGACTCTGCTGGTTAGTGAAACCAAACTCTTATTACGCCTACTTGATATAGAACCGTCAACAGGACCGTCCTCGTCCCGGTCGCGTGAGGACTGATGCTGATACTTTCTGTATTTCATATTTTCTTAATAAATCCTTATTTTTCCTTCGTCATAACGCCTTTATTCAAATTTCTTGGGGGTAACGTTGTACGCAAAGTAATAGATCGGACGGCAGGTGCGGAAAATAGCATTCGTAGGTGCTTAAACGAAAAAGTCGCAAAGGAAAGGCGTCCCGCAGCTGCATTGCGCCGTATCGAGACTTTTCACCGTTGTTTCCATAGCGACCACATGTACATAATCCGCTATAACTCGGTCATTCTTTCGCGACTTTTCTACAACGAGGCGTCAATGTCTCCCTATGGATTTGCTACTAGAGTGGTATTAGATAAAATTATTATGATAATTATTATTATTATTTGTGGTGTTATTGTTGTTGTTGTTGTAGATGTTGTTTTTTACATAACAAAAGTGGCGACCACGCTTTTCTACAATTCCGTATTCTTCTGTTTACCATGACCGATAACCAAATCAAAGCATTACCCCTAAACCTTTACACCCTCTCCTATAGACTGCCCCATTTTCGCCGACCAATCCAAGCTTATGGTTTCGGCGAATTGAGGCCACTTCCTCGCGAGCCGTATAACCAACGAACGCACATGCTTTTCTTGCTTGGTGCCGTCTCTTCCATTTGATGTCGCTGTTCGCATTGAGGACCTAGTTGATCTTATTCAGGTAAAAGAAGCTGTGATCCAGCGTGTGGCTACTTCGGCCATCCGGATGCTTAGAGAAATTTTGCGCAAGTGGAAATCTGCTACTAAACGATTTCATAGCTGATGTGACCCGTGCGTTCACTGCTCGCCGGTAGTCATATGGGCGTCGCAACTTTTTGGTAGATCAGTTTACCCAATTTACCTTTTCCTATGATAAAAATCTTGGCCGTGATCGACACAAGCATCTCCTTTGGAGAAAATGGTAAATCAGGCACACAGAATCATGGAATGTTGTCTGGTCGGCCCGTCATGCGCTAATATCCTGCCGGCAACGGCCCCCAACATCAAGTCCGATAGAGTTACCACCTTTGGTCAAAAAAGTATCTTCTCGTTAGAACGCGACACTTCGTGTGGGGTACTGTCATCCTATTCTTGCACACCACGAACAGCCACGTCGTCAGGCCTCTCCAGAGAGCCAAGCAATCATCACCGAGGTGATTACGAAGACCTTAGGGGCGTCGTAATCTTTTGTGTACTCAAGTAAGCACCATGTGTACCGCTGTAGACAGTCCTTAGCCAGCCCGAGGCAGATTATATCGACGTCAACGTTCCCAGTCACGCCAACGGTGGTCACTAACCTGGTGCTGGTACCATCGTATCTATGGTCCGGAAGCACGCAAGTGCATTCCATCCTGCACATTCCTGCAGGCGTCACCACCGGCAACTCCCACGCCAACCAGTAGTGGCGATTACTGTTGGCTAGTCGCGACCCAGTCACCGCTTCTACGTCAAGTCGGACGGTCTTCATTCTCGTGCTGGCACCGGTGCTAAAGTAAGTGTTATCTCGCCTCCCCCCAGGCGTCACCACCTCAGAACCTCACAGCTCTCATTACAGGCTACTAACAGCACTGCCAGCAACACGTACGGACAACGTTCACTCACCCTTGACATCGGTCTCCGGCGATACATCTAGTGCATCTTTTCGCACTCCGACGTTCAACTGCATATTATAGGGGAAGATTTATTATCGCATTTCAACCTCCTAGTCGACCTGAAGCACCGCAAGCTGGTCGATACCACAACCAAGCTTTTGATGTCAGAACTGTCGCTTCTGAGGTTTCGATCGGCATCCGCTTGGACATTTCCAGTTCGCCTTTCGCTGAAAGTTTGAAGGACTACGTAGCCATCATTAAACCCTGTCAGTTCACTGATGAAGTTCAGGACACGGTCAGACACCAAGTGGTCACCCGTTGATCCTCATTCGCGGAGACTTCGTCCAGAAAATCTCCGAATGGCGAAAAACGAATTTGAACATGTGATGAATTTAGGGATTTCCCGCCATTCTTTCAGCCCTTGGACCTTTCCAATCCATATGGTCTCCAAGAAAACGGCTAATGATGGGAAACCATGGTGTGATTACTGCACCCTCGACAGAACCACCGTTTCCGGTTGGTATCCTATTCGCCATATCCATGAATCCTCTCACATGTTGGCAGGAGTATTTTTTTCCAAAATAGACCACGTGAGAGTATGTCCCCAGGTGCCGGTCGCGGAAGAAGGCATACCTGAGACCGCCATTATGACGCTTTTTGCATTAGTGAGTTTCTTCTAATACCTTTCGGTTCACACAACGCGGCCCAAGCCTTCCAGCATTTTATCGATGAGGTTTTGCGGAGTATCTCATTTATGTTTGTCTACATCGACGGCGTACGTAATTGACAACTCTTGGGGAGAGAAACATGCGTCGCTTTTGCACCAAATATTCGACCGTTTTCAGAAAAAGTGCTTGCGAATAAACTTCCCCAAATGTCTCTTTCGCGTCACTTCTCTCGATTTCTTTGGCCACCACATCGACCAACATGGAATAACACCACTTCCAGATAAGAGGTAGGGCGTCTTGTCTTTCCCTGCTCCCAAGAAACTCACGTAGCTACGGCGTATCATTAGCCTTCATCAACTACTACCTACGTTTTATTCCCCATCCAGCTATGACCCTAACCTCCTTAACTGATCTTTTGAAATCTAATAAAAAGCCCATTCAGCATTTAAGCGGTTAAGAATGCCTTTGCTAAGGCCACCATGCTGCATTACCTCAGCCCCGACGCTTTCCGCACAGTCTTTCATCAAAAATGCATAACCAGTTACAGCATTTGGCTTTCTTATCATTGAAGCTACAACCGTTGCAGACCGGCTACAGAACATTCTCTCGTGAATTCCTTACCGTCTACTTGGCCATCCCTCACTCTCGATACCTTTAAGGAGGCAGACATTTTCGGTTCATCGCCGATCACAAACCTCTCAGTTACGCCCTCCAGACCAAGGCAAATCAGTACTCCCTCAGGAAATCTCGCCATCCAGACTATATTTCGCAGTTTACTGCAGATATCCGCTGCGTCCGAGTCAATGACAGTGTTATTGCTGATGCATCATTTAGACCGAACAGCAGCATTTACGAATTGGCGAATTTTGCAGCACTCCAACAAACAGACATGTTAACCGGCTTCCTCGACTGTGCACCACTTCCAGCATCACAAGGTACGATTTTGTGCAACCGGTCTACAGGTATTTCCTTACTTGCCGTGTCACTATCCTATCGCAATGTAATGTTTGGCCATTTCCTTTCCTGTCGCATCCCGACATCCCTGCTTGTCATAAGCTAATCTTTATTCGTCTTATCCGGCCGAAGATGAACTCTGACATTGTGCTTTGGACTAGGGAGTGTGTAACCTGTCAGCAAAACAAAGTCCACCGTCAAATATTTCTCCACCAATAACATTTGTGGTTCCGGATGCTCGATTTCACCACGTCCACCTGGACTTCGTTAACCCGCTACCCCTTTCACGTGGGTACGGGTATCTTTAGTTTCCGACCAGTGAGTCTCAAACCATCTGTGGCAAACTGATGAAAATGGTAATAAAAACACAGTTGATGCGGAGTCTTGAAGAAAACGACTTCCTCAGTCTGCATTAAAATAGATTACGAAGGGGTTGATTTTGTCTCACTAACCTGCCAGCATCCATGGAGAGCTACACGAAATCAATCGACAGGGTCTTATCAGTCGAAGCCGTGTTCATTGACTTCAGAAAGATTTTTAATAGTGTCACACACAGACGACTTATCGTTCAACTATGTCCAGTGAGTGTGAATGGAAATCAGTTGAAATGCATTGCCGATTTACTTACGGGCAGAACTCAGCGTGTGTATATCGGAAACGCTAAATCGGATTGGGCATCCGTCCACGGTGGCGGTCCGCAGGGAGCGTTCTGGGCCCAGTTCTGTTCTTAATATACATGAACAACTGCCTTGACTATCTGAACTGCGAGAGCGTACTGTTTGCCGATGATCTCAGACGGTGGAAAAAGATAGAGAAGTCGGAATACTCTGTTTAGTTACTAGACAATCTGAATCGCTTGCAGCAATGGTGTGATGAGTGGTGTTTTAGCCTCAATCGTAACAAATACCAATTTTTACGAATACGATCGAGCAAAAGGAGACGGTTGAGATTCATATCTCAGTACTTTATAGGAGGTCACCAACTCGAGTCAGTCAACGAGTTAATAGACCACGGTGTGTGAATGAAGTCAACTCTTAAACCATTGTCTCACTGCGCCAAGATAGCAAAGAAAGCTATGGATATACTAGGCACGATTAGAAGATCCTTCCTAAATTTTGACGAAAAACTGTTCGGCCGAGAATTTGGCGCATACGTTCGACCAATGTTGGAATATTGTGTCCAGTTATGGTGTCCCTGGAAGGAGAACGTACAACGAAGAGCGACCAAGCCAACCGGCGGATTAAGTACCTTACTTTATGAGAGACGGCTGGAAAAGCTAAAAATATTTCCTCTCTCATATGGAGAGGCGATACGATCATGGCCTTCAGGATCATCCGAAAGCTAGACTGTGTTCTTCAGTTTGACGATTTCTTCGAACTGGCGCGGACGACAAATCTTCGAGGGTACCAATACAAATTGAAGACGAAATATGCCAAACTTAAATTGCGCACCAAATTCTTCTCCTACCGGCTGGTTGGGGGATGAAACAAATTGCCGAACTCCGTTGTCTTAGCGGAAAACGGCGCGCAGCTGAATTTCAAAGATGAATGTAATTTTGCATTTACTTGGAAATCCTTAAGCAATTAATGCCTGTTTTTTTACTGGGGTTCCTTTTAAACGTCGTCTTTTAATATAAGGTATATTTTTTTCCAGTTTTGTTTGACAATCTGGCAAAATAGTCGTATTTTGTAAAAAAACCTTTGTAGTGACTCCTTTTCGATTATCTCTTTCTAGTTTTCGTAGTAAAATAATAGTCATACTTGCTATTCAGTGCACTCTTCTGTACGTTAGCAACGTTTTGATCCTTGTACTGTAACGAAAAACTTATCTTGTCTGTAATGTCCTGCAGAGCACGTGCTGAAAGACGAAAGCTTGCGGCCTCCCTACCGTCTCCGGTGGCTCGAATCGCATCCGAAGACATAGCAGTTGCCTGCACATGTTCTTCGCCTTCTGCAGATAAGGTTAACTCACAAATCCCTTTAGTGCATGTAGGCCCTCTTGACACTTCAGTCGTCTAAAAATACGCCTCTGCTAGTCGTAGCGGGCCATCAGCCGACGAAATACTTGATCAGTTGATTTCTGACGACATAAGCAGCATTTCTGAAAAAGTAATTGAACAAGCTTTTAAACTTATTTGGGTAATAAGTTCTGAAACTGAGGAGAGAATTAAACGCAAGCATAATTTTGTACTGCGAAACATACCGAGCGACTTAGCTGATATGGAGGGAGCCCATTCGTTCCTGCAAAGTTGTGGATGCGTTTGAGTGTCGCACAAGATAAAGACTGCGTTCGCTTAGCCGTAATGCGCCGATCCTAGTTACCCTTTTCTCCATGATAAAAGTCGATTTTATCTTGTCGAGGAGGGAGATAACTAGAGAATGCTGCCGTAAATGGCGCTGCTCCGGTTCGCCAGACCTCACACCGCTGCAGGAAGACTGAAAAAATTAAAATCGGCAAAAACCAACACCAGGATAATAACACCTACTGTCAGTTTGAATAAGTCCTCTACAACACTAACTGCGGCCTTCGCACGCCACGACATAGTCAATACCGTAGGGTATTCGACTAAAATTGATACTGAGATGTTCAGGAGCAATAACACGCCTGGTATACAAACAACCCTTACGATTCCTCCAGCAACCCCTAGTAAGCTTAAGCATTTACCTAAGTCAAAGGCAAATCCAATTGCTGTCTCAGCCACTCGGAACCCGATAAATAGAGCACCATAATAAATTTTTCTCATCCGCAATCGGCTAACAGTGCCACAAATACCCCGACTTAAAACGCAGCGTGTTCCCAACTTCCATCCAGCCCTCATTTCCAGCCAGTTAGGACGACTATGCCGACATTACCGCCGTTTAACAGAACTCTTGCTCCAATGGAAGCAATGCGTCCCCCACATAAAAATTTGTTTCCAACACGGCTGTCTTATCAATGTATTCCTCAGGCTAGTGTGCATACTGGGTCAATTAACTCATCCGATCATCAGTTTCGTTCCGGCGGGAATGTATTGCAGTATCTGGCCCGCGGATTTCCAGCCGAAAATTAGTTAGCTATCAATGGTTACCAGTTCACCTGCCCGTCATTCCCTCCCCCAAGCCCTACCCCTTTTTATCCACGTCAGAATTTTTTGATGCCATAAAATGTTTTGCAGGACCAGATGGGTGCATCCGGACCGTGTTTCCGTTGGGTAGCCAAGCAATGGACGACGTAGCCCACCTCCCTCAAAAACAGGCTGTTTTTCCCTTCAAACTTTTTAAAAATGCCAGATCCTTGCTTAATAAGATGCCTTTGCTTCAGACTCTGGTGTTCGTCCATTGTCCGGATATTGTTTTAGTAACTGAGACATGGGCATCAGCCTCCGTAGCTGACTCCAAACTCTCGCTTTTAGGCTATAATTGTATTCGAAATTATCGCCAAGATAGCCGTGGTGAGGGCAGCTGCGTCTACATTAAGCAAACACTTGCATTTTTGCCGCTTGACCTCCCGCATTCTTCCGCAGTAGAAGGCAGCTGCTGGCTCCAGGTTGCACCAAAAAATAATTTTATTTTATTCGCTGACTGTATCTATCGTCCTCCTAACGCGAATGAGAACTTTGATCGTTTACTCTCACTGGAATTTCATGCTGCGGCCTACTTAAGCTCTATGTTTCAGTTAGTTGCTGGCGAATTCAATCTTCCTGGAGTCGGCTGGTCTCAACCTTCCTGCCCGAGAAGGGTCGAAGCTTTAATTGAGGCTGTGAATATTGGGAGGCGGAGCCAGGTTGCCGATTTTTCCTATCAAGGATCAAGCATACTTGACCTAATTTTCTGTAGAGGCTGCAGGCCTTCGTCAGTGTCACTCCTAGGCCCAATTGGGGGCTCAGACCGTGACGTAGTCGTTTCAACGTTGGAACTCGAGGCTGACAAAACGTTATCCCCAAAGTATAACTGTTTCCGCGATTTCCGATCAACTCGCTCAACCGAATTATTAACACACCTTAATTCCTACGACTGGACCGATTTCTTCCTTAGTTCGGATGTAAACGTTTGCACTGCAAAACTGTACGAAAGTTCGGATACGCTTATTTCTCGATGTGTCCCCCGTAAGAAAATTATTAATGTTGGGGATGAGGTTTTCCTACCCTTACCCTTTCGTCGCAGATTCCGCCGACTTTCTCGTCGATTCCATACTCAGAACAACGATTTTATTCTACCCTTGATTTTTGATATTTTTGAGCAGACTAAAAGATTGTCTGATGAAAACTGCCAGCCGAATACGTCCACTTCATCGACAATCGCTCGTTAAATGTCTCGAAACTTTTCTCTAGAAAAATACGAACTCACCGAAAGACAGAGCATCACATCCTCCGAGACGCTCTCGGAAATCCAATAGTTGTTGCCCAGTTAACAGCTGAATTCTTCAATGATTTCCTGACCAAAACGTTTATTGAAGACTCGACTACTCCGCTTCCGACCATCCAGGCACTAACGGGGACAGTTCTCTAAATTATAGCTTTCTCATTGTGGTATGTGACTGTTGCTATTCGGCGTTTTCGTCAATCTCATAGCCCTGGACGTGATGGTGTCACAGTAAGCATTTTAAAAGCGGATGCAAATACGATTTCCCATCCCTCCTTTGCAAGATACCTAATCTTGCTCTTGAAAGTGAAACCTTTCCTTCCCTGTGGAAGGAATCACACATTTTGCCCATTCCTAAGCACGGCAAATAGACGTCATTTGATGACTTTCGGCCAATAAACATCCTCCACGCAGTTCCGATGATCTTAGAGACATTGATCAAAGATAAAATGATGTCTCACTTAACAGTGAATAACCTACTGAGTGCTGCTGAGCATGGATTCTTCAAACCTCGATTTTGTGACACCTGTCAACTCTCTTTCTTTGACTATGTTCTCCAATCTAGGGACAATGATTTTGCACTTTACATACTGTATTTCGATTTCACTAAGGCGTTACACCGTGTTGACCATGCCCTTCTTCTCTTGAAACTGTCCTCTTTCGGAAGTGGTGGCAAACTTTTGAATTTTATATCCTCTTACCTGGGCACACGTACACAACGAGTTAAGATTTCCAATATTATCTCCAACCCCACACGTGTGAGGAGTGGAGTCATTCAGGGTAGTGTACTCGGCCCGCTTTCATTTTGCCTTTTCGTTAATAGTGTACCCGATTTATTTCAGAATGGTAAACCTTTCGTGTTTGCCGATGATGTTAAAGTTGCATATCGATATAAGCCGGCAGATCATGACATCGTGCTTGAGCTCCTAAAGAGTGATCTGCAGGTTTTCGCCCAGTGGTGCCGCACATGGCGCCTTTCTCTTTCTTGGCATAAGTGCTCAGTCATGGTGGTTGGCGACGACCGCAACCTTAACTAGGTATTGAAGGTCACGCCATAAATGTGCTTGGGGTTATTAAAGATCTGGGCGTATCATAATTCAGGAGTCTCAATCTCTCGGAGCACTGTGCCTTGATGGTCTCCAAAGCAGGTAGAACAACCGGGTTTATCCTCCGAAACTTCAAAACTAGAAACATTAGAATGCGCCTTCTCAACATGTACGTTAGACATGGTTTGGAATACTGTTCGTTTTTATTTAGCCTCATGCGTGCTCCTGAGCGGAAGAAAATAGTATCCGTTCAACACTTTTTTACCAAGAGAATTTTAACCCCGGAACACCGACATTTGTCTTACCAAGAACGTTGCCGTCTTACGGGCCTTGATAATTTATGGTTCGGTAGATTTCAAAAGGGACTATTTTTGCTATTTAAACTCTTATATAATCACCCATTTAACCCACTCACCTTGTGGAATTCTTTGCTGGCAAAGTTACGCGTATAAGCCAAAACAGATTTCGGTGTTTATACGGTACTATTGATAGAATAAAGTAATAATGAAAAAAACGTACAAACCTCAACAATGGATACCCTGGACAAAGAATTCTTTTGTTATTTTTCGAGCAGATCGAATTCCCAGCTCAAGGTCAGAATACAAAACTAGTTAATTAAAAGAACGCCGATCGCGCTCAAAAAAGGTTACAAAAAGGGAAGGGGAATGTCAACAGGGGCCAAATGTGGAAGCACTTGAGAGGAGGGCGTGGAGAATTCCAAGCGTTGACCAGTTGGATACAACACACCTCTTTAAGACATCATATCCATCCACGACGTAACAGTCACAGTGAGGTCTTTTTATTTCTTTTTCTGGCACGTACTGTTAAATATCGTCGGTTCTATTCTATAAATGCAATTGCTATTTGGAATACACTACCCATGAGTATGAAAAATCTGCAAAATTATCCCTTATTTAAGAGAATTATTACTGGATTTTTGCATTCAGAAAGGCTCCCACAAATTCTGATTACTGAATCCACTGATCAACTCTACCGTAGCGATGGCGTTTGTGGTCTCTGAACACAATGGGCGGTCTTACCATGGACAATTTCGTTGGCCAACTGCGACAGCTGTTCCACAACGCCACTACTTTGACTATCCCCAACTTCATGAAAGGAATTGACGTCTGACAATCGCCGATACCGTGTAACCCCCCACCCCCTTCTTAAGGATCGAAAGTCTGCCACCAGCACTTTTTTCTCCTGAACCCTCCAAACCATAAAACCACCATCGACTATATTTTTATTCCTTTACCACAGGAGTGTTTTCAGTGCTGGTCGGATTTGTGTATAACGCTTCCCTTGACAATGCCTGTAAACTGGCATTAAATAAAAAAATATCAATTATTATTCTATGGCCTCCAGACGATTCAGATAGGTTAATACTAGATAGACCAATGCACATGCGTAACTCAGATTTCAAGGACACATGAAAGGATGTCGTGAAAAACATGCACATATTAACATAACAGTTATTCCAGTCATTGATGTCGAGTAAATGTTTGACCACCAAGCATAAATTTATCTTGTCTTCTTTTGAAGGTCTCAATGTTTTCCGCTAAGACAACGGAGTTCGGCAATTTGTTTCATCCCCCAACCAGCCGGTAGGAGAAGAATTTGGTGCGCAATTTAAGTTTGGCATATTTCGTCTTCAATTTGTATTGGTACCCTCGAAGATTTGTCATCTGCGCCAGTTCGAAGAAATCGTCAAACTGAAGAACACAGTCTAGCTCTCGGATGATCCTGATGGCCATGATCGTATCGCCTCTCCATATGAGAGAGGAAATATTTTTAGCTTTTCCAGCCGTCTCTCATAAAGTAAGGTACTTAATCCGCCGGTTGGCTTGGTCGCTCTTCGTTGTACGTTCTCCTTCCAGGGACACCATAACTGGACACAATATTCCAACATTGGTCGAACGTATGCGCCAAATTCTCGGCCGAACAGTTTTTCGTCAAAATTTAGGAAGGATCTTCTAATCGTGCCTAGGATACCCATAGCTTTCTTTGCTATCTTGGCGCAGTGAGACAATGGTTTAAGAGTTGACTTCAACCACACACCGAGGTCTATTAGGAGACAGCGACTTCCCTGAGCTTCTAATTTAACCACGTTCCTAGATGTAGTACTTTATCAAAGGCTTTTCTAAGATCAAAATAATTAATGACAACAGAATGATGGTCATTACGAAGAGAAGTATGTCGATTAAGAAACGACAAATGACATGTTTCACAAAGGCAATCTGGTAAAAAATACCATGCTGGGAATTGCTAATGCCTCGATTGGCTATGCAAAAGTCGGCAACTTTCAGGGCGACAATTTTTTAAAGTTTTTGTTGAAAGGAGGTGTTTTATGGACACATTGATATTTCTGATTATCAGTACTCCAGGCAGACTTAAATACTGGAATAATTAGAGAAGTTTTCCAAGAGTCAGGAAAGAAGCCATTTACGAGGAATACTAAAAAGTGTTTGCTAATAAGAGGAGGAAAATCTCTCAACTGTTTTATAAGAGAGGTTGGGATATTATCCGTACCTACCGAAGCTTTTTAAGTCTGTTTTTACGAAGATGTGGGACAGCGGCGGAAGTGGCACTCCATTTGAACGTGTTCTGTGGAATTAGGTCGAGAAGACCTATCACATACTGTAATAAATTGTTGAAAAAAATCAGATCATTATTTGAAGAGATACTGTGCCAATCAAGAGTTCTTTTAAAGTTATTTACTACTTCCCTGTTAATATAAGCAAAGCCAATAATGCTGCGTTGTACCGTTGGCTTTGCGGAAATGGCAACTGAAAGACGATAATGAATTTACGCATGTTTACTTGCTAAAAGGTCACGATGGAAATACATGGATAGTGGAAAGATGCCGTTATCAAAAATTAAATCTAATACACTCGTTTCTGGCCGAAGAGAGGGATAGTTGAGACAAGTTTGAAAAGTGAATAGTGTCTAGAAGCTTCTGAAATTTAAGGGAGGAAGTATGTGTGTGCCAGTCAATTTCTGGCAAATTAAAATGTCCTACTATTATCATAACATCAAAAAAGTGTCCGCGACTTTTTCAAAGAGTTCACAGACTTTGCTTTCATTTCTGGAGGAACAAGGAGGATTATATACATATACTACTAAGGTCTTCCTATTTGTTATCGAAGCGAAACATAAATTTCCAGAGAAGGAGGAAATGTTCAGGTCATAAAGCGACTGTGCAAGTGAGGCTCTGATATAACGAACGCAACCACCGCCGCGTCTTTCGACATGATCCTGGTTGTATAAACAGAGGCTATCTGTAGTGAGTTCCGAGTCTGGAATTAGAGAGTGAGCCCACTATTATTTAGTGCACAATACATCTGGATAAAACTCAAAGGCCACACTTCTTGCTTGTGCCATCTTTTGCACGACTGATCTTGCATTGAGAAAGATAATACTGAGCGTTTTCATAGTATGCGGGTTCCGCTCATTGATACTTATAAAAAAGGGAGAGCTGGTGATTGAAAATCAATCTGTTGAGATGAAGCAATTGGTGGGAATAAAAGTTGCTGTGGTCTAAAATTTGTGGGGTATTACCACCAACTAGAGATGCAGCATTGTATGGGATAACTTTTGAGCATTACCCAGGAAGCGGAATGCTATTTTGTGGGGTTGGAAAAATAGGAGACATAAGATTAGGAGTTTGTGAATTTTGAGCATAATATGGGGGGTAGATTATGTTTGGTCGCGGACGTAATGGTTTCGAGAAACAGCTTACATTAGGAAAAGGCTTTGTTAGTTGGGGTGTCAGGTTAGCAACGGGAATGGAAAAATTCATACATCTATGAATTGGAAAAATTGTCAGCAATGCTATATACTTGCATTTTGCAGGCTGGTGAGAAAGTGGGCTTCGCAACTGGGGTGTTAATGTTAAATTTAAAATTTGGGATAGAAACAGATAAAGATCTCCCTGAACTATCATCTGGCTTATTTGACCTAACCGCTTGATCAGACCTGAGTAGCCAGGCGCGGGAACGAGATGCATTCGATCCAGGTTTATTAACTAATTTATTAGTCTGAGTGCTGCAGGTCGGTTGTGCTTCTAGGGTTGGTTCATCGTTACTGTTAAGATCAAGCGTCTAGTAAATTTGAGAGCCGCATTTGAGCAAACCTTGCATCTTTGAGGCGTTTTAAAGTGGCTGGTTTCAACTGACTCTGTGATAATGTGTTCAGTTGACGAGGTAGATGGAACCGGGGTCGCTGCAGATAGGGGGGAGATTTGGTTGACGTCCGATGGAGAATCTGCTCTAGAGGCAAATAGCAGATGGGAATAATTTTGGGGTGGCTTTTCGTTTGTTAATGGGGGAGAAACTCTTCGTTGCGGTGGTGTTTTATCCCGACTAATGAAAAGTTAACTTACCCTAAGATATTCCGTTGAGCGCCCCAAATGAGAGAAAATAAAGTCATCTTCTATCAACAAAAAGAGTTTGACAAGAATTGGTGGATTTTTGCTTCAGCGGCCCTAAAGTTGAAGCCGCATGAATAAAGAAAGTAGAAGGCGATATCGATTGGCTGTGTTCTTTTAGGATAGTTTTTTAAAATAGAGTTAAAACTTGTGCCTATGTTCGGTCTCACTAGCAACCACGTCAGTGAGAGGCATGAGCTTCTCACATCGCTGAGACGCAAGGGATGGCAACAGAAAAAATTGATCCGTATAGAGAGATGAAATTTTTCAAATTATCGAAGGCTCCTAGGTCTATTTTTTCATACTGACAATGGGTTGCATTTCAAAGGCTTGGAGTTTAGCTTCCTTCAGATTTCGGAAAAGGGTTGCCTGAGGTTTCATGTCGGAAAAGCAAAACAAGACTTTAATCCAAACTGATAATGATGATAGCTACCGAAACTTCGAGGATATAAGGATGAGACTATGTATGATGAAAAATTTCTGAAAGATAGCTGCATTTGTAGGCCAGACAGCACAATTGTTGATTAGCCATTTTTACTCAATAACAGAATGCAAAATTTAAAAACGGGTAAATACCGATTTTGTAGATGACTAAACAAAACTGCGAGTAAAATGTTTATTGAAAAATGAGACTATGTAGGACAGTATAGTTCTCTTAACAGTCAATAAATCGACAACAAAAGCGGTCAGTGGAGACGGTTTCTCGTTTAAAAATAACGTTTTTCAAGACTTCATGAGGAAATCCTTTTATATATACTGGAAAAATTAATAGGACTAAGGCTATGCTGGGTGAAAATCTATCACACTTTACTTCCGCCTCATGATAAATCGACAAACCACGACGGGAAGCTGGGATTACTTATGACAAAAATGGAAAATGTCGCGGGAGTTACACGGGAGAAATATGCAGGAGATTAAGAAATCAAATTAAACAAATATAAGTTTCACCAATCTGTGTCGGATTCCTTGTGTTCAGTCGACTGTTGATATAGCAGAATAAAAGCTTAGGCTTCTGTCCGGCCTATCGGAGAATTCTAGATTCATACACCATCCGAGCCTGACGAAGGCACTTTCGGCTGCTTTTCTTTGAATACGAAACTCTTCGAGATTCACTGGTGACCCATTTTCCCTGAATATCTTCTATTTTTTACTTCACTCTGCAAGTCCCAGCAAGCCTAAGCATGTGTCCATGTCGCAGGCGAATACAAATACCATCTCAGCTACTCGGATACCTGGTAAATTCAGCTCAAGTATGAAATCGTTTCCTCCAAAATCGCCTCCCACTACCTCAAACACCACGGCCCAAAACGTAGGGTGTTCTCAACAACCCTTAGCACTCAAATCGAGGCAGATAGAACGAATATGCTCTTGAAAGTGAAACCTTTCCTTCCCTGTGGAAGGAATCACACATTTTGCCCATTCCTAAGCACGGCAAATAGACGTCATTTGATGACTTTCGGCCAATAAACATCCTCCACGCAGTTCCGATGATCTTAGAGACATTGATCAAAGATAAAATGATGTCTCACTTAACAGTGAATAACCTACTGAGTGCTGCTGAGCATGGATTCTTCAAACCTCGATTTTGTGACACCTGTCAACTCTCTTTCTTTGACTATGTTCTCCAATCTAGGGACAATGATTTTGCACTTTACATACTGTATTTCGATTTCACTAAGGCGTTACACCGTGTTGACCATGCCCTTCTTCTCTTGAAACTGTCCTCTTTCGGAAGTGGTGGCAAACTTTTGAATTTTATATCCTCTTACCTGGGCACACGTACACAACGAGTTAAGATTTCCAATATTATCTCCAACCCCACACGTGTGAGGAGTGGAGTCATTCAGGGTAGTGTACTCGGCCCGCTTTCATTTTGCCTTTTCGTTAATAGTGTACCCGATTTATTTCAGAATGGTAAACCTTTCGTGTTTGCCGATGATGTTAAATTTGCAAAGGAAAATACTCCGGCAAATCTTGACATCTTGCTTGAGATCCTAGAGAGCGACCTACAGGCCGTTGCATAGTGATGCCGCAGATGTAGTCTTTGTCTTTCTTGGCATTAATATCCATGACCGCCAACGTCAACTTAGTATTGTCGGTCACGCCGTAAATATGCCTGGGGTTATTTAGGATCTGGGTGTGTCATACTCCATGAGCCTCAATATTTCCGAAGACTGTGCGTTTCTAGTCTTCAAAACACGAAGAACGGTCGGGTTTATCCTCCGCAACTTTTTAAACCAGCGACACCCCAATGGGTCTTTACAACATGTACGTTAGACCTGGTTTCAGTTTATGAGGGATAGAGGAAGAGCCTTGGAATACTGTTCGTGTTCATTTAGCCTCATGCGTGCAGCTAAACTGTTGAAAATAGAATCCGTCCAACATTTTTTCATCAAGAGAGTCTTAACCCCGGTTCACCCACATTTGTCGTTCCAAGAACTTTGCTGGCTTACAGGCTTTAATCCTTTATGGTTTCGTAGATTACAAAAGAGACTATATTTGCTATTTAAGCTTTTATATAATCGGACCCTTAACCCACTGACCACTTTAAGTCATATTGTCCACCCCCGACGTGACAGGCACCATTAAAGTCGTTTTTATTTCTTCCTCTGGCACGTACCGTTAAATATCGTCTTACTTTTCTGTAAATTCAATTGTTATTTGGAATAAACTAACAATTAATGTGAAAACTATGCAAAAATTATCTTTTATCTAAGATAATTATTACTGAATTTTTGCATTCAGAAAAACTCCCGCAAATTCTTTGTGCGGAATCCACTGGTAGACTGTGCTGTAGCGATGCGTTTGTGGTCTCTGATCTCTATAGCCAGTCTCACCAGCGACAATTGCTTTAGCCAAAAGAGACGGCTGTTCTTCGGCGCTTCTGTTTGGAACAGCCCAGACTTCATGAAAAGAGTAGGCGACCGATAATATCCAATTCAGTGCAATCTCTTCCTTCTTGACTGTCGGCATTTTGTGGTCAGCAGTTTTTACTCTCTTGAACCCTGTAAACTATAAAAACCACCATCAACTTTATTTTTATTCCATTCTGGCGGGAGATTTTTTCACTGTTGGCCGGATGTTTGTTAAACGTTTCCGTGACAAAGCCTCTAAGCTGGTATTACATACAATTATTGTTAATACTATTATTGTCTATTTAGGTCCACAGTCAAACAGGCAGATCTATTAGTCGTTTTGGAGCTTCAGTGGACAACAGCGCCGAATTTGATTGAGTGCAACCTTCTTAAACGATCTTCAGCCGTCTTCCGGATCCACATTCAGCCAACAGTCTGATTTCGCGGACTTTTATTCGTACTGCATCGTTATAAAATCTGCCTTCTATACATTTGGTCGGCCTTCTGTTCAGTTCCGACGTTGAGAGGAGAGCGAGTTATCACTTCACAGCGCATTATGGTCAGCCTTTCTGAGAATTGCACTAAAATACACTTCGCCAAGACTAGATAAGCCTTTGTAAGAAATAGGTCCAAGCAATTGGGCCTCCGATTCTCTCTAAATCTGGTTGGTGCCTATATATGCTGTAGCAGAGGTAGGTCGAGTGCGAGGTCAATAAGCTTATGACTGAAGGAAGTTGGCGCACCATCAACTGCCAATACTTAGTGTCTGGTTACTTCCCTGATTGAATGAAGGACCGACTTATCAGCTACAATCGGAATATTGGGTGGCCTATAAACTTGTCAAGCGTTCTATATTTTGTGCATTACTCTTCTTTATACTTATCCAGGGATTCATATTCAGAGGAGTATGTGTGGGCTCGTTTAACTGTCGAAATTCCTGTCTTCACAAACACGACCACTCCACCGTCCTTATTTGACGGTTTCTGTGAAAGAGCTGGTAACTCCGTATCGAAATTTCGGCATCCACGACTCAGGTTTTAAGCCATATTTGCATTATGGAAATGACACCATGGTTTCATTCCGAAAGTAGCGCATTAAGTTCGCCGATCTTTGGAAAGAGACTTTGAGCATAAGTGTACAAAAGTCTCAATTTGGCCTAAGGAAGTCTGGCATGCAGGTGTTTGTCCTTTTCATGAGATTGAATACAAAAACCGGCCGGAAGTGATGGAAATGGACCGCTCTCCATCACATCTAAGTCATTAGTGTTATAGGATTTCTCCAGATGAATGGCCTTTGGGCGTGTATGATATTCTTGTTAAGCATTTTGAGAGCTTTCTCACCCAGGATTGATCTCCTGTGGGCTTCCAGTTTGAGCCCATTTTAGTTCTCTCTCTCTCGCGCTCTCTTTCTGTCGCTCTCTACACGTGAGAAGTATCGCTGAAAACTGCTCTGTGAGTATTTTTGGAGTACGGATTTCCTGCTTAACATTATTTGATTTTGTTTCTCATTGAGGAAGAAAATTTTTAACGGTTTCGGTAGGTCTAATCCGTCTTTCGAGTCTTTTATTCCTCCCATCTTGAAAGCCTTCAATACGGTTACGTTCTCGGTCACTCTTAAGAGTGATTTGAGATATTGCTGCAATATTTATAAGTCATGATATATTCTGTCCTTTAGAGTGTCGGAAACAGACTCAGGCATGCCCTTTATGACAATGCATATACTGCGATCGACTAGAAGGCCTTGTCCTTTAAATATACGTGCAGAGACTTCATCGCAATTTCCTGACTACCGTCATTCTTGATCAGTAGTCATTTTTGGAGGCACGACTTTTGTTTGCGGTGTACCCAAATGTGGCTTTCTTATCAGACCGTCTGGATGTTTCGAATTGCTCTAAAATATCTCTTTTTACTGAAATCTCGCCTACTTACCCCTTTCTCGTACCAGATACTGGTTGTCAGTCATATCGAGCACCATAGATCCACTATTTCCTTCCTCCTCGGTCGACACAGCAAACAAAGCCGAGTTTTCATACGTGCGCACTTTTTCCTGAATTTCGGATGCCACCGCTATCTTCTCTTCGAGTAAATAGTGAAGAAAATTTTAACAAGTTTTGCATTTTCATTCCCAGACTTTTAATCTCCTTCATTTCCATAGAAATTTGAAGGAATCCAAAACATGTCGTTCAGGCTTCATCCTTATATTTGACATCCATCTAACTTATTTAACTCCCTGCCCGTTTGACTGAAAGGGACTTGACAGCGAAATACGCAAAGTTCCCGTCATTTCTACTAAGACTAATGTCTTCTCATTTATTCATTTCAGTCCTTGCACAATGCGCCGATAGTCTAGTGGTATCCTCGTTAGTTTTGGCGCGGCGGAGCCCTACTTCTAATGCCATCTGTGGGCGCTTTTCAGCTCCCATTATTAATCCAATGGATGTAGGACGTATTTAAAGTATGGGATGAAGTATTTTAAGTGGGCCAACTGTATAAAACAAACGGCGAAACGACTCGGACGTTTGTAGTTTTGGAGAAGGCCGTCGAGCCTTTAACAGAGAAGCGATCAGAAGGGGGTTTGCCCGCATTATTGAAATCCCGTTGAAAATTTGTGAAAGCGGGGATGTAGGTTGTTTCAATCTGCTTTTCTCTAATGGCAGATTGTAAGGACGACCAGAGTATAGGAATTCCGAGGAAAATGAATCTCTCGGAGATCCTTCAGTACTCTGATTAAGATGTTTGTCTTGCCAGAGAGATCGAACTTTCTGGTTAGGTGGAAATGTAAACCTCCATTAACACACTGGACTGAACTGAACCTAGAATATCTTGGGCCTTACGAGCATACTAAGCCAGTGCTCTGATTGGTGGTTGAATGACATATCACCGCGCCATTTGCAGCTCTAGGACGCGTCTATTCTGAACTTGCTTCTGGAGATGTCGTGTACCCTTGACATATTGAAGCAGCACACAGTGGTCGTTGCCGACACAGGAGACTTCTCAAGTATTTTTTCAGAAATGTCTATGGAATACCTTAAGGCATACGAAAGTACTGCCCAGTTGATGCCACCACAAACCCTTCTCTCATACTTGCGGCCTCAAAAATGCCACAGTATTCTTCGATTCTGGAAGAAGCTGTTAAGCGTGCAAAGTCCTCATCAAGGTATTTATTCTTTATCCACGTGGCATACTGTTTAGTGATCTTTGTGAGCAAATCCAGCTGGCGATGGATCACACTTTCGTGATGTTTGGCAAAGAAATTCTGCAAATAATTCCTGGTCGTGTTTCCACAGAAGTTGATGCTAGGCAATGCCAATTTAACTATGTTTATTTTTAGACTTTCCTTCGACAAAAATGCTCAAGTTAAGAAAGCTCTTGATTTAATTAACTTATACCATCAATATGGCATACCGAAGGAACGCGTTCTTATAAAATTGAGCTCGACATGGGAAGGCATCCAGGCTGCGCAAGAATTGGAGTCCTTACACGGGGTCCACTGCAATTTAACATTGCTTTTTTCTTTTGCTCAAGTAAAACTGATTTTTTATATAACTGTTTTGAGGCTGTGGCATGCGCAGAGGCCGGCGTTACACTCATATCTCCATTCGTCGGTCGGATTTACGATTGGTATGTGGCGAAAAAAGGAATAAGCAAATTTCAGCGTCTTGAAGACCCAGGCGTCATCTCGGTCACAAAAATATATAACTACTACAAAAAATTCGGATACAAGACTCAGGTATGCTTTGAATCTCGGTTTCCATCTCCGTGTTATCAGAGAAACTAAAAAAAACGGAAATCACCATACATCTTCTCTAAACTGATATATCCCTAGACCCTTTATCCAGGGCGATTTTTTAAGGACCTATTTGATTTTCGAGGGTAGTGGAAGACCTTTGCATGGGACTTTTAGATTGGAGGGAGGGACCATTTTTAAGCACTACTCACCTCTACGACTTCGCATAAGTTACTGCCTTTCCTATCATTCGCATTCATCGCCATATACATATGCATGCATTCTTTTCTGTCTCGTTTAGGTAATGGGTGCCTCTTTTCGAAATGTCGAACAAATTCTCGGTCTTACCGGGTGTGATCTTCTCACAATTTCTCCAAATTTACTGGGGTCTCTAGCATCCATGAATGAAACTCCCCAGGTCCATCTATCAGAAAAGACTGGTCAGTACTTAAGGCTTTATAATGTTATATTGCAGACAATGACCGTACATACTCGTGACTCTTAACGCAAACTTAAAACGTTCTTTAACCTGTACCCATCCGCTGGCCTTTGTCTATAGTCGTACACATTTTGCCCTGTGATGCTTTTGCAGCCACATCAAACTGCCCGGAGGTGGAAAGAATTCATATGGACGAGGCAACCTTCCGTTGGCAAATGAATGAAGATGAGATGGCAAACGACAAACTGTCGGAGGGCATCCGAAAATTCGCTGCCGATGCTCGTCTCTTAGAAAATCTCCTTAAGGACCGCCTAACTGTGTAATCCTGCTTCCTTTTTCTGATTTGTTTACTAGTGCTGCTGGAAATTTAGTATTTTTGCAATATTTTTTGCATTAAATGAGCACTTCTTGAATATATGAATGGAAACAGGTGTGTGATTTGATACTACTAATGATTTAAGGTACTGGATGGTTAAACTAAGGAACTAGGAAGTTGTCGACACTTTCTGAGTCTGACCAGGAAATCAGACCGAATAGAGATCGCTTTTAAAAAACCGTATCTCTGGCTAGGGATCCAGAAAATTTATCCCTGGTCATTCTGGGAGAATCCAAGAATGTTTCAGTAGCATGTCATTACCGACCAAGACAAGGGAGACTGGAATGGCCGTTTCTGGCTTATTAACCGTCGTCAGTCAGTCATACCCAACCCCGAAGTATGGAACACCCGAGACTCGAACTCGAGACCTGTTAGTAAGAAGTCCACACCTCAAACTACTGGGCCTCGAACCCGTTGCCATGTCGGTTTCGATCGGGAATACACAATGGCGGATGAGCGCTCACCGATCGTTCTTGCGGAACTCACTCGTTCCGTTGTGCCTTACGGGCTCTCTCTCGATCCCAACCAGCAGCCGCACAGCGGCGCATGATATAGGGTATTCTACACTTCGGGGTTGGATATGACTGGTTGACGACGGTTAATAAGCCAGAAATGGCCATTCCAGTCTCCCTGGTCGTTGTCGGTAATGACATACTGCCTGTATCATGTGCTGTTGTGTGGCTGCTGGTTGGGCTCGAGGGAGAGCCCATAAGGCACAACGGAACGAGCGAGTTCCGTAAGAACGATCAGTGAGCGCCCATCCACCAATTTTTCAGTAGCTCTCAGCTGACCAGCTTCAGCCCCTTGGTAGACTGCATCAGACGGACATCAGATCAAAGATGAAATTATGGTCTTAAAATCTGCTTATTTCGAAAGACGCATCCAGGAATGAAATGGCTACAAGTACTCGCCCGGTGTGGTACCACATAATCGCACCGATTAGCATCTTGATACCGCAGTTTTAGTGTTGTCAACAGCGCTCCTCAAGAATAACTGTGTTTAATCTAAAATAACTAGGAAATACGGATACATTACCGAACCACCTGCCAATATATCATCTTATTTCGCCCATATACCTTCAGATAGACAGTGTCTCTGTAGATAGGGGTAAGGGAAGAGCTTTCTTTGAATCGTTTCTATAAAATATAGCCAAATTTATACAATAATGATAATCGGTGGAAAAATAACATGAGCTCTTTGAATAGGGGCTCTTTATCGGTTCCAATTAACAGTGATGTTATGAAGGGCTGATATCGAAGCCGGCATGCCACTGTCATAAACGAGCTTTAAAGTTTATTCATTTCAAATTTATACTAACTTCTACGACCTGGACCACATGATTTTCAGTGCTCGTAGTAAATTCAGTCGGCACTCGTTTTGGTTTTTTAACTGATCAATCTGATTCCTGAACATAAAAACTCTCAGCACGTTTAAATTTAGCAGGAACTCTGATAGGCCTGCTTAGATTCCGTACTATCTACACGGCACTGACGTTCGGGGAAATCGCTTCAGTGCACTTTGAATAGGACGCCAGTCAGCAGTTAAGATATGTGTTTGACGATCTTGTGGAGCGTTGAGATGTAACTGAGTTAGCCGGTTTTGTTCTTTTTTTGAAAATTTCATTTACTAACCATTGCACTACAAGTTCGTCCAAGCTTGTTAATTGAATTTCTGGCTACAAGGAGACTTCATATTCCTCAGTTCCAAATCGTGCAATGTAAGGCCTGACAGTCGCCGACTGTTCATGCTTACTGAGCCAGGCAGTCAGCAGTATACCTTGTGCGCTGAAAACTACTCCAGGGGACATCCAGCCCGTGTTATAGCCAAACACACATGAGAGTTTTGTTGAGGTCATTGTTTCGTACAAGGTATAGAAGTAGTTCAACTGTAACGTTTGTTAGTTCTTTAACTATCGGCAAAAGATTAAGAATTCTCCTTATATATCACTAAATGTTAGGGGAGGACAGTCCCAGCAGCTTGCAGTTGAGTGTGAACTTCTTAGTCGAATGTTATTTGCTTTCAGCTGTCTGAATGGTTAGTGCACATGCATCGGAATTGTAGCTGTTGGTTACACGGTTTGTAAATTATAAAGCACTTTAACGAAATTCCAACTCAGGTATGGGTCTCTGCGGCCATGCGGCAAGCCTGAGGGGCTGTTGACTCCCCAATTTGGCTACCAACACTTCACGTGAAAACTTAGGTGGTAGTTCGATTAACAGATCGATATGCTCAGTAGCGTATGACATCGCTCTTTGAAGATGAATTAAAGTTTACAGAAACACCTGTTTTCAGTTGCACAGTGTACAATAATATGCGTATTTCATTTTTACCACTTGGGTAAGTGAGCAGTTTTACCGTCGGCCAAATTCCCAGTGCTAGGGAAACTCATAATGAAATTAAAAATTGGGGCACATTCGACCTAGGATGAGGAACACAGCTTCTTGTTTCTTTCGCGTCCTCACAGAAACCTTCGCAGAGGACTCGCATTGTGTAGAATGCGACGGAGGTTGAAATAAAAATTTTGGCGATGCCTATTAATTGCCCTCTATTACCGTATAACAAAATCAAATGATGGCAACACGGAATTAGGAGTTAATCAAGACGATCTATAAGTTAAGTGGGTGGCAAGTTTTTAGTCCTAACTCAATATCAATGAATAAAAGTGCGAAAAATCGGCGAAATAATACAATATGTGTAGGATTTAATTAATGTTCGAAAAAACATCATGAACGTTTCCAGACAAAGTTGTATTTCTCCCGTCGGGGAACATGGCGTAACCGAAGAAGTATGTATGCTCGGCTGGTTGGTAGCCTGACAAGTTCTCAAGAAGTTCAAGTGGTTAACAAAAAAACTTGATACTTTAGTGTGGGTTGATTCGTCTTCCAGAAACTACAGCTTCGTCACAACCAACGGTTTTAGGGGGTTTCGGATTCCGGTTACCCGCTGGATTCCAAGCATCCGAAGAACACCCCCATTAAACTGGCCAAAAGTATGAAACGAAACAATGAAATTTGATTAAAAGTTTGGAAAAGATTAATGCCCGATGTCTTGACCAACGAACACTTCTGCAAACTATCTTTACAAATTGTCCTTGTCTTACCAAGCTGAACCCTACGTAAACCTCTTAAGGGGTTATTTTTATTACATATCCAAGAAACAAGATAGAACCGACTTTATAAACAGCGTTTTCGCCGAAACTTTAACTCGTTAACTGGTCGTTGCCCTTGCAACTGGTGTGTTTATAAGGGTTCACCAAAACTATCAATGGGACCAACTGCGTTTTTAGTTTCAAACTGGACATTTCATGAAAAACTCTCGAAACAGCGCTCTATTTGTGTGTTGAAAAATCCGCTCAGCAGGCCCATTAAAGCCAAGATTTTCTTTTGCAATTGCACAGTGCATAGAAACATGTGAAAGCCCTAAAATGAATAGAAAATATTCACAATTTGAATTTTTCAAATGAAAATAAGGTTTCTTGCCTATCGGTATTGTAAGATGAATTAAGTCCTTCTTCTTTTTATCCAGCGCCTTTAAAGGGTTTCACCATGACTAACGAGTTTTGATAGATCATGTAAGCCATTCTTTCGAATAGACAACATGCCGACTCTCAAACGGACTTTATTTTGGCTAGTAATATTGGACTCGAAAATGCTAATTCCATTTTTAATGAGCCTATCTGATGACAGAAGGGCAATCCATGGAACACACAAGAAATGCAATGTAAACCTATAACTCTATAAAAAATGTTAAGAGTATGGGAGAAGACACGTTCGTCGGATCACTTGGTCTGCACACGGACAGCGAGGGTTTCTGCAAGGCTCCATATCTACTGAGCAGAAAGTTCGAAGCCAGTAATAGCCTGAAATTGGTAAACAACTACTAAGACGTGCAAAAACCACCAACCAAACCACTACATTGCTTGACTTCTACCAATACTCGTGTCAGATGCTCCTCAGATAAAATAATCAACCGTCGAACTCGACATAAAATCACGCGCCGGTTGAAAATTCACCTCTATGCTAGAGACGAAGGAGTCATCACTGCTCCTGGTGTGAGTATCTAAGCATTTTCAAAAGTCTACTCTTTTTTAGGTGTACATACTTTTTAAAATGGACCCGAGACGTTTACGACGGGTAAACCCTGCTGTCATATTTCCCTTCGTATTTGCGAGGAAGAAGTTATTTTCATTATCATTTCCACCTCTAGCGGTCCTCGGTATTTGAGAGTGAAAATTCAAGCTGACAGAGATTCTCAATAGCCTCTATAGCGATTGAAGGCATCGACCGCACCGTTTCACGTGGCTGCGATACATGAGTCCGACTTAACAGCGCTGATGACCGCCGACAAACGTCCAAGTACAACAAAACCATCATAGGAGAGACAGGAAAGGAATAAGGTCATAGAGGTATGGAGAACGTAAGTGAATTGTTCGACGTTTCGAGCCCCCGTTGAACTTAGGCATAAGAGAACAAACATATATGCTCAGGGTTTGGACGGGTCGAATCACTAACTGGAAGGAGTAGTGAATGAAAGACCAATTAAAGTAGGAAGGCAGTCGGCTATAATCACACCCATCGAATCTTGGAAATTCTCCATAGAAAAACAACTAGAAGATCACAAAGCGATAGTGCCTTCTGTTATCAGCTTGCGCGACTTTCCCACCACATAAGGTCAATAGCCACACCTTGAAATTCGAAGGCATGCAGATCTCTGTCCAGAGTCAGAGCGAAATGGTAGGAAAGCAAAAGGAATAGGGACATTTACATGTTAACTCGATCAACCAGCGCCTGTACCTATCACACACTACCGGGCGCTTTCAAGGGACGGGGACTTAGACAGGGCAGAATCAAAGGCCACAAACGTTAGAGCACAAGTCACGGAGAGACTTGTCGCTAAGATGTCAAAATACAGGGGGCATAAGACTCGAAGATTTGGAAATGAACTCTACGAACCTGACTTTCCTACTTTACATCCGAAGTCGTCTTCAGAGGCAGTACTAGGTAAAGACAGAAAGTGGATGGAAGATGCAGTACTCATAAGGTGCAGACATTGCGCAATCACAGGTACTACAATTGGCAGCTCCCACTTGGGTTTAAGATGCTCTTTTCAATGCGATAACGGTTTAAATGTCCTCATCCAAGACGGTAATACCCGAGTACACATCATCGTTGTCTGCGATTAGCGTGACAATTGCTACGACGCTTCGTTCACCAGCACTCCCACCGGAGGCAGCGTTCACTCGCACATTCCGCTGCATTGACTGATTAATCTGTCCTGCTTAAGTCTTAAAGTCGACTAGAAAAGTTAGGTGCATTTCTTGATGGACTACTGGTCGGACAATCATAAGTTTTGCGAGGATTCCGGTCTTGATGAACTTGAAGTTGCGGCCGGGCCTCGTCAGGTGAGCCGAAACTTGACAGTTGGGGCCACAGTTTCTCACGACTCGCTCGTTTTCGGATGTCCTTGTCAGGAGTAACCGTCCTACACTTCAGGCAGTTTATTCAACACCAACAGCACCATTTCTGAAAAACGATTTCTTTCATGGCAGCGGCATTCATTAGGCTCATGACCTGGTTCACGATGTTTACCTTTTGTCAGTGTGTAAGTGGACTTCCAGTGGCATGAGAAGGCAACTGACGACTTCCGAGATGCTTTGGTAGTACGGGAACTCACCAAAATCGGAGTCCGGTCAAGTTCTGTTTCTTGTCTTGCTTTTGCACATGCATGTGAAGGAATTTGCATAACAGTCCTTCGTTTTGCATGCACGAAAAAAGTCCAAAAATTTGGCCGTCTTCTCTTTCGATCCACTGCCGGGCGCTATGACTTTGCCCAGACATAGTTATTAGTCACGAAGGGAGTATGCAAGCGAATGCTACTTCCGGCGGATTGGAGAGCCAAATGTCCCAGCCTTTATCACGCTAATCACAAACAACTGTGGTGAATTCCTGGCCACTGACGACTTGGATGACAGGTATAAGCCACGGCCGCATCAGGAGGGGCATTTAAGACCAACACGAGAGCTGCTAATTTTAGTACATGAGATTGTATAACGCCGGCATCCTATGGGTACTGCGCCTGTATCTGATGCTTTCCTTGAGGTGGACTTCGAGAGTGAACTCGAAAAGTCAGACGACTAGGGCTCCTCCCCGTGTTTTTTGGTTACTCTCTTCCAGACAAGAGGTAAGTTGTTGGTGAACGATGAGGTATTTAGTAGAAAGAGGCTTAGATTTCGAATTGTGTTTCCGTCCGTGAATATACGTTCAGAGCGTAACGTTTCCAATGAGTGGCCTAAACGGAATATCCAAAGTAAGATGTTCGCATTCCTTGGCCAGAGCAATACCTTAACTTCATCTGACATTAAGACATTGGAGTTAGTTTTTGAATCGACAAAAGTTTAATGACACAAAGGACCGTCGCCAAACGGCGCGCCAATTACTGCCGTCTTGAGGGTAAATAGTGACCACTATTTTCCTCTTCGAACGCTAATCTACGTTTTCGGTAACACGAGCTTTCGACCTAAATGTCTTTATTTGAAGATCAGGTGACGAGCTGTGCACTTTAAGAGGTTAAAAAACGGCCTTTAGTTAAGTTTTTGGAGCCCTGATTGTTCATTCAGTTCGGCCGCATAAGATCTCTAACGTAACCTGGAGCGGCCTATTTAATAGCATACCTTGGCGTTGATACAGTTTTTCAATTGATAGAGCGTAAGCCGCCTAAACTAATGGAAGCAAACAAAGTTTTTAATTTTGACAAGGCAGAATTACCGTAACTAGCCGAAGAAAACGAAAAAAAATCCTCCATGAGGAATAGGCTACGCATTAAGTTCGACAACTTACTACGTCAACTATATTGTCTTAAACATTCGCATGCGCTGATAAGTCAAAACAGTAAATAAAATTTAATCGCACAATCGTCGGACATTGTTGCCCTGAAACGGCAAATGGATTATCAATGTTCACATGTTGGCTGACAGGTGGAAAAGCCAGAATGTCGAGAAATTTTATGGTCAAACCAGCAAAAAAGTGACTGGAAATTTCACGTTTATTCGACATCGTCATTCGAGCACAGCTCGACCCTAGTCCGAGAAGCGAAGGGAGCTTAAACCGGGAGTCTTTAGTCACTGAACATAAAGCCTAACGTTCTGCATATCAGCCGCCGCCTCCATATTCTGTCAGTACCGACTGGAGCGGTAGTTTCCGACTAGCTTGTTGACCTCAGCCAGCCGTAGGCTGATCTTCACATCTATTCAGCACATAGCTAGTGATAGTTAAACTTACAAATATTATGCCTTAATTCTTCCTTACAGGAGTGAGAATAACCTTCGCGAGAACAAAATGCAAATGATCTGTTATAGTTAAATTATTTACAATGGTTCTTCTTGCTGGGGCAATATCATACTACGAAATATCTAATAAGACTTGGATAAGGTTGTCTCCCCTTTCTGACAGTCACATAAAACAATTAATGAAGAGAACAAAGAAGATTTCTCAGCACTTTGTTGATTCCAATTAGACTTGAATATTCATCCAGTTGTCTCCTCTTAGCTGCAACATCCGACATACAGCAGTCATCTAATAAGTTTTTAGTCTTCAAAGAAACAGTTTGACTGTGCTCATGTCACAAACACTGCCTAAAATCCCAATGGCCCGCTCTGCTATTTTTTGTTGCTTCATGATGCAACAACTTGCGGTTCGGCTCCCAAAAAGGGCACCTCAGTCTTGGAAGTTTGTTCCGCCTAACGCGAATTTGCAAACTTGAGATAAAATTACCAGAGGTGAGCTTGACATATTGATTCCGCACATGACATATCCTGCTCCCGACGACTATAAACCCATAGTGATAGACTCAAGTGCGTCAGACTTATTGTAATGGGGAATGAGCTGACGTGCCGTAGAGATGAATCCCCCTGGTGTCGGCCTCACTCTTCCTTACATATCTCATGCATCAGTCAACTGTCCTTGGCTGCCAGCCAGTTGGTGATGGAATAGTGGTGGCATGAACGCCGGAGTTTAAGACGTGCCACCAGTGCACAGACGGCAGCAGCTATGCATTCACGCACACACCGCACTGCCCGATTAACGCGGGCCGTGAACTAATTTGACCGTCGTTTATGTCCAGGGCGTCTTTGGCGCAGACCGTTGTGTGGGCATGTCGGTCTCACAGACGGAATGAAAAACCTGACAGACCTTGCCACCTTCCCTCCAGGTTTTGACTGTTCATACAGGAAGATCTGCCCCACCACCATCACACCAAACACGTGGCGGCAAAGAAAGAAGGCGACAGACATAGAAAAATAGATACCAACAGGGTTGACAAGTAAGAGAGGCATCCAAACTTTACTTTAGTCCCTGTATGGCGAACAGCTTGATGATGCACTTCAGACCCGGACCTTATAAAACCGGAACCCACTGGTAAGTTTATCTAAGTTATCTCATCTATTTGTGCTGTCTGTTAACCCTGGAATCTAACCTTCGCCTACTTTATGCCCCCGCCAAGTTTTTCATCATAAAAATGCCCACCTAACTTCCCTCAAACACGCGACTATGACCTTACTTCCCCTAGGGGTAGAAATCCGTAGGTCACGAGGATAAATGCGGCATGACAAGTAGCTTAGCGCCAAATTCCAGGGCGGTGCACTTTCCCTTGTCACGACCTTAAATCCTACTTTAACTCTAATCCTAATCCACTTGAAATTTAGTCCAAAGCCTCCTGTAGTAGAGGGAGTATCTATTACCGTGTCTAACTCAGGAGTCCATTCAAAAGAAGATACATGTTCCAACTATGTCCGTTTTTTTGAAAAAAAAACCTTTATTCTCTGTAACAGAGAATTGATATTACAACCCTACTTGGGTAATCTTCTCGAATGAAAAGGATGTCCCAGAATTTCGGTTAATCTTTCATGAGTTAGCACACCTATTGTATGTGGGCTCGTCGATCCTCACTCACAGGTGAACCAGCACCCCCAGCAGACAGACATGTCGGGTCTCGTGGGACTCCTGCCTTAGGCAAATGCGGCAGCAAAACACTAGCCTGCCTAGCAATCACACGAGTCCACATACGAGTTAAGCAACTAATTAGTGTTACGTAACTGACATGCTTTTTTACTTCTAAGTAGTTATTCAGTCCTATTTTCCACTGACGTTTTCTATATTCTTCTGACGAATGAAACATGATCCTGGTGGGGATTGCCAAGATAAGCTTTCAATCTCGTTCATTCCAACCAGAAGGAAGGTCTGCTTTTGTGGGGGGTAGGTAAGGTTGCGCATTAACCTAACTGACAATGGAGAGAAGGTTCCAGGTTCTTCCTTGTATTAAATGCATCAAAGTGCTGCATAAAATGGACGATTGGCAAAAGCGTTGACAAAAAATACGAGTCTTTCTGCACCATGATGTTCATGAGCAGATGTACGCATAACCAAAATGATTTTCCGAAAATTGCGAAACCCAAGCGGGGCTAAAAGTCGAAAGATTTGTGAAGTGGAATAGACGAAGTTTCATGGACGTATTCGGTGATGGTACAGGCTGCATCCTACCTAGAGTTGCTACTGAATGATTGAAACGAAAAATAAATTCCTGGAGTTACATCTTTTTATAGAGGTGTTTTGAGAGATTTCAAATAATTCACTTTGACCCAACTGTGAAAAACTCGATGCCTAGGTGGGACTCGGACACACGCAGTAAGGGGAAGGCTTTAGTACGGCCACCATTCTAAGCGTCTGAGCTACGAGGTCCCACTGTACAACGCTAGTTTAATCATATTTGGGTCAAGTTTGCCCGCCAGCCTACTTCAACGTCTGGAATCCACCAGAGCTGATACAGTAAGCTGACTGCGCAAGCAGGATATCCTAAGTAATGCGTCTAGAATCCATCAGATGACAACCAGGCTCACATAATTCAGAGGTAATGTGGCGGATTTCAAATAATTCACTTTGACTTGCGTAAACAAAACCCAGTCACCTGTAATAGGCGGCCGGTGGTTATGGGGTTTTTACAGGTGAGGCAAAAGAACGCACAGCTATTGGGAATGCGTGATTTTACTTTGAGGGGTTGAGAAATAGTTGCCCAAACCCCCAATTCTAACCCCAACAGTATTGTGTCCGCCAGGTGGGGTTGCATAACCACATCTTACAGTGGCAGTTTTTTTTTAGAAAAACGAAGTATTTGGTTGCTACTGGGTGCGCGAAAATAAGTTCCAGAGAAATGCTTAACAAAGGATTACCCGAAAGGTGACAAATTCTTATTGCTTGTTTGTTGTACAGAGAGCTTATCCATCTTAAGAAACGTCCTGAATGATCCTTTAAATGTCTAAGATATTCTGAGATGATTGCCACATTTTAATGCAATTTTCATCCATAGGTGACGCAAAGTACGGTGGACGGTGGGGAAGGAAGAGGAGAACTCAAAGTTTCTTTCGCATACGGAGGCATTAAACACTTGCGACTTCGGGAGGATCATTTCGATTTCACATGAACGATCGCACGCCCGAATCGTTAAGCAATATGCTTCTGGACTGGCAAGCGTTGTTCAGGTGGATATTGGAGGGGAATGCCTATTCTAGTTGATCAGAGACGACGTGGGATTTGTCGTACGGCGTACGAGTTAATTTCCCAAATACACTTTATGTCAGCTAAGATAGGAAATGTGTCAAACGACATGTGAATGACGTTTACCAGTTTAATCTGCTTGCAGGACGGGGTTTCATTAATTTATTTTTGGCGTGGGCAGCCGGTTAAAAGTTAATGGCAGTTGTCACCCAGCGACGAGTAAAATAATTATCTTTCCCAACTTGGGTTACAATAAAAATTCGGACTTATCCTTCACCCCCACCACCACCACCACCGCCGCCGCCGCCGCCACCACCATTATCAGCAGCGGCAGTGCCGGCAGCCGGCCATGCTTTAGCCCCAGATTGGGACGCCTGAAATTCGAACCTGACTTAATTGGTTATCAGGCACTCGTGCCGGATTCTCTACTATCGCGTGTCCATCCCGAGTGTTCCGCATAGTAGCAGCTGTGAGGTCGTTCATATGCAGCAAGTCGCCGATCTTAACAATGAACTCCTCCTTTAGACCATCAAGTCCTGCATCACAAATTTTAAGGTGAATTTGAAGTCGTCACCCTGCCCTTATCAGTGCCGCTTTACATGACGCAGGAAATGACCGCGCTGTAGAACAGTGAGACCGCCCTCTGGATGCGTCATTCAGAAGCCCACCATATCTCTGACCACACGCAACTCTTGATAACGAAATCTTGTCCGCACTTTTGTCCAGAAACCATTTGGCGTGGATACACTGGCTAGAAAGAGCTGTTGAGCTCCAATACAGCCCCTTTGACGGAACAGTTGTTAAGGTTGATACTGATGACTTCAACGACCATAAAGCATAGCGACTGATGCTCGAGGAAACAAACTCCGTACAACCTGCACTAAAAACAATACGGTACACAATGCAGTCACATCCTTTAGTGGCGTCGCAAACCGTACACCCGACTAAGGGATGTACAACATAGCAGGCTAATAATTAAGACTAATAAAACGAAGGGATAATTAGGTCGACGAGAAAATAAGAATTTAATGACTACACAGACAGTCGCAACCCTCAACCCATCGGAACTGTGTCATTGTTTAGCTCAGATGAAACTACCCTTCTGAAGATTATACCACAGGTCGTGGATCGGTGAGTTGACCCCCAAACGGACCACTTGGTAGATGCGCTGGACCAACACGGGGCCATATGGGATCCTGTAAGGCGTTTTCGGGCTGCACACCGTTATAAATGTCAACATTGCGAGGTACGGTGGCAGGCCCACTTGGCGGCAGAAGTCGCACACATTGGGACCCTGCGACCCTCCACATTGTTGTTGTTGTTGGCTAAAATCCTGGTCATTTGGTGTGTGGACCAGGGGGTGTGGAGCGGAACGCCAAGGTGCGGGTTCGGCCGTGTCATCCACCTGCTAACTCCTCCGACTCCGACCTTCCTGACTCTATCTTGACACCGGATTCAGGTGCGGTAGATGCTGTGCAGGTCTACTATCACTATAAACTAACTCACACGCAAGTCATCCTGCCAACTTCATCTCCCTGTGGCGCACCTGGTGGACATCGTCGGCAACAGCGGTCGAACTATCGTGGGACAATGAGTGAAGCAATTTCCGTAAGTCATAAACCGCCAGTTTAGATCAAAAACTCCCTTATGTGAAGGCCACTGTTGGCCTGGACTACTCCCTGAATTAGACAGGCAGGGCAACGCAATGGATTTTAAATGAAACATTTTTAGCAGAGAACTAAATTCTATTCAAATTCTTTGGAAACAGCGACTAGAAATTTATGTTTCAAATGATGTGGCGGCAAGACCAAGTTCAATAGGGTTTAAGAGTTTCACCCACTATCCACCCATGCACAACGGGGCATATATACACATGTATAATGCTGTCCGGCACCCAACAACATTCTCTGAATCTTTTTTACCATGATGTGAGCACCAAGATGCCTTTGTATAAGGATGTGAGTGCGTGCGTGAATTTAGTCAATATAAAATTGACCGTAGGCTGTGGTAAACGTTTGGTGTCAGTCGAAAACGCGGGTTGCGCTTCGTAATATACAAGAAATGATGCATTAACTAAAAACCGGTATAGTCCATTTAAGATCCTGGTTTAAAAAGACGAAGCTTTTATATGATATGCAGAAGCTGTGTTTAATATGCCTCCAGTTCATAACCCATGATAGACATTAAATGAGCCTTGCAAATAAGTGAAAAAATGTACAACGACCATGTAATGTACTTTTCAATAGCATATGATGAATTACGCGTATTGAAAAGTACCCGGGAAAAGTCACTACACAGTGCTGGACTCCAGCTGCTGTTTCTTGCTAATTTATTTCATAGTCTCACCAAGTAGCCTTTTCCAGTTGGATGAGCAGCGGAAAATTTCAATGAACACTTCAATGGTTTTAAAGGATCGGTAGGTGGAGCATCTGACGAAGAGATGAATAGAATATTACTAACAGCAAAGACAGTGGAGGTTGGGATGACCATTTCTGGTTTATTAGCCGTCGTCAGCCAGTCATACCCAACCTCGAAGTGTGGGACACCTGGGGGTCTATCCCATTCCAGTTTTCCTTGTCTGTGTCGGTAATAACATTCTGCCTATATCATGCGCCGTTGTGCGACTGCTGGCTGGGCTCGAGAGAGAGAGAGAGCCCGTAAGGCACAACGGAGCGAGTGAGTTCCGCAAGAACGATCGGTGAGCGCCCCTCTAAAAGAGATGAACGTTCTGGCAACAGAGTATAGGTAGAGTCTAAAAATCTCTAAAACATTGAAGAGGGAAATTTTAGGTTCCTAAAATTTTTACTCCTCATATTTTGCTCCCTTCACGCATCTAAAATCGATTAGAATTGCCGACACAGGACTCTAGGCTATTCCATTATGGAGGAACAACTTATCATGACATGTGAAAAACTTTGGCTCGCTGTCATCCTATTCGTGCCATTTTCACACTGAAAACCGGTTTTTCCTGCAGAATAAAAATTCCACACACGGTCCTAACAAAAACTAGGGCTAGTACAAACTGCTTATACGTCTAAAGAAGTGGTCGGACTTAAATTGTATACATTCACATGTAAATCACAGCGCGTGGCTAACTGTAACTACTGCAATTTGCTTCTGTAAAGACAATTTTCATATTCCTAGGCTAACTAAATCTCTACAATAAACGGAATACTTGAGATTGTCCGTATCTAATGAGTACTTCGGCCTATTCTAATTAGAGGTATGTTTTCCGGCGTCTCTACTCAAGTTAAAAGACTTACAAATTGGATAAGCTTGCCAATGGACCTGTGTGTAAACCTACGTGGACTGAAAGGTATTGAAATGGAGGTGGTGAAACGTACGTTGCCCTGGTACTCACATGCAGCCTTGTGAATTTATTTTCATAATTGAAAATCTAGAAAACCGATGATCTCACACGTCTAAATCTAGATTTCTTGGTGCCCCGTCAAAACGAACTGCACTTAATAAGGAATATTGAAAAAAATTATGAACAGAAGCGAAAGCGCGAGTTCCTTATAGAGTAGAAGACTGGTCGAGCACTGCACGGTTTGGTAATTGTACCGAGATTTTAGATTCTTGCAGGATTCCATCGTCAGGGATAGTAACAACAACAGAACTAGCGACAATTATACAGGGCGCTAGCAAATCATCGATCAATGACTCAAGACTGGTGGTGACTACACAGGGCTCTGTGCGCCGGCGCCAGATCAATAAGTCTCATCCGAGGCCCGGGTTTTAATTTATTCTCGACCAGTTTTATTTTTGGTGTGGGCAATTACCTTGGTGGTTACATAGTTAAAATCATGACAACTTTCGTAGGTGTGGGCAGCTATTTCCGAAACTTTGTCACCTGTATAGTTAACACAGGCAGATTATGTTCGTACATGCGCGATCCAAGCGTGAGTCCCGCCTGACCTGTGCAATTACATAGACACTGTTGGCAGGGCATGCGATAAACTACCTCGGTCGTGTGAGGTCATAGGTTCTCTAAATTTGCGATAAGGAGAATAAATTCTTAGGGCTGCATCTAAGTGTCAGGGCAACGCACGTTTCACCACCTTCATTTCACTACTTCTAGTCCACCGGCCGAAAGTCACCATGCGCAGCAACATCATGAAATACCGAGGCACAATCGCATTCCGTGCCAAGAAATAAACAAACAGTAAGGGAGATCGCGTAAGCCGCCAATGGCGAGTTTACACCCGGTCAGACAGTCAAGGCGATTCCAGCCAACGGGAACGACGAGCGATAAGTGATGTTTCCGCCTCCACTGGTTTTTAGTATACGATTTTGAGTTGAACGATAGCAAACCCAGATCAGCCAATCTCAGAATGCAGAACGAAGCCGGAGTAATGCAAGTATTAATAAATATCACTGGACACTATTGAAGATACCTAACGAAAAGTGTAGGCAGATGTTTAAAAGGTAAATGTGCGGGAGCATTAGCTGTCTAGAGGTAACTGGCAAAGTATATATGTAGATATTGAAAAATGCAAAGTAAATAAGCGAAGACGACAGTGTAACTGAGAAATATGCATTGGAGAAGAGTATTTTTAAAGTAATTATTGTTTCCTTAAATTGCAGACTGTCAGCCGCGGTGAGCTAAAAAGGCCGAGTAAATTAATAATTTAATGAGATCCGCACGGAAAAGATGTGGCACAGGGTAACTCATATACGTAAACTGATAGGTTTTTGGAATCTGCGCGGAAAATATGTGCTACAAAGTAGCTCAACGACCGCGAACAAACAAAAGCGGAAGGGACAAAGCAAACGCGAACCCCATGTCTAGGACAGTAATTAACAACCTACGACCTACTTAAGCAAGTACAGTACGCATTTTGTGTACGCAACAGACCCTTGGGGTCCTACAACCTACCGCTGCCTGCGACTGCATTTCCCACTCGTTTGAGATTCTCCTGGCAGGTAGATTTCTCCATTTCTCTCTAGAGTCTAGTTCTGTTCATTGTTCTGGTCACTGCTGTAGCAAATGCCTAGTATAGGTAACGCGGAAGTATTGAATAACGGATGTGTTAATTCTTTTGTTTCTGCACGACAAGCATATACGCGGAACTAAATCAATGACTGAGGCTGCTAACTTTAGCCTTGAGCATAAGCGAGATATCGTCATCCAGTAGATAATATCTTATTTAACGGCTGACAGCAAATCCCCCCCCCTTGAGTGAGCCCTGAATAGGGCGCAGGGGAAGTATACAGGCCTGCGACCGGGATCGAATCAGTGTCGTCTTGTCCATCCAGCCCGACGACGAGCTTTTGTCATTGTCAGCAGAGACCCTTATACAGGGTGTTGTAGTGGCTGAAAGATGACGTCATGGCGGACCAGCACGTAGCCGGGGCAGGGAATGTGGAGCCAACTTCTGCGTCCAAGGCGGTTTTGAGCAGAGCTGACGTGTGTCACAAGGAAGTAGATCTATGAAACCGGTCGGATTACTAAACCGGTCAGCATGTTAGCAGGATTAACCATCTCATCGGAGGCGTGGAGTAGGGTCGCAAATAACCTTCATTGCAGAACAACCAATTACGTATTTGGCAGTGATGGAAGGGCAAGGTGACCACGTAGTAGTTGTCAGACCATCACCTGGGACCGAACTAATCTGTCAAAATTGTTTGACCGCTGGTTAAAATGTTCAACCTAACCTTTGGCTTGAGATGCAGTGTGCCCCAATGCGGATGCAAGTGGTCCGAAGAAGTAAAAGTGGATAACGCAATAAAGTGGACTTGAACTGACAGTCATGGGCTGCTTTCACAATAGCAAGTACTGAAAAATGGACTCAGTATTCATATGCGCGGTAGCAAAACAGAATCGACACGACGATGGGCAGCCAGGTAAAGCGATGAACGCCGGCCACCAAATGAGTACAGGAATTGGTAAACGAAGGTGTACCAGACCCATCGAGGTGCCCACGACTGCAACTCAAACCTGTTATGGTACAAATGCTTACGGTGGAATAATATGTGGCCGCAAAGCAGCAGGTCGTGGTTTACGTTGGGACAGGCGAGTCGGTAAGCGTTCAGGTCTATTATCTCACGTATACCGGTGTTGAATATGATAGGAATGTCATCCTAAACCTGATGTCGGATCATTTTAGAGGCAGACGGACATCGGTTTCTTGCATTTCACACGCAGGGATGTTATTAATTGTTAGAAAGGGCAGAATTTTGGTCGCAGACTCGACGGGGCATTTGCTGAGCTACAGCCATTAAGATGGAGTTGAGAGGTCCAGTATACTTGAGCGTCTCCAGATTGCAAGGAGCGGAAAACACATTGCCCTTATTCGAGGACAAGCTAATGTTGCATGAAAGTCAGGATATGAACCAATATCAGTACCTCCAGAAATTTCAAGGAAGGCAGCACTTGAGTTTCTACTTCGGCGTTCATGAAATACTCACTGAGCTGATCACCAAAGCCTCGTGGCAAATCCTCAGTTCTCTGAAAAATCGTATGAGTTGACGGCTGGATACGCCGAGATAACAGACGAATTTGCGGCTGGTCACGGACTCAGTTGCAATCTCTGACGTTGGTAAAATAATTTTTCCGGTTTCTACTTGCGCTTTTTTCATCTACTTTGAAAGTTGCCCAATCTTTAATTTTGCGATTCTAATGCCCTCATGGACAGAGGCAATTAGCCTCAGGTTCTTTCTATTGGTTTTGGTGCATTTGAATGAGCTTCGTCAAAATACTTCCGGTTTCTCTCTCAATTCTGACTGGTTTTTAGTAAGATGATATTTTGGCTTGCTTAGCAATGCTGCCTCGCTTCAAAGCATGGCTAAGCAAAGCAGATGATGCGGAAACGAATGCTCATTGTAGTGTGGGATTCAAGGGGGACTGCTACAATAACCTTTGTGTCTATTTTTTATAAAGTAAATGTCGTTCACCGTTTCCCTCTTCTTTCGCTGCTTTTTCGTCTTTTTTGGTTTTTCAAAAAATCTATCTTTTTAAGACCAAAAAATGAGATGGTAATAGGTGTAATAAGGGAAAGCAGACACCATTTACAATGTTTATAAGGTTCGGTTTCGGAATAAACAACACAAAAAGAACAAAAAATCAAGGCCTAAACATGGTCAGCACAATAATGAGAGGTCACTACACCATTTCAAGATATCACGAAGATGAAAATTAAAACCTTCCTCTGAATATGTATTTGCCGTCTTTTTGAATGAATAAAGTGTGAAAAATCAAGAAATAATGTATTCGACCGGCTGCATTCATTCTGTGTTTTGTTTATCTCACGCGCTAATTCGCTGATGGATTCATCAAACTTTAGTGCTTAGACTAACTCTAATTTACAAGGCTCTTTTTGCCAGCAGCAGGCGTGCGTCGAATGCTGATGCCTGAGACCCTTCTGAGTCTTTTGCACTCAAAATGGCAATTTTAAGGCCGTATAGGAATTAGAGAATTTGAGAAAACCGGATGTTCTTCACTAAATCGGCGCTTAAGAGAGCACAGTTTGACCTTGACGTTATGAACCGAGCTAATGTTTTGGTTTTCTCGCCACAATCGATACCGTTGTCCATTCTGGGTCCTATTCAAATATCTGCAGTTTTAGCAGGCCTTAATGTTAACATTTGTTGTCTTTGGCAGTCTTCTCGCGGCACTTTTGTACAACTACACTGGTTACCATACAAAAAGGCCAAATCTAAATGTTTACGAGCCCTTTATTTACGTCGTAATTGCGCGTAGAAACCATGTGTTCCGGTGCAACCGAGTGTCTGCCAGTTAGTTGGGTGTAAACGTCCTGAGGGTGTGCTGTGCCGCAGTGGCTTGCGCAGATACCGACCACCGGCGTGCGTGATCGACGCAAATGCACAAAATGCCTGCACAAAAATAATGAAAACAACGTGCCTTTGAAGTGCCCCTTCGCATGTGAGGTTTATGCGGACTGAAAGTATAGCCGCCCGAGTGTCAGCGGCTCGGGCAGTGGGCGTGTCTTCGTCGCCGCATAAAGCAGGCGAGGCCCCGATTAGCAGGAGAAGAGGGAAGATGCCAGGAGGGGGAATTTATTTCATACAGAGCCGTTAGGTGCCGCCGCTGACAACAGTAGGCGTCGGCCAAGCAAGGGTGATGTCGCCTACATTACCCTCTGACGTGGACGACTGTGACTGTCTGCACACATGTGTGTACGTGCCAAAGTAAGTCCAGTAGCTTCAGTCCAGCAGTCTGGGCTAAAGGCATCAGGAGCGTTCAGAATGAAGGCCTGTGCCTTCAAGTCTTCTGAGCTCCGAAACAACAAAGATGGACAATAAAATTAGGACAATCGGTCACAGGTGCTCGAAATACTAGTAGGCCGAAAAAGTGAGGAGGAGTAATAGGGAGGTTAGGGTATGCAACCCCGTGGATGGTAATTCAAAAGTCTGCCTTCTTATGTAATGTGGGTTAGGTGTAGTTCGCGACGGTTTGCCAGGCAATAGGCCGCCAAAGGAGTTGTATGACACGTGGACTTTCCCTTTCACTAGCGTTATTAACGTTGAAGTTGTGCGCACTGGCCTCGAGATTAGGGTTAGGGCTACGGTTAAGAGTTAGCTTACTCCTAAGGCTAGGAATGTCAGGTTTGGGCTACGGATTGGATTATGGGTTGGGGATAGGAGTGGGGTTTTTGGTATCTGGCTGGGATTTTAGAGATTAAGTTTGGGAGTAAAGCTAGGGTTTTAAGATTAGGGTTAGAGTTTTGAAGTTAGGATACGGGGTAGGGGTTTTAGCGTTAGGGTTTGAGGCCTGGGTTAAGATAACGATAATGTTCGAAGTTTCCTTAAGGGATAACGGGTAAAGGGTTAGGTTTATGCAGTGGAAGCACAGTCTCGGTTAGCGTTAGGCTTGTAGTTGATTACAGTTTTCCCAGTCGGTACACATGCCATTCTCTTGCCAAAAGACCACTCTCTAAAAGGGGGATGGAAGCAAGACAGTTCGCAATAACAGACACGGTATAAGACCTGTCGCTAGTGTTATCTGTTTCCTGTCTCCGGTAAACTAAAAGGACCGGTAGAACAACCGCGTCTGTGCTCTCGGCAGCAACGGTTACCGTACAAATGAGTGCTTGTTTAGTACCCCACTACCTCTGACTGACAATCCCCCTAAGACTGTACAAAAGTTGCTATGCCTGTCATGTCAGAAGTTTGGATGCGGAGATCAACGTTTATTCTTGCGTGTCGTCCGGTGCTATTTTCTGGGTACTCCCGGAAAAAGCTCTTAGATGAGGAGACTGTACGACATCAGCCCTTCCAATAGCGACTTTTTGCACAACCCGTCGTCTCGGAACGCAGAAAGTGAGCATCCAAACACTGATTAAGAGGGCGGTTTGTTGGTAGATCTATCCAGCAGAAGCTGACAGATATTTGAGGCATCTAACAGAACATGCCTCTTATTTTGATGGACAAAACTAGGACACGGTTCTTAAAACAGCCGTAACGGGAAATTCCGAGCCAGTTTCCTGAAATTCGGGAAGTCATTTAATTCTGGAGTCGGTAAAAATGCTCCTTCTTAAAATGCTTAAAACGAATGCCATTTGGGCGTTTGGAGAATGGTGCTTAGGGAAGTCGGAGTTCAGATTCACTCGGCATGAGTGATAGCTGAAAACTGATTAGCGAACTTGTGCTAAACGTAGACTACATCCGCTCTACTTTATCCTATTTCTCTCGCTCGTTCTCGCTGTCTCTGTGTTAAAAAAACTGGCGGATTTGTAAGAACTTGTTTGATGAAAGGGACAACGTCCGTGGTAGAACACAGAGTCCTACAACAGCCTTTACGCATCAAAAAACCTCGCCAGAGGGGGAGAACGTCACTTGATGGAAGTATGAGAAGACGATCCTCTAATGCTTGCCATTCGCCGGCTGACCATCAGACCCATGCTCCATCACATTGCGTGATATGTGTCCATTGACTATACACACATGTACTCACGTGATTTGGCAGAGGACAGTTTGCGTCTGTGTGCACAGAGGGCAGGGTCAGCCCCTCCAAGTGGACAGGTCAGGTGACACTTTCCTCAGCCCTGTTCAAACGAAACCGGTATCTGCCCTCAGAGACACTAAAAGCCGGTGTTTTGGAAGCTAGGAGGATCTGCACCTTCTAATGAAGCCGTTATTCTGCCCATTCCTTCTACCTTTTCGAATATTTGCGTTCTTGTTCTCTTCTTTCGCCCTCTTCTCATTTTTATTTAGTCTGTGCCGTATAAATATTACGTAAAATTTCTCCATTTACCTGCGGAGGCAACAATTTCAGTGATGTTGATAAGCCAAAATTAAAATATTTGCGCGCAAACTAGATTTATGATTTAAAGACACGTCGGCTTTGAGACTAAGTCTAAGTTTTAGTTTATGGGCTACTCATATTATGCGGTCTATACTTTCAAAACAAATTCTCATCATCCAACGTGTTGATATAAAGAGAACCACTGTTGGCTACATGATATTTCAGTCGATACGGATAACATTAAAGACGTAATAGACAGTGTCAACGTACTTGAGAATGGTTGGCCAACAAATAAATGTCTTAAAGTCTCAATATTCCATGATGTCAAGCTTTGCGTACTTTTATATGCAAACTCTAAGGGAGATGAAGTTACGTTACTTTGGCCGAAGCAACTGGGCCTTTTTGCATTCTTTTAATAAGACTTCGTTGATCATATACAGGCAAACGAATTAAATGGTAAGATGAGCACTGCTCTGGCGCTGATCCTTTCTGAGTGTAAGTCACATTGGGTGCCTGTAGAGATAGCATTTTTATGTAATGGCTCCTGATAATGAAGCTTGGTAACCCGTTTAGAAACTTCGCCTACATAGTAATTACTTCAGAAAGCCCGTGGAAAAAGTGTGACAAACGTAATAACTTTTGGCGCATTGTTTATTAGTCGTTCAGTTTTCAATTGTAACACGTTTTAACCTCAGACGAATGACTGGCCCAGAAGTTAATTTTTAGGAGTACGACCTGTTGGTTTGCTCCGTTTTCTATGCAAACATCTGTTTTAAACTGAAATTGGACAGAAGACCTCGGGCTGTCAAATGTGCGTTTACATAGAAATATGGTTTGTCGTTCTCCTGACGGAGGTGTATCTAATGATGCGGGAAATGATAGCTAGTTATGCATTGTCAGAATGTATGGAAAATAATTTATTTGCTTTGGAGTGTCTACCAGAAATCAGATGGGCAATGCAAGGGGACCCACTGATGAGCCGGACCCCCTCGCAGCTGTGTCATTCAGCGGCAGAATATCAGCGAAACACGCGTGTATGGGCTTTTGGCTAATACCTGTGCTGTTAATATAATATCCCGCAGAAAACTGCCAATCAAAAAAAATCGATAGCCACTGCGGCAAAGGTCATTGCTGGAGAGGAAGCAGAAGAACTAAAATGGTTATCAATTACCCTGGAGAGGAATGTGTCAAGCTTACATCTAAACTGGTCGTAACGGTAAAGAAACTCTGTTTTTGTCGGCAAATACCCTTCCCGGTTATAGCATTTCATCGTCGTAGTAAGGTGAGAAAACTGGTAAAACATTATGGCACATAATGTTTTGATGTTGCGACATTAGAAACCGACGTGAGCTCCACTTCCTTCAATGGAAGCTTATGCGGATGGAATTATTTATCTGCGAATAATTTTGATGAAACATTCGGATAAGACCTTAGTGGACATGAATTTTTCCTGCTGATTAAAATCGGACAGGTTGAGGCCACACATAAACACGCACGCAAATCAGACCCAAGCCTGTGCTGTATTGGCGCCCAGGCAACGCCACTTTCATATGCGCGTGGTCGTTCCACGGGCGGTCCTCGTGTTGGAGTTTAGTTTGTTTACTCTGTGCAGTCTATTAGAACGGAGAAGCATAGACAGGTACACAGTCCACTAGTTACACCGGAGCCCCACGCCACAGGACTTTAATGTGACGACAAAGAAATGCCTATAAACAATCGCCAGTTGTAATGAAGACGTCAAGACTTTTTTGCTGTCGTCAGCCAAATGTACTCAAAGTTTATACCACAAACGTCGCTCCACATTTACTCTGTGTAGCCTTATTGGAGAGGTTTGCCGTCTGGCCCGTGACCAAACTCGGTTCCTTCCCTGTCCGAGGCTGCTGGTATTTGAGGGATGAGGACGAAAGAAATGAAAATGATGCTTTTAGTCCCCTTAAGTTTATTTAAAAAAGGTCCAAATATGACTATATACATAAAAGAACATTCTTTTAATGATCTTCGACATCCACATGCATTCGGTTGTTGATCCATCCTGTTGTCATTTCATAAAAAGAGGGAAATTATGTAATTTGTGGGTTTTGCGGGCGCTCAACGTATTATGTTTCGATTCTCGGCCCATATTTTAACGCGTTTCTCAAGTCACTAAACTACAAATTGTGTATAACCATTGGCAAAGCATTCTGAGCCTATGTATGTTTACATGGAAGGATTTTTGTAAATCAACAAAGATCCCGTATGATTTCTTAGCAAAGCTGGGAATTCAAGAAGTATTAGTAGGCAAGCTCATGTGAGGGAGAATATCACAAAAAGAGCCATAAATATACTTATCATACATAAAGTACAGACAACGGCGGAAAACACGTGGTAATGTGTCTATGCTTTGAGAGAGAAAGGTCTGGTTGGGTGTGTCATGAGCTTTCAATAATATATTAAAATGCCGTGCACTGTCAAACAGTACGATGCCCTGTTGTATAAATTTCAGTATTGAACCACTGTCCACTGTTTTAGACGTCAAAATGTAAATGGGGATACATGTGATATGGACTTTGCAGTACAATCCTACCAAGTAAACGTTTTCTGCTTTATGTGAGCGATGAATTACGCAAAATCTGCCCCTTGGTATCTTCAAACATCCCGATTTATGGCACAATCAGTTCTTTCAATTATAATCTCAAATGCTAACTGTGTTTTTCTTGCAGATTGTACCGTTTTGGGTAGGATTTGGCATCAATAAAAGGTTCGGCGGTTCTACTTAAAACCCTCAGACGAATTTTTAATGTAAACATATAGGGTTACCCAACACGTGCAAGTAAGCGGGATTACGGAATAAAATATACACGATAGATCGGCCTAGTTTCAGTAAATAAGAACCCCAGCGATTGGCAAACGACGAAAAACTGCCTTTCATCTGCATACTTTCTTATGTTAGCATGGATATTATAGTCAGTAAATTCTATATAATATACCACTCTCCATGAAAAGATGCTGCATTGCGCGCGTATCGAATTTGGTTTCAGATTTTTGTCTTGCGAGGGGTTTTAATTCTTCGAGATTTCCGCACTCTGGATGCTCCTGCATTCCAGACATCGTCAACAGTTTACAACAGCACTTTCGCAGAATGTGGACTTCGACATTACCAGTTTTGCATGCGAGCCCAGAAAGACCGATCTTCTGGCAAACGAAACGCCTAGAAGAACTTCTACAAAGGCTGAGTCTCACTTCTAAACTTAGACATTAGCTAAACCCTTTTTTCAAAGCATAAGCTTAAATTTCTGTTGAGTGAAGTCCGTTTGAGTTCGACTAGCCCTAGTAACAAACCCATATCGAGTGACTCGCTGTGAAAACGTTGCGATAGGTATGACGATGTAGGTCGCTATCGTGGGGACAGCGAAAAGTCGCGATACCTCGCTGTGCGATGGCAGCCTTGGATATGCCTTTTATAAACAACGACCCGTATTCCCTGCTAGCCCATTCGCTTTCTCAATTGGCATACTACGTTCCCCACAAAAGAAATTTAAGTTAAGCATGGTTCATTTCTTACGTTAGAAAAAGGTTTTTATTGTAAAAAAATAGAATAAAAAAGGCTGATCTTCTTACATTCCCTCCTGCGTTTTCGATAAAAGACACGTGAGGCATACGCTGGGTCCTAAACGGAGGAATTAAACTAAGGGGACTGTGACATTTACCGTCACTATCGTTTGGTAGTGAACCGGGCCAACACCGCCATTTCTGTTGTCTGAAGTCTCGAAGCATTCGCTTAGAGTTCTGTTGCCTGAAGACTTCGGACATCTAAACGCCTTAGACCCTCTCTTGATTGCGTCTGTCTCCGACTGCGATCCTGGACACTGGCGCACAAAGACATGGGAAATGTAGAATTATACGATCCATCAGTCCCGTGGGATGAAAAGTGGGGCGAAAAGGGAGGTCGATCGTCCAACCCCGCCTCACGAGGCAAACGCCTAAACCCCTCGGCCATCGACGCCGACAGGATGACCTCAAAGAAAATTAATTGTGTTGACCCCATAGTTGGGGGATATGTCAGACTTGGCGATGAACATAGTGCACTAGCAACTCTACGTGGACCAGCGTCAGTTCACGTCGGGCAGGGAGGATCTAACGAATGCAATACGCCAGAAGTGGCTCAAAGTAGGACTGCGGTTCCCCGAGACGCAAATTATCCCGGCAAATTCGCCACGCCTACACAAGATTTTCTACCAGATGCTGAACCTTCAAATTATTGTGCTTGGTGAAAGTATTGTCGAGATCTCGCGCAAAACATTATATCGTTGTAGACGAATATGAATCTCCTCATAGATCTAATTGCATTGTTACCAAAGTATGATAAATGCAGGTCAACTGATGAATTCAGTAACAGCCAACAGATAGTTTCGAAACTGGCAGAGTTGACAAACAGCAACCCGCTAATAGAAGGATCACCGTTTCAGGAGATCGGTGACTGCGAAAAAAAGTGCTAGGGGAAGAGGTAAACGACAACACGAGCATACAGCCTCACCCTCACCAACAGCGGTAGTAAACGATACTCCAAAATCGTAAACTAAGTTGGCAAGTGATTATGGCAGTGCTCACTCATCATTGATAACAACCCAGCTGATGCACAATGACCAGCTCAGTGGAAAAGCAGACGCTGTCCGATCTCCAACACAAAAGAAGGTAAAGGATTCGACATAGAAATGACTACAGTATGGGCGGAAACCTGCAAGAAGATCGCGGAGAATATGACAAGGCATGATAATGATCCGCCCCAGAAGAACAGCAACCAGACGATCACCGCTCCCCGCAATGAGACCGAGGAGAAGCAGGCAATTAATAATAAGACTCAGACCGTTCACATGCAACTGAGGTCACATCGAAAGAAGAAGCTAAATCAAAACGGAGCGACAGAAATCGGACGACTTTAGAGTACTCGAAGAAAAAAACTTCCTAGAGTGGAAAAGCAGAGCTCGTCTGAGCAATCGGCAGAAACCTCCAGCGCCCGCGTAGACACAGACATGGCGAATGCAAATGCCCTCTTTATTGAAATAAAAGACAGGAGCAGTATTGCCAAAAACACGATACCATTAGTTCACGAAACACTCCCTAAAGTGGATGGAAACCAGAATATCGTCATGAGTGCTTTGCCAGGAAATCCCAAGTCACCAACATCACTCGACAAAGACAAGCCGCTCCGCGAACAGTGCCTGGTAATGCAGGGACATCAGGAGCCATACGCAGACACTTCTAAATAACGCGTTCTAGCTGATCTCGGCTTGTTCAAAGGTCTTCTAAATACAGTGCTTCAACCGAACGAAGACGTTTCAGTGTTAAAAGTCTTGAGACTCGGAAAGCGCACAACTGAATCCGCTATCCCACCGAATCCTAGGCCCCTAAAATTGTTCTCGGTTGCGAAGAACATGTAGATCTCCTCCTCTCAAGACGTTTTAAGTTAAAATGATTGCACCAAGGAGTTTTTTCAGCCGGATTACACACCATCGGAGCGGATAAAATGCCGAAAGTTAGTCCAGGAGCTAAGGCTGCAACAAAGGAGTGACGAACAAAGCCTGGTTATCTACAACAACTGCATAATCGAGCGGCCGGCCCGGTTTGTATAAACACGGCAAGTGCGTATGTCGTCACAGCTTAGGCAAATAACAAAGGCGGCGATATAGCCGGCTCACTAAAGGCAAAAACGCTAAAATGCTTATATTCCAATGCGCAAAGTTTGCTAGCTAAATTAGATGAGCTTAAAATCTACGTTAAGCAAACCCTACCCGATGTAATATCCAAAACTGAAACGTGGCTTTCCGTGATAGTAGACGATCGCGGAGTCGCATTATCCGGTTTTCCCTTGTTCAGAAAGGACAGCTGTGGACGTCAAGGTGGGGGTTTTACTCACATATATCAACTATGGCCATTTTGCGTCAGAAAAAGGAGGACAGCTCGCGCGCAAAACTAAGACAATTTGGCTCACCATCGAAACGCCGGGGTCACAAGCTCTCGAAATCCTGACGGTCTACCGCCCACCGAGGAACGACCCACAATCAGACATTAGTCTAATAGACGAATTAGAAGAGATTTCTACCCGACCCAATATCAAGATTATGGGCGACTTTAACGATCCGAATATCGATTAGAATCTGACTTCTGCCCCAGGCTCAGAATCTAACTTTGATCGCCGCCTCCTACAAGCAGTGCAAAGATCTCATCTCACACAACACGTCTCATCTCCAACCAGACTACGTGATGGGCAACTAGCCAACTGTTTAGACCATATATTGACAAAGGCACCTGAAAGCATTGATCTCGTAAACTGTTTACCTCCTCTCGGAAAAAGCGACCACGTAGTCTTACAGTGGGAGTATTCTCTTTTCTCTGTACCTGATCAAAGCATCGTGATCAGACGCAACATATGGCGTGCTGACTTCAACCAAATGCGTCTCGACATGCGTCGTAGAGACTGGAAAGCAACATTCACGGGGTATGTTCTCAAGGACTGGTTAGAACTTAAAGGCGTACTGAAGGAACTTATCATTAGATTCTGCCTATGTCGCAAAAGAAAATCACCAGCAGGTCCCAATGGCTAAAGGATACACTAAAAGTTGAAGTAAACCGTAAGCAAAAGCTGTGGAAAGCATATCTCAGGGATAAGACAGTCGACTCAACGAATAGGTACAAGGCTCATCGGAATAGGGTAAAGTGCCTTGTTTACAAAGACCGCTAAGACTTCGAGGGTAACATTTTAAGCCGTGCAGGATAAAACCCAAAGCTTTTCTTCGACTACATAAGACAAAGTACTCGCAACAGGGATCCTGTCCCTATGTTAAAAAGGGATGATGGCGTTCAATGTTACAAGGACGACGAAAAGACTGAGCATATATCTAGGTTCTTCTAGTCAGTTTTTACGATGGAAGTCGCTGTACCCGCCGATCACTATAATGTGGACGATGTCCCGAAAATTGACCCAGTGGTTCTCACAAAAGCTATTCTTGAACAAGAACTACTGAAGCTAAAAGAAGCGATATCGCCCGGTCCTCATGAAATACCAGCAAATTTGTTGAAGGAATTAGCCACAGAATTGGCAGAACCTCTGGGTCTCCTCTTCCAGGCCTATCTTGATGGAGGCAGACTGCATCCTGAGTGGAAGACTGCGTGGATTTCGCAGATACATAAAAGTGGCAGTCGCGCTTCCGCAAACAACTACCGACCGGTAAGTCTTACCTCCATGTGCTGCAAAGTTATGGAGCAAATTATTACTCGTGAGTGGATGCGGTTTTTAGAGCAACATCATCTTCTATCTGATGCACAGCATGGGTTCCGCAGTGGAATGTCCGGCTTGACCAATCTACTCTACTTTCTTGAACAGTGGGCACGAGCGATTGATGAAGGATACGTGGTGCATTTAGTGTATATATACTTCAAGAAGGCCTTCGACAGCGTTCTACGCCAACATCTCCTATGCAGGCTGAACCGCATAGGGGTGAGAGCCAAGCTTTTGAATCTGATTGAAAACCTTTTGATCGGTCGGTCTCAAACTGTCCGTCTTTTTGGCCTGCAATCGGCATAGGTGACGGTTACGAGCGAAGTACCTCAGGGCTCCTTTCTTGGCCCTATCCTCCTCCTCATCTATATTGTTGACTGCATCCATGGTTTGGACTGCGACATTGCTATGTTTGCTGACGATATAAAGCTTTGGACCCTCATCGGCAACCAGGACGATGGAACCAATCTCTAGGCAAACTTTGACCGACTCGAACAATGGTCAGGCCAGTGGCTCCTCCCATTTAATGTTAGCATATGCAACATTCTGAGAATTGGAAGAGTCGGCTCTGCGCACGGGAGGACGTACTATCTAAATCACACACCGCTGCTAGTGGTAAAGCTTCAGAAGGATCTAGGTGTGTGGATAACATCTTCACTAAGGCCATCATTCCACTGCTTGAAAGCAGCGAAATCCGCAATGTTCAGTTTATATATCATCAAGCGGGCATTTGCGAAGTTCGACGAAGAGTGCTTTCACAAGTTCTTCGGGATGTTTCTGTGCCCACAGTTAGAATTTTCCATTCAGCCCTGAGGACCCTGGTCTGTCAAAGATCGTACCACCCTCGAAGAAGTCCAACGACGGGCAACCAACCTTGTCAGACGAAACTAGACTGTCAAATCTTGACCTCTTTTCCCTGGACTACAGGCGACTGCGTGGCGACTTAATTCAACCATTTTGAATGCTACGGGGTCAGGACTGCTGCCTCGCATCCGGCGACTTCTTTGAGCTGGCCACCACTACTAGCTTGAGAGGACATCCTCTGACATTACGTGTGACATGGGCGAGGCTGGACGCAAGGAGGTCCTTTCTTAGCCACAGAATGGTAAAGGCATGGAATGCTCTGCCTGTGGACGTCGTCATGTACTCATCCGTGAACACATTTAAGAGGAAGTTTGGCCAGTACATGGATATGTACCTCCACGGCATCAGAAACTAACAAATTTCTCCCCTGAACCACCCACCCAAATGTCCACGTTACAAAACATGCTACTGCCTATATTTAAGTAGATTTTATGCCTTTTCGTTATTTCCTGACCGAAGCATATCCGTTTGCTTCAATATTACCCGGTTCATTCAGTACCGCCTACTGACTATTGTACAATTTTGTCATAGAAGGCATTCACAGACAAATTTGTACCAGTAATAGATGCTTATTGTATGTAATTACTTACCTAATTTTCTTTGACTCTAGCCTTTCACATAGCTTTTTATGATATTATTGTAACCAAAAGGGAGTTCAAGAGCGCTCGCCTACCTTACCTTTAATAAATCTGATCTGATCTGATCTGACTCTGCCGCAAGGTATCAATGTAGGCAGGGCTGCATTATTCTGAGTTCTTCAAGGATTCTCTGGCTAACGTCTACAGTAGGCTCTCTTTTAACGAACACTACGTTGTCCAAATTTCAAATGCAATTCCTAAATTAGCATAATTTTTGGAAAAGTGGTTCTCCAATTTCTGATATTTAGCTTTAGGTCTACGTGAAAATTGCGATTATCTGAAGTGAGCTGGCAGCACGATGGACTGATTTCATCTGAGCCCAAGCAAGGGAAGGTACGATATCGGGCTATTATTGCATAAGTTGCGTCAAACGGTGTCAATAAGACTTAACCGGAGATTATAGTGTAGAAACCACTTTGGGTACGCCTAATTCAGCCATCACTCACTTCAAACGAATGGATAACTTGGTCCAAAATTTCAACTGAGCATTGAATGTGTAGAGTGAGCGCAACTCATGGGGTCAAGTAATTTCAGCAGCAGTTTTTGACATAGTAGGTGCAGTTGTAGAATCTGAACTCGCTTTTCAGGTGCATTAAGGCTCAAAAGCGGCTGAAAATGCCGCCGAATCGAGTTTTAGTTGTTGATGTTGTTAGTCGATGCGCGAGGTTTGTGCGTGAGTTCAAGTTTTGTTCTGCTGCGGCCAATAATTGGACGCCAGCATTACGATCGACGTGACGGTGTCGGAAAACTGAAAATGAATGTATACGCGGCTCATGTTATTAGCTGTTAAGGGACTTCGGTCGCTTAGCCGCGTAAGGTCATTAGATAAAGGGTGCCCTCGTATCGAAAGAAGCAGTGGTCATACTACCTTTATCTTTCTGTCTTTTGCACCACAACGTTCATTTGGGCATTTTTGCAACGTTTATATTTTTTGTTAAACTTAAAATGTGTCCTTTGATTTTATTAGAGAAGCTTGAAGTCTATTTACTTTAAGGCTCATGAAGTGATCATAAGCGTTCCTGAAACATATGTAACGGAGTCTAGGGACCTACAACAATGTACTTGTTTACATAGGAGTGCATTGCGCCTGACCTGAGTAGGGGTAGAATCTGTCTACTCGAGGCCACAATCCTCCATTGGATTTTAGGGTTAGATATCGATTAGGCTAGAGTGAGCAGTCATCCATCATTTACCGCATCAAATTCAATGAGTATTCAAACTTTTCAGGTTAGATAGGCTATAGTCTGGGAAAGTGAACAGGACTGCAGAAGGCTGCAGCATAGAAGAAGGATTACTTATCACTGAATGCTTTAACGAGAGGGAATCTTTTGAGGCCTGACGTGATTATGAAGACCTATTTTGTAAATCGCGTCCCTATCGAGTGTCTTCGGAGCATTTATTACCACAACTTGCTAGTGTGGCGTTGTTATTTCACCAAAGAAATTCTATTAGATGGCTCCTCTGTGAAGCATATAATTCGTTATTTGTATCCGAAGGTGGAAGCGATAACAATATTCAAAGAAACTCTCAGTTTGTGCCTCATTTATTCCCTGTAGTGGAATTCAGACGCTAGTCTGGGAACCTACTTCATTGCCTGAATACTTCCATTTTCTTTGTGATAACCGCCATGAAGCAGGCAGTGAGAGTGGTAGATGAATATCAACAGGTTGACATTCAGAGTGATCAAATTAAACAGGTCTTTGGCGCACCCTATTTTTAGCTCGAAATTTCATTTGGGGTTAGAGAAAATAAAGCGTGCAGATGGATATTCAACGTCAATAAAAGCGCGTAGGTGTCGTAAGGCTATCTCTTAGGAAGCCAAAGACATCATAATGATAGAATAGCTTCCAGGTAATCTGAACTAAAATCCAAAAATATGATCGAATGTAAGGGTAACATTTGCATCATCAGTCTACGTATTTCAGTGCAATATTTTCAATCAAAGGGGAAACAACAAGGTCGGTTACAAACATAAAGTCGTCTAGACGTCGTACAAGACGCCCCTACCATATTCGAAATCAAATGTAAGCGATAAGTTTTCTAGGCGGCCTCGTCATCTTTCTAAAGGACGAACAATTGACGCTCTAAATATTTACTTTTCACTAAAATCTATAATTTGTTAAGCAATATGTGTTTTTCGGACAAAACAATTTTGATTGTCTGTTCGGGAATTTGGGGTCCAGCGGCTTATCACTCGTGCGTGCGGTCTTTACGGTTTTTACAAGATTAACATTGGTTTTCCTGATGCCATATTTCTTAAGAAGTTGCTGATATCACAGAACCTCGTGTAGAAAATGAAGTATGACTCTCGTGGATACTGCAGCGATTTGCTATAACGTCTGACCACAATAGAAGGCATCACAACTGGAACATGGGATCTTGTAGACAACACCTTTTCTATCGGGATAGCAAAACCTGTCTTTAGGGTGTACAAGCTGTGTACGCAAAGTGGTTGTAGGTTGGTGTGCTACTTTTATCTGATGCTTTTTCAGCTGTCTTTCGACGAGCTCAGATACACTTTTTTACGAAAGGGAGGGTCCGCCAGGTGAATGTTTTTGGTGCCTGGGTGGCCGCTGTTTTCGAAATACCTTTCTGTCTAAACTCATGTTTTATGCAATGGTGCACAAAGTGACGCGGTACCCATTGTTGGAAAATAATTTGAAAAGGTATTTCACTTCTGCTTGGTAACTTTCTTCATCAGAGCAGTGTGTTTTAGCTCGGTTAAGCAGGCAATACACCTCCTGTGAGAGACGGGTTGGTTACTCTAAAAATGTAGGGTGACCTCCGAATATGTTTCTTTGCGACAAACTGAAGTGTGAAGGGATCCATCTGTTTTCGGCATACAAGGACATCCAGAAATGGGAGTTATCCATCAATCCCTGTTTCAAAAGTGAACTTGATTCCTGGAAATGCGGAGTTAAGTGTCGTGTGAAACAGGTCTAATTGGTCTTTCTTGACCATGACAAATGTGCCATCAGCATTGCGCAGCCATATTTTTGGGAACAGCTATAGACGCAGTTCTGTATTACTGCTTCTGCTGGAAAGCCAGATATGGGCGAACTTATAGAAGCACCTTTTAGTTGCCAGAGACATTGTTTGGCAAAAGAGAATTTGGTTTCTAGGCAAACATCGGGTAGTTAGAGTAGAACGTCGGCAGGCACATCAGTGGTGTATGTCTGAAGGAGTTCTTCGGTGCAGTGTCTCGCTAAATCTAATGGAATCGATGTGAAGAGGCAGACTGCGTGGAATGAAATCATTATTTCGTCGGTTGCAACATTCATTCCTGTTGATTTGTTTAAATACCCATTTGAATCTTCAATGGAGTTTTCGGACTTCTTTGTATGTGGATGTAGACGGTGAGATGGTTACTTAGATATCTTGCAGTTTGATGCACCAAGTAAGGAGAATATCGGTCGCATTGGAACACCCATTTTGTTAGCTTTCGGAAGTCCATATATCTTGGAAGTTGTGGGTTCGTTTTGTTTTAAGGATTTGGCCAAAAATCATGAGATTAATTTCTTTTCTCTAAGGCGCTTTAGTGCTTTTTCAATGTGTGGATTCTTTGATTTTGTAGGGTCAGCATTCAGGGGTTTGTAAGTGAATTCTTCCACCTACGACGAGCTGAGGAACCAGTCGTGAAAACTGACGCATTAAAAGTTATTTCTTTCCCAAAGAATATTACACTTATGTTTTTACGCAGATGAAAATCGAAAAAGTACCTAATAAGAATATGCTGTGGGGTTTGCAATTTAACCCTTATGACGATCGAGGTAAAATAACCACGAATATTAGTCAAATCACCCTCTTTAACGAGAAAGGTAGTTAGATGGGTTAATAATGCTGTTTCATGTGAAACAAGTTTATATCTGCAACATACAACTGTAATAAAATTTGCTGTTCCACAATACCGACGCTAGAATGAGGCAAGATGGATAGAGCTTCGAGAGTATACCGGCGGTCGGTAGGTGATTATTATTCAGGTAAGAATAGGTTCAGCTGCGAGAGATACTTAGGCAGGCAAAAGTATGACTCAAATCCCACTTTGTTGACAGGGTAGAGACCGGATGGGATATCAGCTGTGAGCTCGTGATGATATGCCCGATTGTAAATGTTGCTTATTGAATGCGATCGACAGGTAGAGAATAAAGATTTCTTTACTGAAAAGGGAGCTCAGTCTTCCGCGTTATAGCATGAGAACATTCCCGCTGAATTGCTAGGCCTTCCTTGCGAACCTAGATGAGCCCGTCAATAACTATCATTTATAATACATGCCTAGTAGAAGAGGAGACAGAACGATTGAGTCGTTTTGATGCAATTTTTCCTCCTATTCATTTTAAATAGATTTACGCAGTAAGCGTTTTTGGCACCACCAAGTCATACGACAGCTGGTCAACTGCAACCCGCCGCCGCATAACACAAATAGCCAATAAGAAGAATGCTGCAATCTAAATTTGCACAGAGATATCAATGTGAAGCAGAAAGGTCAGCGCTTGGTTCACTAATCAGTGAAAATGGTAAATTGAAAAGGAGCGTTAAGAAAAAAAGGGAAAGTTAACACGCAAAATACGTGTGAATATCTGAGGACTGAGGGTTATCCGGGCAAGATGATTGGACACGTCGCCTGTTTGTTTGCACAGGTCGAGTTTCTCCCGCCGTATACAGGCTGCCTCCAAGTAGCGCAATTGCCGAGTTCATGACTAGACAAGTGGTCGGAAGGGTGTTTTTGGATAAACGGACTGATCGCCACCTGGGAGGCGTTTCGAGAAAGAAGAACGAGGATTTCTATTCTCATGCTTTAAATGCCATTTAGCCAGGTAATCAACTGGTCTGGCTGTTAGTTACGTTTGAGTTCGCTCAGTATACTTGCATTCACAAGTCCGTGCGCATTCATAAACACAATTCGAGGTGCACGCAAAGGACAAGGCATCTTTTATCCGTTGTTTAGACACAAAAAATCGGATATTGCGCTTTTTGGAGGCAGCGCATATACAGCGGGAGCAACTCGACCTGTGCAAACGAACAGGCCACGTGGTCAATCATCTTGCCCTGATAACCGTCAGTTCTTAGATATTCACACCAATTTTGCGTGTTAAGTTTTCCCTTTTTTGCTAAATTGTCTTTTCAGTTTACCATTTTCACTGATTAATGAACCAAGCGCTGATCTTTCTGCTTCACAGTGATTTCTCTGTGCAAATTTTTCGTATTCGCTATTTGTGTTATGCGGCGGCGGGTTGCAGTTGATAAACTGTCGCGAAATTTGTTGGTATTAAAAAATACTCCGGCATATGCCTTTTTCTCTCATTTTTATCGGTTCGCGATGCATATAAAATTAATTAACGGGGGTTGTTGACGAATTTTGATCCAAACGTTAAAGAACTCACGGATACCGATCAGAACCTCGTAGATCAGGTGTTTAAAATTTAGCTACACACATGCCTTATCCCTGATGGCGCAAATGCACGACCTACCAAGGTCGCCAGGTCGTTCATAATTCGGCTAAATTATAAATTACATAGCTTACTCTTATCGGAAAACACCCCTCTTCTAGTTGCAAAACATCGTTGCTACCTCCTTAAAACAAGGAAGTAAGCTACAATATAACGCTTGTGGTGGAAATCATGAGTATACTGGGGGAACATTAAATATATCAAAACGCATGCTTATCAAATTTGTATTAACACAACTTTTCTCAGCGGCTTTTATGTATTTTAACGAATTAATCCCTGGTGAAAGCGCAAGACGCGTCGGGGAGGGGACACATGCGAGGACCTGAATAACTGCATAAGCAGCTAGAAAACAAGCGTTGATTATAACGGCGGCGCACACGAATGAAGCAGTCTAAAAACGCACAAAATTTGCCACATGTTTTCCATAAGTTACAATTGCACTTTTAGGGGCATCGAACATAATCGAAAAAGATAATGTTACTTAAGCAGTCATTTTTTGCAGAGTATGGTTCTTACATGCACTGGGATATAAGTTCATTCAAAAGCCGACACCCTAAGGTAATTGGATCATTACAGAACTATGCTGTATGATGATTAGTTTTACAACCCAACTTAATTAATCTTTTCGAAACGGGAACGCATTTCGAAATTTCGGCTGACATTTCATGAGTTAATCCACCTACTGTATCATCCCATCAAATACAACCCCAAAAGATGAGTGCGGATGCTGATAATTATAACAGGGATGTGGTTGCATGCCGACTGAATCGTATACATACTGCACTGCTTGTGTCTTCATCACTCTTATCTGCCACTGTGTCTAATGATGGGTCCGAGTGGGATTCAAAGCACCAGGCCAAAAAACTGTTGCTCCAATGCTCGCAGCCCTTCCTGCACTGCTTTCTGGAGCTGACCTATTCGCTTTTATCTTGAAAGGAATTTCTGTGAACTTCATTTCGGCAGCTTTTTAAAGTGACGGGAGTGACAATCCTTAGTGGCTTCCCATAGAAACTGACGAGAACTAGAATTACCTGTTCCATTTCGATAGATGTACACTAACTTGGCTACCATATGTTCACACCACAGAAGTCCTTGGCATAAAACATTATTATTGGACCTGTTTCTCATCCGTCTGGCTGTTGAGAGGGCTCAACAAAACTTTGCTTATCGGCATCTTATCTTACCAGAAGTCGTTTGCTGTCCTTTCAAGGCTGTTCATTAAATCAAAATACTGACTAAAAGGACGATATATTCCTGGTTATTGTGTACCGCTTCTTCCCCACCGTCAACCACTTTGTCAATGCTTTTTTCTATAGAAAAACTCTCGTCTGCTTTTGGCGTTTTTATCATTGTCGAGTATTAAGGTACAGTTTGATAGGGCGAGATCAGAGCCGTAGGATAAGCGCAGTAGAACTTTCCATTTGAGTACTTGGATGGCCATTTTAAAAAAAGTTGATGCGTATGGACTCGGACATTGCAATGCTGCTGAATCAAGTGGCCCTGATGCTCCGGTTGTTTTATCGGATATCTATTTAAACGATGCATTCAAAATGTGTAAATATTTTTGTCAGTCGTCTGGTTTTGGTCAAGGATCTAGCGGTACGTTGACCTCAAACAATCCTTCCGAGTACTAGTTTGGGCACGAACAACTCGGACATTGCGCTACTTGGGGAAGACTTACATATGGCAAGATAATTCCCGCCTATACGTACAGCTGGTCCACGTGTTCATCGTCGTCTTGCCTGGTAAATTCTAGTCCTTTGATCTGCGTGTTACCTTCTCCATCCTTTTTTTCCTAGATTACGTTTTTAAGTTAACATTTTCATTGATAAGTCCTTCTTGCTTTGCATTGATTTTTTTATGGAAATACAAGTTGCCGTAGCGTTTGCATTCGTTTCTTTGTTATGCAGTGACAGATTGCGGTTGATAAGCCGTCGCGAGATTTGCTGGTTCCAGTAAATTATGCTGTGACTGCCTGTTTCAGATTTAATAGTGGACCAAGCCCATGCAATCAAGGATTTTCGTAGACGAAGATCCTGCTCCGACCTAGGTGTTCTTTATTCATCACAAATCACTCACTCCATTCCTTGTTTTCGGTTGCAATAGAGGTCCTTTTTCTCATCGCCAGTGACTACGCGAGGGATTAATCTTTGTTTCTGCCCACATATGTCTTTGTGCCGCGTAAGAATATCTACCTCAATAGTGAGGCGCCGAGGTTTGTTATTTTCCGACAAAGCGTGTGACCTTCACTCTTCAAATATCACGAGTAACCTTGACAGTTTGAGACCTTGATCGAGACTGAAAAGAAACAAGTGTCGAAAATGTTCGTTTTATTTAATTCGACATCTCTTTATTTAGACTGAAAATGATATTATATTGAAAGCCATAAGAAACCGATGACACTGGCTTTGCGGCGCAGAAGAAATGCATTTAATCGTATGTATCAGTGTCACAACAGAGCAGGTGGCGTGACATTTTTCTTAAAAAAACCACAAAAACATACGATTCATCGCAAAAGGCGTGAATTAATCATGAAGTTCGGGCGTGGTTAGGCAGACCAGTTGCCCATTAAAAGTCGCAAGTCATAGCAAACATTTTGCATGACAGCCCTTCAGCATGGGCTTAACCACTGTGCAGAGTAATCCCGGTATCCTTTAGTGATACGCCGGAAGTCGGTGATATCCACGTTAGAATCCAACAGATGCGGATAACCATGCCTATTCCCATCTACCTTACGCACTTCCGCGCAGTGATTTACGGTTCCTTCGGGCATTACGACAGCGGGAGAACGATGGTACGCGAAATTTGGACGGTCTGTCAAAAGAAAAACATACTTTTGCGAAAAAGTAACCTACTGAGCTAATATAAGGACATCCGGTGACAGTACATAAAAATAAATGCCGTATATCCCGCAGTAAAATCGTCTGAACATAATACCTGACCAAATATCCCGATAGTTTTAGAAGATTAAAGAGATGTCTTTCCATCCAGTTTAAAGAAAAGTTGAGTCTATAAATTATAACTAACTGCATTGAGTGACCGGTCTCATGAAATGTTGGTTAAAATTCTGAACTGCGTTTTCCATTAGGATAAATTACTTAGGTAAGGTTATACTACGGATTGTTTTGTGACATAATTCTGTCATATTTCGGACTCGGCAAAATGTCAACTGTTGAATTCACCGCTTTTCAAACTCCTACAGAAACCGTCCTTGATAAAAAATGTCTAATTAATTAGCATGCGTTTTCCTCACTGATTTTCGATGATCTCGCAAATCCAAATATATTTTATAGAAACCAGAATCAAAAATAAGCTTGCATCCAGTCATCTGACAGAGAATCACGTCATTTTTCTATTTAAGTCTTGTAGAAGGAGTATAATTAAGTTTGAAAAAAAGTTATCTGACTGCCGAATAAATTAGAGGCTGACCAGTCGTTGCATTAACGCTTAGTGATTAAGGTGCATACGCTCCACGTAAAGAGAATCACATATTCTTCCATGCATTTAAAAATATATAATTTACAGTCCATATGCGGACTATGTTGTTTATTTCATGAGGAGCAGTGATAAACGTACAGGTATGATGCTATATGAATGGACATTGTGCGGTCTTAAAAAATCTCATAATTGGAAACGTTTTTAAAACCTGTCTGAATTTGTCGCTCTCTAAAGTTAATGGCCTCAAACCACCAGCCGTTAACATTTATTGAAGGCTGCAGACTGTACGGTATGCTTTCTTGAGAAGTTCTTTCCATATCCGTACATTTGTGTGACTTTCGGTCCAAAAAAAAGACCTCGTCGCAAAAGTAAATGCTTTCCTAAAATGATGGACTGCGGTCAACTCTGTTCTAAGAAACTTCAGGAGCTATGTAGTAAACTTCCTCCTTAATCATGGCTTGATCACAGCATTTTATGCGTGAATTTTAAATTCCTTTGCTCTTCTCATAATTATGGTAGGGGGAACATCGACATTTTTTGCTTTGATTAATCTTAGCGGGCATATGATTATAGTCTTTATTCTTTAATAAATAAAATCGTCATCTTGCTCGTTTCTGGACCCCTGTAACCTGCCCTGCCTATTGCGACACAGTCCCATCATTAAACATTCGCCACAAAATGACCTCAGTGACACTGGAAATACTTGCTAACGACACACACGACAGACATTTCGTAGTCGTTCCTAGTCAGACGTAAATAGAAATTTCCTTGTTATCTTTATTGAAAAAAAGGACACAAAAATGACGGTATGTCTTAAGTATACTTTATATTTGCTTACACCTTCTCCTTCTCTGTCAAAGCACCAACAAGAAAGGTTCCTATTGCCTCTCGAGACAGAAATGCACCGTTAAGAAATCAAAACTTTTGAAGTTCGATCCGCTTCTCGCTACTTGAAAGCCACCCACTTTCACAAATTTAGCATTACCGATTTTTACCTGATTTAATGTTCCAGAAGGGACTTGACAAAATTACTTCTGATTTGTATGGGCTTTATATCAAACCCACACAAACAAGTGGACGTGACCTTTAATTCACAAAAAAATTAGAAACTACTTGGGCATCAGGAAGGGTCTGGTTTCGCTAAAAACTGTCTAGTTTTCCTTCTGAAAATTTTAAACGGACCGTTTTTCAATAAATGGTGTTCCACACCTCAAATTAGTCTCGGAAGAAAAATTAACAACACCAAATTTACATCACACCAGCCATTAGAATCTTTGTTGTAACATTTTATGAGGTGCGTCACACTTATGTATTTAAATTAAGATCAATTTTATTACACAGCTAGGTTTTTTTTCTCGAGTCGTAAAAGTATAACGTCGATATTTTGATGGCCAGTGTGTCTTCGTCAAAATACCCAACCAAACTACGCTTAATTGCTGTTCGATCATGCTTGAAAGTTAGCAGGGGTACATTTTAAACCAATAAAGAGGTTATTTTGATGCGGATCTGTCTTCTCTAAAAGCCTGCGGCCAACTTCTGGCCGCGCTAAAACAATCAGTTTCAGTTAGCCTCACAAGCGTGGTTGCAGAAGACACGGGTAGCTCTGACGACCAATATTGTCTCTTTCCGAACCCCATCGCGGTATGTTTCCCAGAGGCATTGGTACGGAAGACTGCTGATTTTACAAATTGTCTGCTGAACATCAGGGTACTGAACACTGACGCAGTCTCGAATCCTGGGATATCGGTCGTTCTAGACGACTTCAAGTAATCATGGTTGCGCCATGCTACAACACAGCATAATGATGCACCGAGCAGTACATCTGCACCAAAGGCAAGGAACTCCGGTATTAGCGTCAATAGAAGAACGAGCGTCATGTGTGCCTGTCTGCAAGCATGTTGTTGACAACTACACAACTGGATACGGTGTTAGTCGTCGCTGTCTGTCAATTTAAATAAGGATAGGCCTCAAACACTGCTAAGCAATATAACCGGTATAACAGGAAAGAAATGAATAGGGAACAACGCAATAAGGGCCCAGTTTAGAGGGGTCATTCGGATTTGTCGGTTACTTTTCAAATTATAACCTTGAAAAAATGACATGAAAAAACAAAATAGTTGTGTCAGTAACTTGCAAAATAAGAGCTCCCATCTGTGACTTCTAACAGTAGCTTATACATTTTCATGAAAATGTGTCTTCCGATTAAAATTATCTGCGCTGAAAACAACCGTAATGCGTTAATATAGAGCCCTAGTCATTCTTAAATGAGCCTTTCTTAGGATAACTTATCTGACTCTTAACCGAAGGTGCACGTAAAAGTTCTAGTGTGTCTAAACGCAAACGCTCCCCTGTGATGAAGCCGAACAAAACGTAGATGTCAGCCTTTTCCACTGTTTATTTTTGCAAAATCACTTGTCACTATGAAAGTAAACAAAACTTTGCTATGCTGGAATAAAATCGATTAAAGATGGTCTTGTATTCACTTTTGGCTGTACTTGATGGAAATATGTGTTTGGTTATGTGTTGTTTGGCGAGCACCTATGCCACTAATCTGATATCTTGTAACCCTAAAACTATGTCTTTGCATGCCAGCGCTCTAGATCGTTTGTTCTAAATAATGTTTTTATCGTTCGTTTCAGTAGATGAGCTGGTCTAGTATTTCGATTCCTGAGGAAGGCATAAGTTGGCAATGTTTATATGTCTATCATAACTGTGATCTGATGGGCAGTTTTTCGATTTTTCACAATCAAAATGTCATGTCGTCCAGTTTAGCACTAAATTTGTTAAGCATGAACACTAGACGAAAAGGAAATTTTTTCGAAAATACTTTTACGCAACGATGAGTTTCTACGGGGTTAGAATTGACACGATTATAACATTTAATGGTTCCTGTCAATCAGCCCAGCGCTTACCCTCGTCAAAAGGCTTGCATTTCGTTAGTCACATTGGCCTGGTCGTATGCGGTATGGTAGCGCAACTTATATACTGCATTCGCGCAAGTGCTATCAATAAAGTGATGCAGGGCATTAAGGACTAATCAACTAAAGGAGTTCACGCAAACAAATTAACGTACAGAGGAAATGAGCAACTGTACCTTATGTTTCGCCAATCTGAAAACCAGTGTGATATTATGGTAGAATATCCAGGACTCCGTCCTCTCACCGATTCAGTCAGTTCTTCACTGAAAAAGGTCTGCTGCGCCTTGGAACTGTCCAGATGCACCAAAAGTCATGGCTAGGATGGCTGCCATCCGACAGGATAACTGGATCATCTCAGTCAATTCAGTGTACGTACGCGTGTGGTTCCCCACAAAGGGCCACGCGGGAGTTGCCCTGGACTAGCACAGAGCCAGATCAGGCTTCGGCGGGCGTTAGTGGGCTGCGACCTCATATCAAACGCTATATATGGGGGAGTGTGTGCGCGCCTAGACGCTGGCCCACGCCACGTCGGCCAACTGTACCCGATCCCGCCAGCGGTCTTCTTGACTCTGCCTTGATGCTGGAATTTTGTGGATGGGGGGGGATGGAGTGCGTTAGACGCTGTGCAAGTCTATTGTCACTGTAAACGAATTCATGTTTAACTCACCGTCCCTGCGCTCCCAATGTTGCGTAGCACATGGTGGACGTCATCGGTAACGAAAATCGGACTGTCGTGTGTGTGAAGTAACTGATTGGTGGATTGAGATTCGTTCTACTTCACTTTATTTAGATCGGTGATTTGATCCTTATGCAAAGACCGATATGGTCAGTCTTCTCTTCAATCAGGACGCATTCGTCTCGAGGATCAGTCCCTTACAAAGTAACGTAGGCGGACAAATTGATTCCAAATTGATTTCCTAAAAGAATAATGCTACGAAATCTGCGTTATGCTCCGAAGGCAAATGTTTCTGAGACGTATGCTTGACCTGGTGGCTCGTTTTTCCCGTCTTTGTTAACCTATGAAGCGCCTTACTTAGTCACGCGTCGGGCGATCTGTTCGTGCGTCTTACCACCGACTATCGAGTTTGGTCATTCAGAGAAACCAAAAAGACTAGTCGCTGCCCGTTTCGTTGTAAATGAATATAAGATCAGCTTTGATTAGCCAATGATAAGATTATGCTGCTGGCTAGTCGATCTATCTTTAGGTGTTTAACATCTGACTATTATAAAACCTATTGGATACCGAAGAAAGCCTTCAGATAGGAGAATCGGAGGGTAGTCGGGTATTTGAATGAATATTGCTGCAGAACTGTAATGTTGCATTGCATCATCGAAAGGATTTTAGTCACATCGTTGTGCTGTTACCCACGTTCTGCGTGTTTGGTAACCATCTAGAATCCCAATTCTTACTTATCTAAATATACACAGAGTTGGCCTGAGAAGAGTGACATGGAAGTCCGTTTTTAACATTTTTTGGTCTTTAAGTTATCCTCACCGAGAAAATATATTCCCTGCAAAATTATGACTTTAATGATGATAGACAATACATTAAATTCATTCTAACAAAAACTATCATTGTTAGTCAGATATCCAAAACTCCGAAAAAATTAAGTTTGAATTTCATAAGCAAGGTGTGCGGCACTATTACTGTCCGGTTATTATGCGAAACATTTACTTGAAAATGCTTGTTCCATTGTTCTGATGACGGCTCAGCCCAAATCGCATGTCTGTAAAACCAATGTGTTGACCGCAGTAGTCATCTTAAATGTCTACAATTAATGCTCCTATCTTCACTTTGTAGTAAACTTGATTGTCATTCAAATATAATATTTCTGATTAGAAGGACGTATTATTATTATGTCGTCCATTCGGTAATACCCAAGACTGTCTTTGAAGGCACATTAATTTTTGCACATTCGAGTCCGTAGATGCCTACACGTGTGTGCATGCTGTTACATTCGCAATACTGAGTAAAAAATCCTAACGAAATACGTTCTTGTGGATTATTCAATAAATGGACATCCAGTGGAAGCAAGTTCCAGAAATCGCCACTTCAGTGAATGTGATATTTCCGCTTGACACTTCGACCGTTGCAAGCAATGACACCAATTGTGTGCCTCGGGGAGTGGGCACAAAATCTGCGACCTGTGCGTGAATTAGCTAATAATGAGGCAGAATTGCACAACGTCTATTGCGAACTCTCCTCCCTCGCACACCAGGCTCTGGTGGCAAGAGAGTGTCAAGATAACCAGAGGTGAGCTTGAGCACAGCTACTGATAAGTCAAAGCCACACGGCTGTGCGGACCATGCACGATATGGTCTCCGCACAATGCTTAAGGTTTTCACGAAAGCAGGTGGCCAGGATGCCATCTTGGTAGAGAACCATAGAAGTTACATTAGCAGGGTGTGCTTCCAAAATGGTCTACGCGATAAACGCGGTGGGCCAATAGGGGGGGGGGCACATCGGATTCTATTAGACGTTCTCGGGAAAGCAAGCCAATAACAAATGCCAAAATCCAGGATGTGGTGGCAGACCCAGTAAGGGGCTCAAGTCGCGACACTTTAGATCGCTGCCGTCCCCCATTGTTGTTGTTGTTGGTTAAAATCCTTGTCATGTGCTTGTTGTGGACCGGGGATGTGGTAGCACGCCTAGGTGCAGGTTCGTCCATGCCAACAATCTGGGCCCTCCCCGCCTCCAGTCTTCTTGACTCTGTCTTGACACAGGACCCAGGTGGGAGGAGGGAGTGAGGCAGACGCTGTGCAAGTCCATTATCACTATAAACTTATTCACTGGCAAGTCACCGTGTCTGCTTCGCCCTGATGTGAAGCACTCGGGCGGATATCGTTGGCCACGAACAAAGAACTGTTATATTAATAGGGAGCAGTTTAGTCTAACTGTCAGTGTTTGAGTCACCTACCCCACGTGCGCTCAGTAGTAATCATTATGATCGAACTATCCAGTACGTTGGCAACTTTTCAAGCCATGCCTCTTAGTATGCCATGGTTGATTTAGGTGCGTCAAAGTAACTACAGTGTGAAGTGACGTGGGGCTGAACTCTCCGTTGTCGCCATCCCTCATCTCTCTCCTACTCATCTGTCAACCACTTGTCGACGAAATTGGGCGCAGTGGCAGATGGAGCTAGATAGCCCGTCTACGGTTGCTAGACACGACTTGATCCTTTCACTTGCCAGAATACAGCAAAGAACATTCCTCTCGCGTGCGTGATATATGCATCTTATCGCACCTGACTTTGCGCCGATCGTAACGTGGATGGCATTTCTGGTCACACACTTGCTGTAGAAAGGAGGTGTAGTTGTTACAGTGTGAGGCGCGGGGTGTGGAAGAGTTTGATGCAACAATTAAAGCCATAGGCAGGGTGCAGCCACTAGGACCTAAAGACCTGGTCTTGACTTAAGAACGAAGGCGTCGGACGTAAGTTAAGAGGATACTGTATTCTGTACAGAATGCTTGGAGAAGAATTGAATCTGACGTCTCGGCAGATCTTGTAACGGGTTTATTTGCATTCCCACTATCTAAGACGGACGTGTTGGAATCTCCTTCGACAGAAACGTGATTAGTTTCCGTATTTCTCCCCCATAAAGAACATGGAGCGATAAAAGCTTTTGTTAACAGAGGAGTGCAAGTTGAAACAGTAGGAAAACGTAGGAAAATGGCGATGACGTGATCTAAAGGGGTTACGGCGTACGGCCTTGGTGCAGACATGGCGGCTGTTCGGCAACCGACTTGACGAAATTGGACGAATTTTTGGCACCACGGGCGCTGACTACTGTCACCGTAGCTACGATATCAAAAACAAAAGTTGTTGATTCTAAATTGAAATCAACCGCCCGGCCTTAACCAATCGGCCGCTAGACGAAATCATGCCTGTGTCGGCCCTGAGGATGATCAGCCGGTTCGAATTGCCATGCCTGGCCGAGAACCATACTGCCACTGTTGTGCACATGCAATTACACGCGATAGGCGAAGCATTGCAAGAGACGCCTAGAGTAGGGCCACTGCAAGTTAGCAAGTAGCAAGTTAGCAAGTGGCCGAGGGATGTGTGTATAGGTAGGTAGGCAAAATGCTTTGGTGAGGTCTGGAGTGCAGTTTTTTCGAAGAGTTGTCTAGAGGCGCGTTTGGCTGGATGGCCAGTGTAATGACCGAAGAACCCTGTGCAGATTTGGCAAGGGTGATAAGTAGTATAGCATTACCGGTAAAGATAAGGGAGTGTGGAATAACCGTTTTGGCCCCTTAATCGTCGTCAGCTAGTCACACTCAATCCCGAAGTGTGAAACACCAGAGGCTTGAGGGATCAAGCCTATAATCCCTGAGCCCGTGGCTGACGACAGTTAATGAGCCAGAAATGGCCATTCCAGTCTCCTTTGTCTTTTGTCCGAAATACTATTTTACTTTTCGAACTTGCCTCATCTGCCCAGGGATCATTGACCATCAAACTAACCTATCTATAGTTCCGTCTCCCACGATCCACTCTGCAGATTCTGAAAATGCGGAAATTTCTCTTAATAGAGTTTTCTTGTTCCTTGCGGGCTTCTGGCAGCATGCATCAGAATTTTATTTTTTTCCATATTGGGGTACCTTTTCATTTTGCAAAGGTGACACAGGGGATAGACAAGTATTACAATTTGTGTACGAACCTGCCTCCTCTATCCTTCCCTAAGTTCAAACGTTTTTACGGGACTCTCCATCGGATGCACCCTATATGAAGCTTAAAGCTGAGCTTCTTCGTCTGGGCTTGGTTTCGGATCGCCAGCGTTATCATGCTTCCGTGAGAGATGTTTGGGCGATCGCAAACCCTCGGAACTCCTGCGTCGCATGCGTTCTCTTCCTGGGAACACGGTAATTGATGATCGATTCTCTAAGGCGATGTTCTTAGAATGCCTGCCACATCTGTGCAATCTTTGTTCCCAGCTCATATCCGCAATACATCTCAAAATTCGTTGAAATGGCGGACTGTATGATGGAGATTGAGCGTCTGTCTTCCTTGACGGTTGCCTAGTTCTTACAGCCCCCCACTGCATCCACCTAGGACCAGGCTGAGATCAAGGCTCAGATATCCCAATTATCGACGGCGGTTGCCACTCTGCAGCTGCGCCCCTCTGCCGGTCCTTCTTGACCTACCACTAGCCGAGACCGCAGCCGTTCCCGCTCTCGTCCTAGGACCGCTAACTTCTGTTGATATCTGGTGAACTTTGGTAGTAAGGCCCGACGCTGCATCCCACCCTGCTCATCCATGTCCGCATGGACACCCCTGACCGGGCAGTAAATGCGACCGAGCCCCCTCGCAACCCAACCTGTCGCACATTTTACGTCTGCGATAGCAAGATTGGCAGACGATTCCTTGTCGACAATGGGGCTCAAGTCATTGTCATTCCTCTTAACCCAGCCTTCCGACGTTGCCCCAGACCTACTCTTTTGATCCAGGCCGTTAACTCACCCAAACCGCAGTCTTTGGACGCCAACTTGTCTCCCTGAACTTTGGTCTCAGGGGACTGTTCTCTAGATTTTCGTAAAGGACGGGGTTCCAACTGCTATCCTTGGTGCTGAATATCTTGCCACTTTCGACCTTCTGGTTGATTGCAGGTAACTCCGATTTCATGATCGCGCCACTACCTTATCCTTTCATCCCCAACTTCCAACCGCCTGTCTGTTTTTGATCCAAACCCTGACTGTTCATTTCGAAAACTTTTGACCAAACATTCTAGTCTCACTAAGCCCCATTTTTCTGACTCTGCGTTGCCCCAGGATACTGTTCATCACACCAAAACAACTGATCCTCCTGTTTTCTTTCGTTCCCACCATCTTGTTCCCAACAGTTTTGCCTCCAACGAAGATGAATTTGATCGCACATTGAAACTGAGGATTATTCGACCGTCGGGCAGTCCCTTGAAATCTCTATTTCATGTGGTTTTCAAACCACAGACGGATGATTGACGTCCTTGCGACGATTACACGACGACCGTTCGACCTTAGTGCCTGAAGATGCCCATTGTGTTCTCCAAAGCAATGTAGAGTATGCTCGGTGACTCGCAAGTGAATTAGTTGATAGTGATAACTGACTTACACGGCATATAGTTCACTCCACCTGGGCCCGGTTTCAAAACATAGTCAAGAAGACCGGAGGCGGCAGATGGCCCAGGTGACTGGCATGGACGGACCGGCACCTAGGCGTACCACCACACTCCCGATTACAGATCCCTGAACAATATCATAAAGCGCAATCGGTACCCGGCTCCTCGTCTTCAGGACTTTACCGAGCTCTCTTCGGTCCGGTCTTTTCGCGGAATTCCGACTATGACTGAGGACGATCCCAAAACGGTATTAACGGCGCTTTTTGACTTGTTCGAGCTTCTTCGCATGCCTTTGGTCTCCGAAATGCATGACAGATATTCCAACGCTTCATTGATCGCGTTTAACGTTGTTTTGCTTTTGTTCATACTTATATTGGCGGCATCCTAGTTACCAGTCAGAATGATGACAGACACTTCCAACGTCTTACCTTGCTTTTCGACCGTTTCCGGCGGTTTGGGTGTCACCCTGCATCCTGATAAATGCGTCCTGGGTACCACTGCTCTTGAATTCTTAGTCCATCGGATCAACTCTAACGACATTTGTTCCCTCCCCCAAAGGTCGGAACTTTCGCCCCTTGCCTCAAAGTGTCAGCTGCATCGATGTCTATGTATGGCGAACTTTTACCACCGCTTCCTCTCCAACTGCGCCGACACCATCCTCCCGCTGACCGGCCTCCTCTCAGATTCAAATTGCATCTTTGAATTTACACGTGCTCCACACGCGTCATTTGAGAGGGTAAAAACCCTTTTTGATGAGGTCACCCTCCTGACTAATTTTCATTCTTACAAACTCTTATCTCTGATGGTCAACGCCTCCAATGTTGCTGTTGGTGCGGTTCTCCAATGCCTCCTAGATCCGACTGTCCCTTTGGCCTTCTTTCTAGAAAAAACTACCAAAGACCCGCTATAACACATTCGGGCGTGGACTTCTTGCCATTGGTTTTGTCTGAAGCTTTTCCGACATTTACCGATTCACAATCATTACAGATCACAAGCTGCTTTCTTTTGCCTTGCATTCTCAATGCAAAAAACGAACCCACGCGTGATCCGCCAACTGGACTAAATTTCGCGGTTCACTTCATCCATCCGCCATACTGACGGGTCACGGAATGAAGTGGCTGACGCGCTGTCCAGACCATCCATCGATCATCTCCCGCTTTCTCCAGGAATCGACTTTGCTGAGGTGGCAGCTGAACAACGCCGTGTTGGTTCTCCCTGTGACAAGGATGTTTCCGGACTCCAAATCCAGGTCCGGTCATTGACTACGGGCAAGGGCACCATTCTCTGTGACATCTCCACTGCATCTCGTTACCCCTTTGTGCCACCATCCCTTTGCTGCAAATCCTTCATCTCTTTGCACGACCTATCTCACTCTGGGAATCTGAACACCGACAGAGTGGTCTCCAGCCGCTTTTTCCGGTCTGGAATGGACGAGGACTTGAAGGCGTGGTTACGGACTTGTCTCGGCTGTTAGCGGAGTGAGGCCCAGCGGTACTACAAGGCCCTCGTTGGCATCTTCTCAGGTCCAAGTGCAAGGATTAGCCTCGTCTACCTGGACATTACAGGCCCGTTGCCTCTCTCCAATGATTGTTTCTATCTCTTCACCTCTGTTGATGGTTTCACCCAGTGGCCGAAAGCTATCTTTCTGTCTTATATCAAGTCTTCAGCGATGGTCAACGTGTTCCTCCGTCGTTCGGTTGTCACCTTTGGTGCCCCTCCCACTATCACAATTGACCGCAGTACCCAGTCTCTCCTCTCCTTCTTATCCTGTTCTCATATTCGCACAAGAGCCTATCACTCGGCTTCCAAAGGAGGGGTTGCACGGATTCACCGCCATTTGAACACTTCCCTACGTGAGGCAGAGGACACGAAGAACTGGACAAGCCGTCTCTCCCTGGTTCATTGGGCATCCGTTCCGCCCTCAAGTCAGACCGTTCCTGTCCTGCCGCTGAACTGGTGTTCGGTGCCACCGTCTGAATTCCCGGTGAGATGATTTCGCCAACCCGTCGAGGTGCGGCTGAGGATCCCACCAACCTCCTGCACCGTCTCCGACAATTTATGCAGACACTCCCCGTTTCGCCCAGACCATCAGTCTTCGTATCATATCTCGAAAAAATTTCGAAAGGCATTCACGTCTGTCTACGATGTAATCAGTTACGCCGGCCATTGGAACGCCCGTACAACGGCCCCTTCAGTATTGTCTCTCGAGAGATGAAACAGTTTCATATTCACCGCCGAACTCACAAGGAACTCGTGAGCGTGGACTGCCTCAAAGCTTTTTTCCCGGACTCTCCGCCGGACGAGCCCCGTATTTCCCTACTTCTTACCCCTTCACCTTGCCCACCCTCTATCCCTCTGTTCTGTGCAAGCCCTGCTACCCCATGTACGCTACTATCAGCTGCAACTTCCTTATCAAACGCAAACACTACATCTGCAGCACAACCTCAACCATCTGCTCCCTCGAATATATCAACTGAAGTGGACATGCTCTTCACTACGCTGATCGTCTCGTCACTCGTTCCTTAAACTTGTACATATCCTCTGGAGTCGTTTCACGCCGCCCACGGGTGTCGGAGGAGGGTACTGTGCCATGGTGTCAGACTACCTTGCCTTTAACTATCTGGTCATTCTTCTTAAACTGCACTATTTTTTGACCAAAGGGTACAATCCTGCGGGACTTTCCCTCCCGCGTGGCGCATGTGTCAGATGATCAGGTCGTTTTGCATTCGACTATTAATTCTTACATTCCTGTCATTAGTAGTCAGGGTTTGCTGAAAACGTCTTCCGCGTTTCCTCCAGGGGAATTTCACACTCCGTTTCATGCACTCTTCCGTCATGGAACTTGGCGAACAGTCATCGGAGAATAACTAATCATAGACGTTGGCTTTGAATACCCTCTATAGGGGGCTTCAGGCGACGGATTTGAACGGTCTATAGGTGATTCAGCAGTTGCTGTCGATCCCCTGACACCCCTCAAAGTAGGCGTCCAATGGCGTGACGGAGCACATGAGACTGAACAGATTGAAAGCGAATGGGCAGTCCTGCTTTGCCGACTGATAACTGCGAATGCTTAGGTTGTTGCCACGTTGTCTGTGTCGCAAATCATCACCCTGCCATGAAGTCACCTTGATGCTTGAATAAGTGGTTCAGAGCGCTGAATTTCAGCATACTTTCCCAAAATCCACTACGATTAATCAGATTGATGAAGGTATAAATGTAGCTGATCCTCATCGCCTAGCACTTCTTTCAGGTCAGTGGGCTGCGGTGGTGTTTTGTAATCCGAAGTGCGTCTCTGAAAGAAGTCCGTGCTCCAGCTGTGTGTCCAGGAGATTGAGTAGGACATGCACCAGGATTTTTCCCGCGATGTTGAAAAGGGAGATGTCTGCTCAGTTATTACGGAATCGCCTAGTTCTCCTGCCTTTAAAAGTTGTTCGACTGTCGCCTTGGTCGTTGTTTCCCTAAGCTTGTTAACGGGGTGGTTACTCAATAAAGACACCATATGCCGATATCTGACTTTTCAAGGTTCTTCGGATTTTTATCGATAAAACATCAATTGAGTCATTGTCTCTCGGTCCTAAGTTGTGAATGCCTCGTCGAAAAGTCAATTAGCAAGACTCAGAAACACAGTTCGAGAATTTCTGGAGCCAGACGTACGATCTAAAGCCCATTTTCACAGATAGTGTCCAACACTAGAAATCGACATTAGTGAATTGCAGTTATCACTATCTGAACAATAACACAAAATGTCGAAGTCTGCGGACAAAAGCTCACATACAGAAGTTAAAGTAGCTGAGAGAGAACAGAGATCTTTGATGACCAAACAAAAGTAAAAGACTCCACGAACGAAGTAGAAGCCCAAATTACCGACTGCCTACGTGGACTCAATACTGGAGGCTTCACAAGAAATCGCTAATTCGAAAACATCCGCCCAGTAGGCCCACACATACCTCGATTGTATGGTCTACTGAAAATCCACAAGAATGGCCTGCCAATCCACCGAATCTTGGACATGCGCTACTTCCCCTATTATGCGATGTCGAAGTGGTTAGCAGAGAAACTCAAATCTGTACAGTATCAACTAGCACCACATAGCTCTCTGGTACCCTTGAGACACCTATAAACACTGTTGATTTTGTACATTTTCCTTCCTTCATGTAACTGTATTGGCCTGACGAAGAATTGCCGAAGACACATGTTTGTCAACTTGACTTTTCAAGTGTATCATGGGAATATTTGCGGAACCTTTGAATTCATTGAAGACGTTAATGACCTATACCTAAAAGATATGGTGCTGTTTTTACTTGATTTCTAATCATTCTTCACTAACGTTTCGGGCACAGAGACCGTCGAGTACAAAAGTGAAGTCCTGTCAATCAACCACCAAGAAATAGGCATTCCGACGAACGCACTCAAAGAACAATTACTAAAATGTACATAAAATATTCAGTTTCTTTTTGACAGCCATTTAGAAAAATGACGGAGTTGCTATGGGATCGCCCTTGGTCCTCTCCTAGCCGAAGCTAAGACACTTATGTCGCTAGGTTAATGACATCTATACAATTGCTACCAGGGGAACCAACGTAAACGCCCTCTTGGATGCTGTAAATCAAGCACATTCGTCGATCAGGTGTGTGTTGGAGGTGGAAACGGCAGGCTCCCTGACTTTCCTAAACGTCCTTCTAAGCCGAAGAGCTGGCGACAGCATTCGAAGAAGCGTCTATCGAAAGAACACCTGCTCTGGGCAATATGTGAACTTCTGCATTTTCGTACCCCTTTAGCAGAAACGTGATTTAGTCCGCTGTTTGACGTGAAAAGCTAGAAAGTCTGTTTGGCAGATAGTGCTGATGGAGAACTTCGAAGAATCCAGGATCTGTTTTGCGAGAACGGGTATCATGACAGATTTATTGTAAGGAATTTTGCCGAACGACTGACAAGACTCATCATACCGACGGTGGAAAAGAAAATGCTGTTCCTCAAAGTCTCCTTTCAAGGGGACGCGGCGGGTGAACTCCTGAGAAGGTGCCTTGACCAAGCTGTTTCACGAACCTTCCCAGCAGCATGAATTCAAATATTGTTTTCGACCAACCCCGTCTTACACGGCGAACGTAAGCATAGACTACCAGCTCAGACCAACTACATGTCCATCTATCCCTTTACTTGCTCCTACAGAACAGGCTACACTGGCCGTACGAGTCGGCGCCTATCCGCAAGAATACGACAACGCCTGCTGGCATGGCTGAGGAAAGGTGAAGTTAAGAGCAACCACATCTCTATCCCCGCACACATGGTTCATTCTGGGCATCGTGCGAATCTCAATGAAGCCTTGCGTGTGATTTAAAAGGTTCCACCTAACTAACCTAAGCGACTGAGTAGGCGCTTACTAGCAACAGCGGAAATGACTGCCATCAGGTTACAGAGGCCGGTCCTGTGCGCGCAGAAGAACCTCCCCGCACCTCCCGCGTCTACCTTGGGCAAGGATCGATTAACTGTATGCATGTTTCCGCGTCCCTGTCCCCTCCCCCCCTCTTCCTCTTGTGACACGGCTCTGCTTAACCCCCAATGTCACTTACTGGCCTCCCTTCATTCCCTCGCCTCTAATCACATACCCTGCTTGTATGAGAAAACTAATCTTAATCGATTCCTCTTATCGCTCACACGTTTCAGTTTCAGCCTCGTTCCCAGAAAAAGGTACAGGCCCGATGAGAATTTATCGAAAGCACGCGTATGCTCGCCAAATGCTCATCGGGATTGCTCAGTAGGAATTTTCGCAATTTAAACCTTTAATTTCAAAATTAATTATATTCTTGGACAACTAGTACTGTCAATTGCTTGAAACATCGACATAAGAACACTTAGAGGCATCGATGCATCATTCATATTTACAAATGGCGTATTCAGCGACTCGTACTTTAATCGTCATAACGCTATTTCTGGCGCGGTTCAGACTCCGAGATAAATTTGGTTGCCTAATCCTACAGTCTCTTAGTATCAGTGAATTAGGCTGACAGTAAATCTCGAGCCGAAATAAAGTTTAGACCAAGGGGTTCTTTAAGGATTTGTTCAAGCCTGTTACCTGTGAGGGGCAGAAAGACCTCTTGAGGGGTCCTTTTATTGACGTAAAATGACCTTATGTCAGGATTTTCACAAATCCCGACCACGGTTTATTCACGTTTGGTTAAAAAGCTCCCGTCAGGTACCTGAAAACAACATGGGATATGCTTACATGGATGCTTACGCACAATAGGCTATTGAAGAAATAATAACTGGATTCTTTTTTCACCACACAAAAATTAGTGACAGTACTTTACATCTAAACCAGACTGGTGCATGGCATCATTTATTCCTTCGTTTACCTTCTCTAACTGAGATGTTTATTTCGAAATGTAGCAGGCAAGACCTTTAGAAATCGCTGTCTGCACACAAAAATGTAGGCGATTGTATCACGGTATCCGAAAGATCGTAAGTTTAATTCGGTTGCCACCAGATTGGTTAAACCTGGTGGCCATGCGTCTACTTCATGCTTGATTATGGATTGCTTACTAGGCTAAATCTCTGGCGCTAAAATAAGCAGCTTCGCGAATGCAATGGGAGTCGTACACGTGTGTGGCACACACGAGACGCCAAGGTCAATTCATGTCAGTCAGCTGGCGCTCTCGTCTAGGTCAGACCTAAGTCCGTAATGCCACTGGGAAGCACTGTGATAGCGAACTAGAAAAATATAGCGATTCTACCTTCGTCACCTACTAATCTCTGACGCTTTCGTCAGGACATGCTCATTTGGAAAGCCGGTCCTCTACCGTGGTTGTGGAGACCCAAATTCTTTCCACCCGGGGTGCCGTTCAAGTTTGAAACTTATTCTACTTCACATTTTTGCTGTTTACCATGATGAAGCTATTACTTGTGGCGTAACGATCCCGTTGACTTTGGTGGAATCACAACTCCTTTCTCAAGCTATGTAGGGTCCAGATATTCAACAAATGCCAAATTTGATATTTTAATGAAAATTGGTAGGATAAATATGGAATCATTTGAACGAAATTTGAAGTTTCTTAGAGCTAAAAACAGTAGTCCATAATATCGGTTGTTCAAAATAATCAACTCTTTTCTCGATGAATTCTGCATACGTTTGAAAACCTGTGCCTACATGCTCACGGCCAAGGCGACACAAATAATTATTAACTTGAGAAAACGCTATGACGTCTACGCGAAGTGTTCTTTGAGCTTTAAAGCAGGGTCCTTGGTTTTCCTGCCAGATAGACAAAAGCTCGCCTTCGTGTGCGCTTCAACATCTGTTGACAATAAGGCTGGCGGATTTGTCACATTAATGGTTTTTAAGTCCTTTTCAGCGGCTCCCATCAAAATGCCAAAATAATGCAGCAGGAGACTTAAGAATGACAAAGCAGATTTCCCGCAGCCGACTGGGAAATTACCTGTATCAAATAGTTGGAATTGTTTTATTCCAACTTTGTCTGCGTAATATGTAGCTTCTTTAATTAATTTATGAAACGAGTTGTGGACTGTGTAAAGAGTCCCTGGTAGATTCAACCTTCGTTTGGCTTTTGAACTACAAAACTAGACTTCCTCTTTAAACTACGGTGCAAAGGCGAACAGAGTGCTCAAAAATATCAAGCAATTGCTAGGTACTGGTTAGGTGTTGGAGAGTAGTTTATGCCGATGACACAAACACAGGCTTATTTTAGAGATGTGCGTACTTCAGTCGTCGTCAACGCTGATGGTTGATTTTTCCTAATGCATCTGCCCAGCTGAGGATCGTTTAATTGATGTCAGGTCATGGACAAGTATAAATGTGCATGATGCTGTTCAGCGCTTAAGACGATCAGAATCCGAGTTGGAAAATCAACAAACAGACCTACTATTATACAACAAGTGAACACAAATCCACACGGTGCACAGTGTGCTCTAACTCATATTTGCAGTGACTCGGGTCTCTCATAAAGAAAATCCTTTTTTATGTATGTCTCCTAGGTTACGCTATGTGTCATTAACGTTTCGCAGTTTCGCTCTCTTTCGCAAAGGAAATAGACATATGTATGCTGTTTGAAGTGACATAACAGAACGATTTCTTCTTCTGTTATTCTTTATCTTGTATCTTCAAGATTATAATTATCACTGTCCTACGTATTAAATCTTTAGCACCATGTTATCTAAATTAATGTATGAACTCGTCTGCCCCAAAAGATGCTCCGCGTTCCAGTCAAAAGTACATGTAAAAGGATGTAAACGTGGTCCCGAATGGATGCAACCATTGAGTTTTGAGTCAATCAAAAGCGCTATGATTATTGAACTGTTCGCAGTCCGATATGACAAGAAGGAAAAGCCCCTCGCATTCTAATCATTGGCTAATTTTCTTTAAACTTTGTCCTTGCAAGGCAAAATGTAAAAGTATATTTTAAAATTCAAAACACGTCCATATTTTAAAACATCTTGACACTGGAACCTAGAATGTGGTTGTCCTTGTTTTATCTGCGTGAACAAGCCTACTTGTTTGTCTACTCAGACATGGGAATCATTTTGCCTACATTTGAAAACTATTCTGATTCCCTTTGCGTTAATGTCGTCCCTCATTGTCTATTAATTGCACCAAAAGTAAATGATTTTAGTCCTTTTATGAAATATTCAAAAGATTCGCGTTGCATTTTAAGTACAAATAAGGTTAGAAAAAAGTGGGAGGATGGCTGAAACAAGAAATTCATTCGTCTAATGTTCCCAATTCCCTCACAATCTAACCATCCGAGATGTAACAAACAATGGTTGGAACACAGACGACAAAGGACTTTAATGTCCAGTGACTTCGCAAAAAAATTGGCTTAAATTAGCAACTCCTGAGCAAACATCTGACACACTTGGAGGAGTAAAAGAGCCCTTTGTTTTAGACTACGTAAATCGAGGTTCGTGATTGTTAAGCTGCCGAAGACGAACACGATGCATTTTACCTCAAAACAACTTAACAACCCCCGCACATTCAAGCCTCCGCACTGTAAAATTCGGCGACAAATAGCCAGCAAACGCCAGATTTTTTATCAATGTGGCAACCCAAGTGAAAACGACACAGGAACAATTGTTTTTTTAATTGCACATGGAGTAAATTGGCAAACACAGAGTACGGAAAACAGGATAAGCCTCTGCCTACCTCCTTAATTCAATTTTTCCGGCCAGATAATTATCACATTGGTAAGTAAAGCTCCAATTAATGCAAAGAAAAACTCGAAAGCAAAATATTCGGACGTTTTGTGTTTTGACAGGATGCCAAACTCACTTGCATGCATTACAATAGGAAATATGAACTCCTGGGAGATTATGATTTTATCATTTTCGGGTTTATTGCACAGTGGAGGTTTACAGATTTAAATATGTAAGCCAAAAGTTATAGGTAAGACGTCTTATGTTTCTTGGAGCAAATGACAGATGGAATTCTCAAAACTAGAATACAATACCATGCCAAATTAGCTATTGTTAAAAGCTCAGAACGCTCCATCAAAAACCTCCGGAATGCGCCCGTAATCTTATATTTCCTTTCAACTTTAGGCTTCAGCGGCAGGTTTAAGCCATTTGGTATCTTCCTTAAATTCTAACATTTATAGCGAGTAAGACAGAGGGTTGGTAGTGGTTTGCGTGTAACAGTGATTGTTTCAGTTCATGTACAAATCAGAGATCTGTAATTTTGAGAAATCGCAAAGACTTTCCTTGAAGTCATTGTATTAAATGAACAAGGTCGGTAAAAACCCCAGCATCGTTGTTTTCAGATTTAATTTTTAATGTTGGGCGAATCCTTCAGTTGGTTTTTGCTCTCATTGTCAACGGACGCTTCATCTTCCGAAGGCTACAATAGAAGACGAAACGGTTTCGCAAATTTTGCATTTGAACTAAGGACGCTATCGTAAACATCGTAAAAACATGCGATGTTGGACAAAGCAAAGCCCAGAGACTTCCGTGAAGGGAAATTGACAAGCATATTTCTAAACAAGAGAAAACAACTGTTTATGAGGCATCACAAATCCCAAGCTCTGCAAAATGAATGCCGAGTGACATCTATTAAGCAAGACAATATCCTACAGATAAAACTTGACATATAGTAGAATTATGCTCTTTTAGGTGAAGATAAGATCCTCTATGGTAGAAATCACACTGCGGAAGGATCTTCGTCATGAGGTACGCGGCAAATGTTTGGCGACTTGTAGTTTGAGGGCTACCTAAAGATAGGCCGGTTTCCTATTTAAGGTTACAATTTTTCAAATTTTATCTATAGTAATAGTAATAATTGTTGCGAAATAGGTCGGTTGGTGCATTTTTTGTCGAACGCAGGTGTTGTTATTCAAGTGCAATCGCCAGATAGACACTTATGGTTTCTAAATCTTTGGTTGAAATAAATCTTATGGCCTAATGAATCTTATGGGACGGATTGCATCACAACGTAGAATAAATCTAATCGTGTCTTCCAAATTTGTGCTGTCTCCCAAAAACGCAACTTACAAAGTTATTGTATGTTAAAAAAGTAAAAACCATCTCTTTGATTAAAGAACACGGCAACGGTATAGAAAAGGACACAACTTAACTGTCAGTTGACTGTGGACCGTGCTATACGTGATCTATGGTAAAGGGAGTGTTATGCATGGACCAGCACGCTAGGCAGTAAGCTGACAAAATGAAATACAACACAGAAGTTGCCTGGATTTATGCCGAACGTCTTCTCCCATGTTTTTGTACGACAAAGGAAATGAGGGTAGTAATTAAACAATAAACAAAAAGTAAATTTCACAAAATACTGGATTTTCTGTTAAGGTATGAGGTCGTGGGAATTAATCGTTGTTGGCAGTGTTATCTCTGCAACAGCCTGCAAATGTATGCCGAATGTATGCCCCATGTGACACGATCGACAGTCTGCTGACAGTTATGTGGGCTCCCTCTCTCTACTGTTGTCAAGACCACTTGATAGATGCTTCTATAATGGGTCTGGAGTAACAAAACCTGGTGATTTTGACAGCAGAAATCGCGAAGTTATTTCGGATTATTAAAAATAATCGCTGTAATATTTTTTCTGAGTTCTTGTCAGGACATCGTTACCTAGTGTGTAAGCATCATCAACATACTTAATAAAAATACATAAATGTATTTCGGATTCGATATAAAAATCATATTCGGAGATATCATGACAGTCTAAAGACACTGTTATATAAGATGCTGGATATAACAATCTAGGCGAAAATGAATGCTGCCTGTGTAAATTGATAGATACAATAAACTTAAATTGAATTGGACACCTTAATTACCACCATCTAAGACCAACCAAACAAACACGCTGCTTTATTTTACATCGTTTTAAATCTCATCCAATAAACATTCCACCAACTTAAGGAAGCTGTTTCGACGTGTGCGGATGTTCGGTTAACCGTTAAGATATGTGTAATGCACCGATATCCATAAATAAATACTGCCTGATAATCCGTTTTTGTACTAAATGCCAAGAAACTGACAAATAACTTTGGCCAGCTCACCCGTTGTCCTGCTCGCTGTCTTCGTAAATCTTCTTTTAAGAAGGCTAAAGAAATGAAATAGCAACATTTTTTTAACAAATACATTGCGACTGATTTTCTAGACAAGTAGTGCGTGGTAATATAATTCGACTGGACGAAAAAATATATGAACCATTAATTAACACTTAAAAAGAGTCTTTCGACTAAATACAAATTGATAGCAGAGTTTTCGTCACCGATCAGTACATAGGTTGATTCAGAGGTATGGCGTTCTCCCGGTAAGCAGAATTTCAGGCCAGGCGGAAACTCTTAGCAAAAAGTCCCTATATGCGCAGTGTTTGCTTTTCCAATCGACTTCATTTGACGTACGTTTAATTATCTTGGGCGAAAAATACTAGAAACCTTTATCTTTTAATTGTTTTTGTAACAAAAGGCATCATTCCGCTCGGAGAATATTAGATGGTGTGTATTATTATAAAGACAAACTATGTAATTGTTCGTGCTGTAATCAGTAAGTTAAATGTTGAGTATTTTTACTGACAAAAATTGTATGTCCGTTTGTGGTGCGGAGAGTAGCCCTGTTGCTAGTCATGGAATTCAAAAGTACATTCAATCCTGCTACATAATCTGGATCCGTTTTTATAACTGCGAATGGAGCGTGACAAAAAAAACATGTGTCATAACCTGAAAACGTCTCATAATTATGGATTTATTTTCGGTTTAATATTATTACCCATAAAAAATCTTGCAAGAGAGACTAGTCCTCTGAATTAGTAGGAAAAATCAAACGTTTATGGCGCCCTCAGAATAAACACAGTTGCAAACAAAAATATATCTAAATTTAATTTAAAAGACAAGGTAGAATATTGTAAAATTTAGCTTTTTGTAAGTGACGAAAAATATCAATGATGCAACTTAAAGTAATCTAATCAAATGTGCGTTTTAAACATCTATTCACTTTATCACGATATTTGGTATATAAAACATGTTTCAGGCAAAATTGTTTCTAATATCACCAAAAGAACAATTATAAAATAGAACAGATAGTTATGTGACACCATATGTCCTTGCAAAAATGTTCTTGTAACCTGCCATTGACATTGCGAGGATTTAGTTCGTTTTGGTCAGCAGAAAAGTTGAAAAAGGTTAACGAAATGCCATGGTTTGCTAGAAGAGTAGACATACATAGAATTCAACTAAATGACCCTGCAGAGTAACTTTATTGTAAGCTAGCGTCTGCATTTCTTTGACATTTAAAACCAAAGGTAGAGTAATTTCAAAAGGGATTAGTCACTGAGATCGTGAGGCAGTGCACTTTACCTGTGGGTACCACGAAAATGATCAGTGATGCCAGCATTATCAAATTCCCAGACTGACCCCCGTAGTTATTGATAAGAGCTTGCGCACCTAGTATAATGATGATACCAAACAGCTAAAATGAAAATCAAACAGGTTAACTGTCATTTTAATTAATACTGCTTCGTGGCTGTGAACTCATGGTCTTTGCCGACGGGCATAGTAGACTTGCAAATGCTAACAAATTTCTACACTTATTGAACACGAAATCAATACTCACTGATGAAAAACTGATCTGTGCTAACTAAGATCTTCTCGTTACTGTGGGATCATTTGGAAAATGCTCCACAATGAACGATTGTTAAAAATAATCTGAAATGCACTTCCCGACTGCATTACTACGAAATGAGGATGGTCTAGACTTCGTTTCTTGAGTCCGCAGTACAAATATTATGGGACGCATTTTGGTGGCCATATTGTCCCTAGTCTTGTTTGATAGACATGTTTGCTATGAGCCTTCTCGGAGTCATATTCATAACAAAAAACTTGCAGTCCTAAGAAACAATTTACAGATTTGCTGCGTGATCCCATATGCTTTAAAACTATTCAAGAAGCTTGAGTACTACCAATTATTGTAGGTATAAATGTTTGGATACGCCATCCAAGTACATTAACCGCCTCGACTATTTTAACGTCAGTACAATGATAAAATATAAAATCTGATAAAAGTTTCTCGCTTTTTTCACTTGTCGGCAATATCCCATTCTTGGACGGAGAATAGCAGAGGCTTCGAAGCAAAGTTCTCTAACATTGAGAACTGTCATCAAGTGCTTTACCAGTACGCGTGAGCCTCGCCTTCCGCTGACTGCTAGAAAAAATGCCTAAAACCCCATGGTAATGGTGTCCATTGATCTGTGCTAAATTCAAGGCCGAATGCGAATGATTTCGTTTAGACCTGAAGTTCCAGTTTCGGTTTTCCCCTTTAGACCCCTTAGTAACGAGCACTTATTAGGTGGGGACTGTTAGAGAAAATGAAAAGGTAGCCTCAAATGAGCAATTTCGGTCATATATCCTCCCATAGCTATGTAATTTTACTCGACTTAACAGTAATATTTTTTTCTGATTTGGCACTCTAGATCCTATAATATTACTTTCGACAGCACTGGACCGGAGTTAAATGACATAACGGAATAGTCATCATCTGTCCGGCAGTTGATACCGATCGTTGACGCGCCGTCCAGTGTAGCTTTAGACATATATTAAGGGATAAAACTACCAGTTTTGAGGACTGACCATCATATACGATTTGTCAGCCCCGCAGTAAGAGGCTTATCCAGCAATAAGAGCCTAATTTGATTACCGTACATTCATTATGCCTTGCATAGCACCTGAGTTTGAACATACGCCGTGTGGAAAATGTATGGTTAAGATTTTCACATGGTACGCCGGGAAACATTCCAAAAATCGAAATAGTTTAAAGTGGAACGCGGTGAATCCCAAACAACTAAAGAGACGTTGATGCGATGTGCCTTAATGCGGCATGATAAAGTACGCTAAACCATTTCAAAAGTTTATGAGACAGGCAACTATATGCAGATATGGGTGTGGTTTTCAGGCACTGCTCCTACTCTTTTCCCTCAGATCATTCCTTTCTATTCATAAAAAGATTACACTCCTACCTGTGCTGATGTGTTCAGTATACCGGAGGAAAGACCCTCACCAACGGGGTAGGTGACTTCTGCAGCATATTGGAATCCAAGTGGAAGGTACCCTGACTGAAAAAATCTAAATATGGAAAATAGTGGTTTTAAAAAGAGACTTGTTCGGATATAAAATGCCTAAGTGGAATGTTGGCCGGCTTGTTCCCTAACCAATAAATGAAATGTCACCAATAAGACAGGAGTGTTTTTATAAAAGCAAACTAGGAATTCCTCCTCTGATACACTCGCTTTGTTCATTTGGTCTGCGGCTGTCAAATTTAATCTGACATCCTCCCAAACCATCTGGCAACTAAATGAATCCAGCTTCTTGAACGCATAATAAACGGAAAAAACCGTAAGGAGACACGTACGACCGATTTTCCCAGGTTATGAATTACGCACCACTAAGTGGCCAACAGCGAGTAGTCTGGGCTACCACTTCAAAGCACAATAAAAATAATGCATTTGGCCCTGCATCTGTTTCCCATTGAGAAAAGCCATTTTAATTTGACTAGAAAAATCCTGAACTATGATCTCATAAAAAACATTTAACTTATTGGCAATAATGAGGAACATGAGGCGAAGTCCCAAGTGCTTTTTCGTCCAGGATGGCAATCTTTGGTACTGCGATCGTCCGATTTCACTTACAACTTAACTAGCATTATTCCGTCCGTATTAGAAGAACGTTTTCGTTGTTAGTTGCACTAATATCTACTTTTTCATAAAAGGTAAATGAAAGGTTCGTTTACATTGGGCGCTTTTCAACACAATTTCATACAAATATAATAAATTAAAGTCCTTAATAATTTAGAGGGCAGATTTTTCGTCAACTACCTGTTTTTAAATACATCACCGCCTTTATACCTCTGTCAGCCTTGAAAAATACTGGGATTCATGCAGTGAAAAATATGTAACCATGCTAGGAGCATGGAGCATCTAAATGTGGGGGATGTTTAAATATATCAGTAGCGATTAACATGTTTTACAGAAACGTTCATGACCATACTTTGCGCGAGTAAAGCAGGTGTTAGATGGGACATATATCTGATAGCCTCCTTATCAAATAAACGTTATTCTTCCAGATAGTGGCTTTCATAGAGATAGAATTTCACATACAATGGTCAGATGGTGGAGTGTCCTGTCAGGTCCCTCCAAATACACACCTCTTTTTATAACAAGATTGGAAATCGCTACAAACGGAAGACGGGCTATGTTCTCACCCCAGTTACTGAAAGTGAAGCATGCCATTTCAAGGCCACTATAACACAGCGCGTGAATAAAATTAGGCTCTTTTTCCATGCCTGATAGTAAAACGATCTCGATGAAATAAATTTATGTATATTTCAGGGGAATAGCGTAGATTTCTCACGACGTAGCCTATATTCTGGAATGTACCTTTGTGATAGCGGATCATGTAAGAATTTTAATTATTTGTAACGCCGGTATCAGTTCTAAAAACTTCCGCCACCAAAAATAGTTTATGATAATTGATCTTTGTTTTAACAGTTATTATTGGCAAGACCAAGGTAAACTAGAGCGACCATTTCAGATATTTTCGCCTTTGTGAGAGAACGCCTAACTCACCCTGCAAATAACCTCAGCGGAGTCTGGACAATGTTTGTTCACACGCTTTAGCCGGGAACTGGGGTACTGTAAGCCACGCTCGAGAAAACTCAAACTAAACGAGAGGGCGCCACCCTGGCTATCTTATACATGAATCGAATACAGACCTTCCTTGTAGTCAGGCTTTTCGTTGCATAATCCACAAGACCACATGTTCTTATGCACAGCGAAAAAAGAAAATCAATTGCTCAAAAGAAGAGTGTTGACTCAAATGTTGAAATAATCCAAATTCAAAACCTGGGTCAACGCGGCTTGTGGTTGTTGTGTGACCGGCTGGAGGATGTAAAAAAGTTTACAATTATAATTCTTGCCTCCATTCATGTCATCGCTAAAACACCTAAACTTTTGACTCCTATTTTCTACGCTACTGTTTGAGCGGTTCAAAAACAGAGCTCCAAAGCCGATACGAAGTGGTAAAATACAGACACACAATCGTTGATCATAACTCCCATGCGAGATTAGGTTTGTTTGTCAAGCAGCAGTTTCCATCTGGGGAAGAATGGGCCGGACTGATCATTGTCTAAGAGCAGTTTGGATTAGGAGCAGTAAACATCCTTTTTTACAACTGTCACTCCTGTCTACAATCTATAATCTTCCTTTCGATAAAACTTTGTCGTAGTAACTGGAAAAAGTATAAGTAGTTATTGGATTTGCGGTAGTCGTATTCTGTAATGGATTATAAATATTGATTTCGAGCCTTAAAGTAAACGGAAGTAAGTAATTGTATGTGATCATTCCGGCAAATATTTATATATATAATAATCGAACTTACCCTAGAATAAACATTGCAAAAAATATGGCAACGATGGATTTTGTGTAAGTAAGTCCAATGTAGCCAGCAAAGGAAACCACGCTCATAACGTAGAATGTTATTACAGTCAACCTGTAAGCCAAAAACTTTTCAGTTGATACCTTTCATATCTTAATTACTTGAAGACTGCGATAAAAGACGGTTTTTATGCTTCAAGACATTCATCCGTGGATCGCTCCAACAAATGACTAAAATAGACCGCTGGCGTTTAAATAGTGCAGTAAGAACAGATCCACCCAGCTCGACATGCCAAAAAACATTGTTTGAGAAGCTCATAGAAACATTTGCAGCAAACAGCAGCCATTCATCAATAGGGTATATAGATAAAAATTGGCGTTGAACGTTTAATGTGAACAGGTGGCAGCAGATCCCCACTAATAGCACCGCCGAGAAGGTGATGAATTCCAATTGCAAAGTCGGGCTGCAATGCGTAACCTGGCAGGTTCGAAGTGAGGATCAAAACAACTCTTTGAAGTCGCGCCTATAAGGTTCTTCGACAGTTTGGGCTAATCCAATTTTTATCAAAGCAGATGAAATAAGTTAATGAAACGTAATCTTGCGAGGAGCCATAAGAATTGTAAGGTATGATGCTTTTCCCTTCATACCTATTCCTCAACCAAGTTAAACAGCGAGTTCAGGTCTATTCAAGAAGGAGCTACTCTGAAATATCGTTTTATTGTAAAAAGTTGCAATGAACCAAAAAATTATAAAGGAATAAATTGTTCGTGAAATCATCGAATTTGGGGACTTTTAACTAAAATGAAAAGGTTTCTTACACATTTATAAACTATGGTAGTTGTTATGCGAATGACTCTGAACAAGCATACAACGACAAGTGATAAGCAACAGGAGGAGGAGGATACGATACCAACAGGATGCAGTATGGGAGAGTATTCAACTATGAGGGGGAGCTAGCAACTAGGATGCTGAGACTGCCGGCCATTTAAAGCAAGCTAAAAAGATCCAACAGGACAACTGGGGAACAGTACAGAATGAAGGAGATGTACAGAAGCGTAGGAATAAAATTCGATGCGGGAAAAGTGGAAATTGACCGTTACGGACATTTCCTCTACCAAGGCCATGCAAACTTTGGCACATAACCAAACTGTTTGTGAAGCTCTGGTTTCCTTTTTATTATAATAACCACAAAGTGCATTTAAATGCGGGTTGTGTTTTTGTGATTTAGGGCCTCACATTGGGTCAACAGTGCAGCTGGTGTCCAACCAATTTCATGCGGTTTAAGTTCCTAGCATATTGTTTTCTTTTCGCGGGGATTACTCAACAAAGATAGACTGACGAGGACAACGTTGGACATAAACATCGGCTACCTACTGGATTTTTGCATTTCTACATCCTTTTCCTTAGATTTCGGAGCCTTAGTTCTGCGGATCCAAGACGCGTTTTCATTCCTTTGTGATTAAGCATTGCGGGCAGTTGCGCAAAAACGATCACGTATTATTCGGTAATTTAAAATAGCTTCTACATATTTGATGACTATTTCACATCAGGTGATCAATATAACCGCGGCAACAGCTGAAAAGTGGATGATCTGTCCCCGGATATACTGATTTTGGGGAAACTGGCGCGACACGTACATTACTCTCCGTCCACTCACATTGTGTTCCCATCTCTAAGGTAGGAGAGGGTGAATTATACTAGTTGTGGACGCTTTGCCTGACAAGGCACAAAGGCGAAGTCTGCGCGTGTCAAACATTTGATTACTCAAATTTAACAATTCCAATTGCAGTAAATTCAGTCTCAGAGTGGCGCGAGTCGCCTCAGAAGTCATATTCAGAGAGAGTTATTGCAGCCTGGTTATCAGATGATAGGAACGATCTACGTCACCGGATGCAAGCATTTCGTGTTATTTAGTGCGGATTAAGTTTATTAGTGGTGAGAGTAAAGGATGGCTACGGATAGTGTCAAGTGCACACAGAGTCAACCGCACTTCCTTTTCCCTCCTCCGTCATGAACCGATAGCATTTACAAATCAAAACGATTGAAAATGAGGACAGGCGACATAGCAAATAAGTCATGGCGCCCCTGCCAAACACATTCCACACGGGTATTATGCAGCTAAGGCCTAACTGAACAAATGTGAGCGTCGTAAGCGCATGTCCAGATAAGAAAGAGACGAATTTTCTACAAACGAAGCTTTGGCGGTTGACATATATGGCGCTAGTTCGACGTCATAATGGGGCGATCAAGCCTTTTCTTGGCTTTGCAATTTGTGAACCAATTACGATGAAATAAATATTCGAAGTATGGATCACGTGCCATTGGAATTTTGCCCTACAGTATCTAAGGTTGGGAGCACGAAACAAAGTCGCTTCATCGAAACTGTCATTGGAGGGAGGGCGAAGTTTTTAATTCATACGTCTATCAAGTCATATTTTTGTAGATGTTGTTTCTTGGCATGCAATCAATATAAATGCTTCGACTTCTTTATAAAGCAACTATATAGGATAAAAAATTGAAGATCAAAGAGTTTAGGCTCTTAGAGGTACTGAGACGCTCTAGGTATTAGCTGGTTTTGCTGCAGTTCGACAAAGAGACGAAGTGAACGATGTGAACCATACTGATGTTGCTTTCGTAGCAGAAGGAGTCATCCTCTGTCCGTAGAACACCTGGTCTCCCCAATTTTATCCCACAACCTGACGCACATTTATCGAAATAAAGCCCAATCTCAGCCTCGAGTTGCTTGAAACAGCCATAATCTTAATTAATAGCACGTACCCTTTGTCGTGTATTAAGTGCCGTCTTATGCACCCTCAGAAAAGCGGCGGACTGTTTGTATTCTTCATTTTCTGCAGACGAGAGACGTAAAGAGTTTTGTGAACACAGTTTTTCCATATTTTTGCTTTGGCAAAACAATCGATCTGACCTCCAGACTGGCTGCAACTGGCTCTTTTGGCTATGCACCCCTCAGCATCTGTGTGTAAGGAGGTGTTTTTTCATGGCGTGCAATGTCACCACGAATAACAGCAGTTGACTCGCCTTCTGTCAGCATATTCCATTAAACTATTCCTCTGTAGTTCGAAATACCCACGATTTTGAACACTTGTTTAAATTATAAGTGAAGAGCGGCGTCTGCATATTTTATGGGTTGCCTTAGGGGGTCGAACCGGTGGTCAAGTTGTTCGTATTGTTCAATCCCAAGTACAAAAATGCATTGTTCATTTTCGTTGAATTCCTAACGTCCTAGCGGGTTACTTTGTTTTCTGCAGTTTTCATTGAGATTCCTGTCAGAGTTTCTGGTAAAGTATGACTTGTCTGGAGGGAATAGTAGTTAACAAATGTTATCGGCGCAAAGCCACCGATGACCGTTGATTGCGGAGAGTGGTAACGGTAATTACGAAGTTAGACTACTTACTTTGTGATGCAACCCGAAAGCATACTAGACGATACCCATATAAGTGAAAGTTATAGCTTCGTGAGTTTGCTTGTCACTCTTCGTTATTTCCATAAGGGCAGAAACTAATAATCAGTCTACTCGTACTTTCCAGGTTATCGTATTGATAAGGTTCGCATAATGATGGTTTTCCTTGGTATATGCAAATTTTAGAATGAAATGTGGCAATTCATTTTGCTTGGGAGTCCCGGTCTAGGGCCGTCACGGGGGCCACAACAGTGAGTGACCGGTAGGCGTTTGTGTCTTAAGCCATCAGATATGGGTTTTGAGCCTGCATCAAGAAGGCTGTCTTCAGTAGGAATATACTTTGCTTCCTTGAAATTATCCCAGCGGCCCTACTGCTGAAAAATTGATAAGCTTTTCGAATGACCTATATTCGTGAAGCCATTGGGTAATTGCTAAATAGTTGAGTTTGGCTTATCAAAACTGCAGATGAGGTACTGACTTCTAATGCCGGGGGTTGGAGGGTCTAACGAATAGCCAATTTCCAAAAGAGAGAGAGAGTGTGGACCTATTTAATACATAGAATAATCCCTTTACTATAGATTCGTTTCTACAAAACGGGTGAACACAGTATGGCTCTATCCAACTTTTGCATCACAAATAATTTGATTATTGACACTTACACACGGTCCTGCCTAGGCAAAGCTTACCTATATGGTCTTTCTTAACATTAGGGACTTTACAGGAAGATATGTTGGGCATGCTACATAGGACACGAGCTGCGTAAATTTTCCATAGATAAAAATGACAGCGAACAAAACAGACTTTACTCCGATGAATCTAATATGTGAACAGGGGTATAAGTTGGACGGATAAGACTGGAAACTAAAGAGAATTTTAACAGTAAACTTCACAATGAATGTAGCGTGCAGCGAGTTTAGCTAAAAATCACCTGGGCGCAAATGACATGCGTCAAGGCCTTATCGTTATACAAGTCGTAATCCACAGAATGACGAGCCAGCTTCTAATAGCAGACCAACTCTCGGTTCGAATAGTTCTTCCTATGATTAGACAACACAAAGCTCTTCAACAAAATAATTCCTAACTGGGGAATAGCTGCTAACCCATGAGAAGTGGGCCTGCTCCTCCCCTGTTTGAAAATAATGCCTTCCTCGATGCAGGACTGCAATTTTGTTCCAAATTATGCAGAAAGTGTATGTCTGCGTGGATCTATTTGTAAATAAATGTGCTTCCGGTTGAATTCAAACAGCATAAGAAAGCACTGTACCTATATAATTAACTGCAAGAAGTTACTCGTCTAGAGTACCATAGAATGCGGTGAGACCGAGAGAAGAGTTGGACCGACGATCAAGGGCAGAGAGCGAGATTCTATTTCCACGGAGAGAATAATCTATTATTTTTGTTTGGGTAAGCCTCATTCCCGTCAAAGCTTATTTATACTTCCTAGTGCCTGGCTCCAAGAAACGGCTAAAATCATTTCGCTTATTTTTTCGTTTTTTCATGTAACATGGAAGCTTTTGAATGTTGCGTTGGATTACAATTGCATCGATGGTGTCGCAGCGCTGATTAACAGGCGACATACACGAAGGCCGAGTCCTGCATGATAGCGTGCTGAATTTTAGGGGAGTGTCTTTTCTGAAACCTGGTAGGTCAACCTTGTGAAATTCTCTGCAAAATTGATGGAGCGAGTCGGTATTTCTCATTGAGCTGACTCCACATTTTCTACTGTTTAACGTAAATAGGAAATCAAAAGCAATCGTCTTGTCTAATTTTCGCAGAATAAAAGAGCTGTGGATGATCATAATGGTGACTATTAAGGAATTCGATGCCGGACGAAATATCTGTCAAAAATATTTAGAAAGCTAACAACCTCTAGGTAGACGTAAAACGGGACTTAAACTTTTCTGAAGGAAAAGTTTCCATGACTGTCCAAACCGAACGAAAGAACAGACTTCTGGCAATCAGTGAAGTATTGCATGGTGACTTACCTATATTTCTTTGTTTTTTCCAATATAATCCCTGATGCGACGGCTCCTAGCAAACCTGATATTACCATCGTAAACCCAATCCATCCAATAGCAACGTCCTCTCCCTGCATAAGGCAGAAAGCATAAAGTTTAGAATTATTTCAATTAAATCTATTTAAATGCAATTCAAAGACTTCATGAATCTTGCTTTTTTCATGCAGTAGCGCAATCATTAATTGTGGTTGTGCAGAGTTCAACAGCAATAAGTTAGTTGCTTATTGACTTATTTACTCACTACAATGGATTATGTTTATATTTCCTCATTTGATATTCCGGCCATCTGCAGTGAAGTTTTGAGATGTAATGAGGTTGCCCGCTGCTGGGCACAAAGGAACGCGCTAGTTGAGAACGCATTTGCGTTACCATGAAAATCGATAACGGATTTCGAAAGGAAAGAGAAAAAAAGGCAGCATATTGCACTCAGGTGTTGCTTAAATGATAAAATAACAAAAAATGTAGAATGCGATTTCTTTTATAAGGGTATTACAAACCATGTGCACGCATTATTTAATTTTTTTTAATGCAGATTTGGTGAAATAGACGTAGTTGTGTCGTTGCCGAATCTACACCACACCACTGCGAAAAATGATTGGGACTTTTTATAACTACGGATGGCAACGAGTTCCACCGGTGCAATATTCTGTATGGCGGGCCTTAATATATAGCCAAGGTCAGATCCATTTGATCTAAACTCCTGACCTTATGAACAAGAAGTAGAGCTTAAGACACTTTGATTTATCATTTATGAAATTCGATCACTTAATGTAAGTGCAGTGGTCCCTCCCTACATCGCGCGTTGACTTTTACGCGGATTCTAAACGCAAACAGATCTAGATATATATCGCGGATTTGTGCGGGGTATGGGACCTTTTATTTCCGGCACAAGTTTCCTCATTTTGCTCAATAGGGTTTGCAGAGCTTTTGCCTATTATCCTTACCAAATAAACTGAAATAATTCCGTATATAAGACGCCATATCTAATAGAATATAAAAGGTATGTGCTGAACGATTGCGTGGAAAGTGTTTGCAATAGTTCAAAATACGTAAAAATAACCACAAAAAGATATTATTTTTACTTATTTAGTCTTTACTTTTCACAGGAGAACATGAAACACATCCCCGATGATCAAGGAGGTATCGATGTATGCAGCGTCTGATGACGTTCTGCGGATAACATTTTCTTACCACTCGTTCACTGAGATGCCGAAGTTCTTGTACCCTTCTCTAGCTTCGCTACAGTGTGTGTTTACTCTTTCAAAGAGTGCTCTAAAACAAGCACGTTTGCGCATCATCGCGTTGTTGCTATGCTGGCTGAGGTCCTGAATTTTAGTAGTAGCCTTTCTATACACTATGAAGGTAAATTCACCACCGGGTCTGCGCGTGAGCAGCACGTCAAGAAAAGGTAATTTGTCGGCGTCCTCTCTATCTCTTGTTACCTCGCTGTCGGAGAAGATGATGTTAAGCGGGCCATGGAAGCCGACAAATATGTCGTTCACTTACCGGCTCCAAAGCGTAGGTTCATAGTGGCTGAAAGTGACCTATTCCAGCTCTTGTAGGATCGATTCAGAAACTGGGCTGGATATGGGGAAACTCATCAGCCACTCATCATCCGCCACTGAGGGCGAAAAACAAGACCAGCGGGATCTGTTGAAGGCGTGGGTGTCTGACACCAACTCCATCAACAGACACATTGTTTAACCCCTGAGTTATCACGCGTTACGCCTACGCAGCCAGGTGGCGCAGCCCAATTCCCTGCCAGAAGGCACACGCCGTCACCACGCCGTGAGACCACTGTGAACTAAGCGGTGCAAATCCGACACAGTCACGGACACTAGCCCTCTCGCCTGCCTCCCTCCCCAATTGTTAACTAGTTGGCATGAAAGCTCAGTCTCTGATGATAGTCTCTTGCATGGGTTTGAAAGCCCAGACTAATGAATCGATCGTTCCAATGATCGTCTCATTGTCTCTTTGGCAATGAAATACATATTAATAGCAGAACTTGGAACGAATTTTGACTGCTTTGAGCAAAATATATATCGAGAATTTTCTATCCAAAGCCGGAAAGTATAACTTGCCCTACAATAACCACAGCATGAGTAAAGCTATCCAAAATACTGTGAAATGACAAATATAACTTTTAGTAGTGTGTCTGAGGGTGGGTAATTCTTGTAAATAGGCATAGCCAACAGTGCGGAGAACCAAAATTTTCCCATGTGTAAGTGTCCAATGTTGGTGTTGATTTAAAGATTCAAAATCGGAGTCCATGCTATCAAGTGCATTCTGGGGTTTTCGAATAGTGTGGTTCCTAATCGTTTTTTTATGAGCTTGAAGATTAGCTCTATAACGTCTAACGAAAAAGTCAATAATGGCGTCAGACATTGAAGCCATCGATTTATAACTGAAGGACAAAGGGGCACACGTTGTTCTACGTTTTACATTAAATTCAGATATATGAAATATAAAGTTGCAACTTTCTCTGAAAAAATGACGCGTTGGCAATAGCAAAATAAGCTAAAGCTACTTTTTACACTTTAATCTTGAGTTTTGGAACCGTAAAAGACTTTCAAGTGAGCCAGACAGACCTTTCCATCTATCTCTTTTGGCATTGATGTTTAAAGAAATATAAAACATCTCTAAATGACTCTGGAGAACACTTCAGTGTCATTTACACATTGACATTCCGTTCTTCGCAAACTATCTGTTTGACAGGCAAAAGTGTGAGGGAAAAGGATCATGGATTCATATTTTATAGATGTCTTCACTCACTGGGAAGAAGTAAAGAAGGATTGGCGAAAGTAAAGTCCCGATTGCATAATAGACACCAGTGTTAACACCTGTTTGAAAGCGAAAGACCTACCTGATTAAATAATTTATGACAGATGATGGATTTTTTATTTTTCAAGGATCATAAATTTGGCAGGATGTCCATTGTTTTCTGTTGAAATCGAATTTTTTGTCAAAAACGAACATCTGGCTGCAACGTTTTCAATCAGGATAAACTAGGCTATTATTGTTAAACGTTCTTTGGATGGTTTTCTACAGCCGACGTTAGATTATTTTCTTTTCTATAGTAAAACCGTAGATATGCCATTAAAAGGATTTTTCTTCATTAGATTTAAAAGCACTTTATTCTAAACATCAATAAGAGCACAGTTTTTCAACAGATGTGTTCAGAAGTCATCTGTTCATACAAGAAAATGCCCGCCCTCTAAAATTAACCACAAATCTGATACACTAAAGACATGAATGGAGAGACTCAAAGGCAATAAATCTATTTTCTAAAATGAAGAAATGGCCGTAGTATCTTTTTATAAGTCGGAAGTTAAAATACTGCACAAAAGGCCGAAATAAAATGGCGGCGGCCCGTAGTGACCACTGCTCAACAACATCATGCATCTAAAACACCGGTCGCGCATTGGGTGGTCGGTATTTGGGGACCAAATTATAGACCAATCCTTTTGTTGGAAAGGATGTACTAGGTGAGAAAATATGGAATTCTGTTTCCGGCATAATTACCTAGGCGGACGTAGGGACTTGTAAGTTCCAGTTAGCTATCAGGAGATTAATCGGAGGCAATCTACCAAGCAGCTTGCCGCACGGAAAAGCGTCTTTTTCTTAGACTGAACTGCCCAACTTCGACACAAAGAGTTACAGAGAAGAAATACCATTGCGCTGCTGTTTCACCGTTTTAGCCTCCAGCAGGATAGCAGAGTAAATAATTATCCTAACGCCGATAATTCTGATTATCAGGCTACACTTTTATTTGAGGTTTTTGCAGCTTGTAGTTCTTCACCAGACACCTTGTGAAGAACAGTCGCTTTTAATCATTCAAATTAAAATAGGCTTTCTTGAAAATCAACAAAAGGAGACTAACTATCCGAATTTCCCTGCATGCGTGCAATCTGTCAATGCCTTAATAGGCAGCCGATGACCACTGCCGACTGTATTGAAAAGTGCACTCTAAAGAATGGGCAGAAATATTTATCAGTTAGACAATGAGCACTCCCATATGCCGTAGTACTGTAGAAACATGAAATCAACACTCTTCTCAAAACTACTTGCATCCCTCAATTAATATTATGCATGACCAACTTTCCGCTGAAGAAGCGAAGAATATGATAATCACTCATCTTATCATACTAGACGGGCACCTTTAAATAGTGTTTTCTGCAAATAATGGTGTAACTGAGTTGGTGATATTTTCTTGCAGTCAATCCGAAAAGCATTACAAATAGGAGCTGATATCTTGAGTCGGACAGGGTAAAATTGCTTAAATTACCTAGAAAAGCCATATCTGTGTACTTCTAATTTAATACAGAAAAAGGTTCCGAACAAGTGCAATACCTCCATAACAGGCTATAGCTTACCGTAAGAGGCGACCAGAAGAATGAAGCTTGCATTAGACGCGAGTTCTTTTACAGAGGTCAGATAACTAGAGCCTCCCTCTGTGTCTTTTTTGCCTTCTGGATATCCGAGACTGTAAGCTTTATCAAAAAAGAAAGATACTTAAAGAACCACTTTGTCTATTCGTTGTGTTCTAGATTTGAGCCTACTTAATCTGCTTGGGTCATGTTTCAAGCCAAAATAATGCTTTAAATCAGACTCTAAAAAGCACTCCATGTGTTAAAGTACGCACAGTGCTGCGTTGTTTCCCTTAATTTAGAAGACACCATTCCTAATGTCTTCATTTGCTTAGCTAGTACTGATAAAGTTATTATCGACCAGCATAATAATATTTTCCTTCATGTTTCCTGAGACGGACACTCTTCGTTACAACTCATGTCCCAGCTGATAGACCATTGGAGATAAGGCTAATACAGCAAGCATGAAAACTTATTTTGATTTTGATCTACGTAACACATTCGGAATATTCTAAATGGCATATGATACTCAAAGTAAACATAAACTTGCATCCGTTGGAAAGTTGTAAAACATGATACAAGCTGATACTAACTGCTCGTACGTCGTCCTTATACTTGCACTGTTTATTTTACGACTCATTCTTCAAACATAGCCTATTAAAAGTATAAACATAAAACGCTTCTAAGCTAACTTGATATTAACCCGCTAAATAATTAAGATGATTTGGAATTTTTGGTTCAAAGGGAAATACGTGCATCAAAAATATAGCCACGAGGATTTGCAAAGCGGGACAGTCTAGTCGGCTTTTTTAAGACTTAACTTACTAACGTTCACGATGGGCAGTGTTACTTCTATACAGTCTTCCTCACGGTTTCAATATGGTGTCAAACCCATTAACTACCACGGACTAATCTTCTCTTATAGTATCGGATATAGGAGTTAGGTTGACAGTTCCTTAGGAGTTTACCTAAGTGAAAAAACATTACTATATTTAAGGGTGACTTTGAGCGTTCGACGGTTAGATTGCAGTTGGTAGCCAGGAATGGGAAGCGGATGGCGACATAACCCCAATCCTAACCTTTACCGTAACCTTAACATTTAACGTTAACCGTTAACTCTAACGGCAACCCTTACCCTAACCGAAATTGTGAACGTAACTGTAGCCCTTAGGCATAGGCGTAGCTGAAAAACCTAACCGTAATACTGAAACCTAATCTTACGCTCAAACCCTAACCGTAACCCGAAAACCTAAGCCTAAATGCATAATCCTAACCCGAAAAGCGGAAACTATTAACCGGTACCCTAATCCTAACCTCAACCGTAAAACGGAAGCCAAATGGGTCAGATGTGATTGTGGATCCCCGCAAAATAGCCACAGTAAACAAACCTCCCAGTCACCTATAATGCGGGGCCTGGCTACCAACATCGATCTAGCCCGTTCGACTTGTCATTTTAATATCCTTGCCTTCTTCCAATTTACATAATTTGTTAACTAGAAGAAATAGCTTAATTTAAAATGTCTATGTGAACATATCCATAAATTCGTTAGCTTAAACAAGGTGAAGTCTTTTATAGAAGTCGCCCTGAAACTGTGAGTGTAAATAATAAGCAGGTAGTGTGAATAATTCCCTGCCGCTTGTCATTCGCAAAATGTTGTAAACCTGTCCTTGAACCTGGGCTCCATTCGTTCCACTGAGCAAGAGCAAAGAGCTCTAGGGATGGTTTCAGTAACCACGTGACCAAAATGTTTCGCTTTTCAATCCAACGACATACTTCTAATCAGCGGTTATGGAGAACTGTGTCATGTGTGTTAAAGTACTCCAGGCGTGAGGTTTGCTTTATCTTCTATAGATCATGAATAAAGCAACAGTTGGTAGATCATCGTAATCAAAGTGCCTCTACTTTCTGCGCGCCCACAATCAATATTTTCTAAAGATGTAAAATAGTCTAGTTGCCCATCTTTTTTAGAGATTGCGTTTCTCTATGTGTACGGATTTAGCTTCGCAGTTCCAAAAGAACAGCAGTCCACAATTAGATTGGTTGGGAGTAAAGAATCGCAAAGAATGAAATATGAAATAATTCGTAAAACCGGCAGGATTTGCTATGACAGCTCAACGACAGAGGACCTGGCAGATATAACGTGGGTTTGGTAGTGCGGCATAAGGTCGTTGATCAGATGAATTCCTCCTTCCTTAGCATATGATTTGCCTACAGTTCTTTTTGTTCAGTGCCTACATTTTGGACATAATTCTACCTTTCTAATGCTTTCTTTCATTTAACTGTTGAAGACTAACTTCCATATATTCACAATAACAAAACTGAGGGAAATAGCCTATTATACTCACCATCTTCGTCGGGGTAATACGCCGCAACAGCAGCATCCTCTTCAGTGATGACTGATGATATGGATATTGTTTTTTGAAGTTTGGCATGTTGCGCTATTGTTGGAGGAATTTCCGGTGACGTTTTGAAAACTGAAATATCGGAAGACGCAATAAACCAAATGCACGCATGAAATCCTTCACTTCTCCAAATAACCGGTAGGTGTTTAAATTAGTCTAAAGACCTCTACCGAATGAACAATGCAAAATAGGATTAAGTAAGTCCCTTTACAAAGGTCACGGCAAAAACAGGGTGTCGGTTTATAGTATCCAAGAATATTTGTAGATATGCGTCCTCACGAAGGCAAAATAAAGTACAACCGTGACAATATTTTCGAAATAGCGGTCAGGCCTAAGAGCGGTTGACAAGTTTGAGTAGGAAATGTCGGTAAATACAACTTTGTGCGGACATGTTGATTAATTTAGATGCAATTTTGGCCAGTTCCTGGTTCGTCTACCAAAAGTAGTGTTTGTACTCCGCCTGGTTTGTTATTTTTTGCACGGTTCTAAAGTACGCTTCAAAATACGAGATAATAGTTACCCATACATTTGGCCGATCTTGATCTTTATTAACTGCTGTCACCGAAGTAGTGATCTAGATTTCAATCCTGACAACTATATATAGGCTGTTTCTAACTTTTCCTGCATCTGTTAACACACGATTAGGTAATAAAACAGTTTTTTTAGAAAATCCCAGCTTTTTAAATGATTTTACTTGACTTACATAAGAACTGTTGTGGGAACTACATTATCTTGTCCTTCTAAATGATCTGAGTACGTCAGTGTATCGGAGCTCAGAAGTATTTTGTATGTGTGAAACCCAAAAATACTTTTAAATATCTATTTGGACCAGTAGAATAAACCGCAATAACACTCACAAAAAATGGCGACTTATCCGAGAAGGCAGAATGTTCTAAAGGGCAGTTTGCGAAGCTGCATGACAGAAATTTTCAAATGGACGTTACGGGGATGTACCCGTCATGCCCCAAAAATTTACAACACGCATCCAATAGTCCAACTTAAAAAAGACTACTTTTAAAGACACTCTACAGAAAAATGTTATTTAAAAAGGATCAGCTTTTGCCAGGTCGAAAAAATCAAATTTATCCAAAATTTTGTCGGCGCTATGGCAGAAGCGCTTGAAAAACCCATAGTCGGGAAGTACCACGTAAAACCCTAGAAACGTTTGTATTCTTTCACGCTTTCTGGGTTTACATAATCGCGTAGGACATTTTGTTCTTCTAAAATGCCTTCATTTCTTCTGTTCAGTTGCTCGTGATAATCTGCCCATAGAGACAATACCTCTTACGCTGGTTACCACTCAGCAGCATCTGAAGCGCCATGGAGGTTTTCTCAGTTAATGATGATGATGGCGAATGAAACCGTAGTTAACTTGAGAATTATCATCATTATTATGTGAGACAGTACGAAAATATTGGTGATAAAGTCCAAAAACATTTTCGATGATGGCTGTTGTGCTGGCTTTTGTTCTGATAACAGTGATGGGGATGGTAGCAGATATGGTTCTGATGTGTATTGCTATAGCAACGATAGTAATGAGGATGATGATTTAGTTTTCACTGGTGTTGAGGTACCTAACTTAATACAATATGATATTTTGATCCTGAAAAAGTTCAAAACCTACGTTTTGATTTAAACTTGATATGTGCCACTTCGAAAACTAAAAGAAAACTGAAAAAACAGTTTTGCCTCCTTAAATGACTCTAAAAATGAACATGCAGCAAAACGCCTCAAAAATTAAAAACTAATGCTTACAAAGAAGGATGAATGCCGTATTTACAGTAGTGATTCCGGCAACTGTGTAGAAAAGTATACGAAATCCTGTGCGCAGCTGTAGAAACGCCGCATCAGCTCTTGGCACAATGAGAGGTGGAATACCGAATCCTAAAGCAACTCCTACCTATTATAGCACAAAAAGTGACTGGTCGATTAGTCCACGAAATAACGTGAATTGTCTAAATAACTTAAAGCTTTTGAAAATATGTCAGTTGGAACAAATTATCAGTATGCATTTCTATTATTACAGGCACTAGAAGTGTAAAAATAACCTGATTACCAAGTATCTGTACTTTGACGAACGTGAACTGCTGATATGCTTATTTTCGCTAACCACTTTAACTGCCAAACTATCGGGCTGTCATGTGCGTCCTGTCTAAATAATTGATATTTACTTTCAGTCCCAGCAAGCTAGCCGTCAGGATGAGAAGAGACGCTCCTTTTTTATTCATAAAATTGAACATCGTTTGTCTTTATAGTTATGAGACGTGACTCTGGCAGAACACCCGGCGTGAGTATGAGTGTTGGCAGTTGGATAGAGATATGAAATAAAAGGTTTCTGACCATGTGGGTTCATATTTTTATGATTTGTCATTAAAGCCGTCTACGGTTTTAGGCCATGTGGCCGAAATAACAGTCGATGGCATTCAAAGCAATCAAGTAAGCATTTTCAGTTTTACCTACCTGGTTACCAAAAACACCAATAGCTGTAGCGATCGATAGCTCCTTTTCGCCGAACCAGACCGCAGCTAGGTGTGCCGGGACATTAAGAATGAAGACCTGGGCAATTGCACAAACTGTCTGACTGAACATTAAGATACCGAAAGATGACGCAGCTGCTAGTCCTGGTGTGCCGATTGGTTGGGAAAGCTCAAGTGAAATGCATTTACACCATGCCCCAAAAGAGTTAAGCATTGCTCCCAGTAGCAGAGTTACTCGAAGACCAAAACGTTCCAATATGTATGTGGCTAGCGGAATAAGTGGTATGTATGCCAGCATGTAGATCATTGATAACCATGCAATTGATAGCGTTTTCTGATACTCAGCGCCTATTAATTAAAAAGTCATATTTTAGTCAATATGTATTACTGAATCAGGAAATTTTGGAACGACAGATATAAGGAGTGAAATTCTGAAACCTTGACTAACCATGACGCATAACTGGTACAATCTGTGATAATTGGATCGATTGGGCTTTATTTTGCTATATTTATGCAGATGGTCTGGAAAAGTGTATGCTGCAAAGGACACAATATAACAAGAGCACCATGAGGGTAAGAATGACAGCTTTCAGTGTACCACACTTGTGTTTAGCGTTAACACTTCACATAAAGCTGTCGAACGTATGGTTTCTTCGTTACAAACCTGATCATGTCGTAGATCTAAAACTAGGCAACTAGATAGTCCACACACGTCATTTCTGTGATCGCTTACTTTAAAGAAAGCAATCACCGGAATGAAGCTAGATCAGTGAAAATTGTTGCTTAACTAACGGTATACAAATATTTTCTGGCTCGTTGGACCAGAAGCACTAAAATACTTATCCCAATCACTTAATTATAATTAAGAAGGGGTTGGCCCCCTCATAGCCACTTCTTGGCCCCCATTTAAGAGTTGGCCAGGTGCTGGCAGGGTAAGATTATCTCAACGCCAGGCAATATATAATACAGTAGCGGTGTTAAACTAATAAGATGCGGAATTGTCTGAATATCATCATATCATATCTGTCAATAATTGCTTTCACAGAAGCCAGCAGAATATTCTGTAAGTTTCCTGTGATAGCCATCATCGCCTTTATTTAATAGAAATCACAAAGGTGGACAAAACTAGAGGGTTTTTCAGCGTTCTTAGAGAATATGTCTTTACCTGGCAGTGATCCTTTCCAATAACTCAACACACTGGATTCGACTATATTTAGATGGATCCATTGAAATGCATTGAGCATTGAAACCGAGCAGAATAAACACAGAATAAACCATCTCTTTCTGAAAAGGACTGGTAGAAATTCTCCGGACTTTTCTTCCAACATTTTCAACGGCAATAAGCAGTCTGATTTATCGCGAGTTATTATACATCCCGCAACAATGAACTGACCTAGACCAACTTCAGGGTTTTGAAATTTTATAATTCTAAACAATTCTTTAATTTTTGCAGAAGTCAGAAAACTCCTGGCTAGATCAGGATCTTCTAAAAAAGAGACTTTCGCTGTGTGTGCCCCAAAAATAACACCATAACGTTTATGATTAACGGTCCACACGCAAGTAATTTACTAGGCACAAACTAGTTCTACCAGGAAAGAAAAGGCTATTTTCTGCCCATCGCGGTCCTAGTTAAGCAAATACATGAATCCATCAGTCAAACTGACGCCCTCTTCTGACAGAATCAATCGTTTAAGTTATAAAGCTTTTAAAAGGGAAATTTTTAGGACGACGGCGGTCCACGCAAGGTCTGGATGTGTTATGCTCTACTCCACCGGAAATAAGCAGGTCGGTGACTTTTATGTCCACACAGCAGCGCAATCTTCTCTTTATCTCCAGTCTGTTTATAACGTGCACTACCAGAGAGAGTCAATTTCCTCGATTTTAGGGCTAAGTGAGTAGATATTATGTAGAATACAGGCAATGAGTGGACTCAAAACCACAGTATGCATTGCTCTGTCCCATTTCAAATGAAAGTGGAAAAGTGCCAGTGCGGAGTTTATAATCTATGTTGAATCAGGCTGGTGGTCAAAGCTTGTCAACCCTCGATTAGCTTTGTGGTCGCCTAGACGTCTGCCTCCTGGAGTGGTGACTTGATCCAATCATTTTTACAATATCTTAAAATCCCGCTAGTCATTTCGTAAACGGTCCTTCTTTGCATCTTCGCAAATAAAGTGTAGTCTGTCTTCGTCCAGGAGCGCCACGCCTGAATGCCATATTCTAAAATCTACCGAAAGCTCTTCGCGAAATGTAAAGAAGGATCACCTGATAACACCCAGCATAATCAGGGCCTTCCTTTAGATCTTTGCGCAATAAGACAAGAGTTTGAAAGTGGACGTCGTCCGTACGCCTTGGTCCTTTACCTCGTTTACAAGCTCGAGATCGTGACCTCCGAGGAAATAGTGATATTCAGATCTCGAATCTTTTCTGCAACTTGGCCTTAGTTGAAATAATTGACTCGTGTTAAAATTGAGGTTGAGAAGCCATACTTCACATCACTGTTTCAGTCGATTTAAATGTTGGGCAAGTTTAGCACCTCCTCTAGTTTTTTATTTGAACCCCAAACTTTCAGATCATCAGCGAACATTATATTCTCGCAGGTCAGACAATCTAGTCAAACTTTCAGACATGCCAAGAATAAAATGGCACACAGGACGCTCGCCTACGGAATCCCGCTTTTAATGGTTTACTGCTCCGATTTGACGTCACCAATGCACACATGCTGACGTCGGCCTGTCGGAATGTCTGCTTACCCCTCCAATACGTTACCCGTCACGCCCATTTGGCACAGTTTAGATAGGAGTCGTCTGTGCGGCACCCTATCAAAGCTTTGCCTGTGGTCAATGTAGACTGCATATTATGACAATCCGTCTTATATATTTCAGCCAGCTTTATATTGGTGTGAGCAGGGTAGAGAGACAGGATCAACCGCCTCTAAATCCATGTTGATGCTCACTTAGCAAGTCGCTCTCCTCAGTATGTCTCATCAGTTTCTTTTTTTTATTATTTTCTCCAATAATTTGCAACAAATGCTTGTGGCGCACTGATCCGATCTGGAGAGCGGGGAGGCCAGTAAGTCTACGAGTTCATCAGGAACTTCCGTGGGTATACCATTAGGACCAGGTTATTTAGTAAGTTGTAGTTGTCCCAGAGTTTTTCGTACGGCGTCCGTTGTAAACGTCACCGTGTTTATTTTATTTCGAAGCGGGGCAATTCGCTGGTGTACTTTTTCATCAAAAGGTAGACATGAAATGACCCCTGATAGGAGACTCGTCTTCTCGAAGGTATTAGTCAACTTATTTCCCTGATATTTCTTTAGAGGAGCAACGGAATCCAGATTTCATTTAGCCTTATCACACATGCAAAGAACTTTTTCGGATATTTCGGCATTTCCTTGACTATTTTTTTTACTCATACGCTGCTCCATCTCTACTCAGCAGACACCGACACCTATTCGCTGTTTCCCAAATTCTGTGAGGAATTCAGACTGGGACATGTAAAATAATTTTAGTAAGGAACCATCGAGGTCACATCAAAGCAAGCAAAAATAAATTTTCATATGGATTTTAAACGAGGCGGGCGGAATCTGAACAATATGCAAATCACAGTTTTTGAATTAGTAGTCTGCTATGATAAATAATGAGCGAGCGGTGCGAAAACTCCACTTAAGAATTTCAAAAATAATTGGATAAAATTTGCAGGAAAGAAACTGTCGCTCATGAACGGAAAAAAGCGGGCAGGACCGGTCTGCATGTGGCAATGCATGACAATTTATATACGAACATCGTCAGAGAAGAAGTGATTGTCATCCTTGACAAGTACGTATGGAGGTCAGACAGGACTGGCCTGCGTGTGGTATTGTATAACGGATTATAAACGGACATCGTCAGGGCAGAATTCATACGCCGGATGAGACTATTTGCGTCAACATGGAGAGACGAGAAGAAGCCAGACACGATCGGTCACAGTCCGCTTCGAGCCTAGCCGAGGAGGGGGCAAGGGAGATACGATCAAACTACTAGTAGACGGCGAATTTAGAAGGTTCCGCCGTGAGCGTTTACAGACCCCTTTAGGTAGAACTAAGGAGGTGACAGCAAAAAGCGCGAAAATCATCGCTTTAGGGGAGGAGTAATGTCAGTGGCGTATCCCTTTTACAGTCCCCGTTCTCTGGTCACTTTTCATTTCTAATATCGCCCACTCTGGTCCGGAGACGCACAATTCCTTTTAAACGAACGGCATTTTTCCGATTAGTGTCGGATCATGTTCTCAAATAAGGTCCAGGTGCGTGCACTGGATTCTATTCCATCTGAGCCAGCTGTTTTTTCATTTTGGAACAATTCTCTTTCCATGCATTCATCTCCTCTACTGTTCCAATGGCGGGTTCAGAAATGGGACTGTACCCCCAAACAAAAATAAAGTGATCACTTTGGTCCGAGGGCGTGCTAGTAGTCGAAATAAAGACGCAGTTTTCATCTCTGTTTTTGATGAGACCCAAAGAGCTTGAATGCCGTCTACTTTGGAAGCGAGTGTCCATGGTGACATGTTGAATGAGGAATTCGTCGGCGACCATTTAAAGTAACTTATTTTCGTATGAGTTGGTAATAATAATAATAATCACTGTCTTGAAGGCCAGTTTGCAGGCATTGCCAGGTAAAGATATAGCACGAATCCGACCAACAGTTAAAAAAACTCCTGATAATTAAATAAAAAGGATGGTTTTTGTATAGTTTGGAAGGTTCAGGAGAAGAAAATCGCTGCCTTTGAAATGACTACAGTCGAGAAAGGGAGGGGTAGCACTGCATCGGATATTTTCAGTCGTCATTTCTTTTCATGAATTCGGGATTGGAATAAACGGAAGCCATGAGGAAGAGCTGTCGCTGTTGGCTAAATAAATTTTCCCTGGTGAGACCGGCCATGGGGATGAGAGACCACGAACGCCAAGCACTACGGTATATGCGATTGGTGGATTCAGTTCCCAGAAGTTGCGGAAGTTTTTCTTTATTCAAAAAGCGGGCAATAGTTCGTTTAGACAAATAAACAATTTTGCAAATTGTTCAAAGTCCTGGGTATTTTATCTCAAATAGTAACTGTGTTCAAATTAAAAGAAACGGCGATATTTAGCTGTAAGTTCCAGAGGAAGAAATAAAAAGACCTCACCGTGACTATTAGGTCAGGGATGGACGAAACGTTTTAAAGTAAGTGCGCAGGTAGACCGTATGATTATATAAAAACTGAAACAGTAAAATTTCCTTTCGCAATCTACGAAACCACAAGGGATCAAGGTCTGTAAACCGGCAACGTTCATGGTAAGACAAATGTCGCTGTTCCGGGGTTAAAACTCTCTTGGTAAAAAGTGTTGAACGGATTTTATTTTCTTCCGCTCAGTAGCACGCATGAGGCTAAATAAAAACGAACCGTATTCCAGACCAGGTCTAACGTTCATGTTGTAAAGACGCATTCTAATATTCGTATTTTTGAAGTTTCGGAGGATAAACCCGGCCGTTCTACGTGCTTTGGAGACTATCAAGGCACAGTGCTACGAGAGATTGAGACTTTTGGAGTATTATACGTCCAGATCCTTGATGACCCCAGGTACATTTATGGCATGACCTTTAATACTTAGTTGAGTTTGGCGGTCGTCGCCAACTACCATGACTGAGCACTCATGCCAGGAAAGAGAAAGGCGCCATGTGCGGCACCATTGGGGGGAAGCCTGTAGATCGCTGGTAAGGAACTTAAGCAGGATGTCACGATATGCCGGCTTATTTTGATATGCAACTTTCAGCTCATCGGCATACATGAAGGGCTTATCATTCTGAAATAAATCTTGTACATCGTCAAGAAAAAGGTAAAACAATAGCGGGCCGAGTACACTACCCTGAATGACTCCACTCCTTACACATGTGAGGTTGGATATAGCATTGGAAATCATAACTCGTTGCGTACGCGCGCCCACTTAAAGGGATATAAAATGCGAAAGTTTACAACCTATTCCGAAAGAGCAAAGTCTTAAGAGAACAAAAAGCATGGTCGATACGATCAAAGGCCTTAGTGAAATCGAAATATATTGTGCAAAGTGCAAAACCGTTGTCCCTAGATTGGGGAATATGAACAACGAAAGAGAGCTGGCAGGACTCACAAGACTGAGCTTTGAGAAATACATGATTTTCAGTGCTTATTAGGTTGTTCTTTATTAAGTGACACGTCATCATATCTTTGCTCAGTATCCTAATTTTATCAAAACTGCGGGGAATGTGTTTATTAGCCAAAAGTCATCAAACGACGTAGATTGGCCATGCTTGGGAATGGGCTTAACGCGTTAGTCCTTCCACAAGATAAGATAAGTTTCAGTTTCAGGAGTCAGCTTGCATATTTTGCAGAGGAGGGATAGGAAAATCGTATTTTTATCCGCTTTTAAAATGCTTACTAAGACACCATCCGTCCCAGGGCTATGAGACTGACGCAGACGCCGAATCATCACAGTCACTTCCCACAGGGTGAAAGATATAGTTTCGAGAACAGCCTCGGTGGATGTCCGGATGGTAAAAAGCGGAGAAGTCTAGTTTTAAATAAACGCTTCGAACATGAAAGCAGTAAAAATATCAGCGGTCAAATGAGCATCAGCTATTTGGTTGCGGGGGAAAAGTTTCGGGGGAAAAGTTTCGAGACGTTTAACGAGCTGTTTTCGGTGAATAAGACCTCTTTGGCTACCTGTTCTTCTTCGGACCATCTCTTAACCCGTTCAGAAATATCACAAATCGAGGGTAGGACGCAGAATTTGTTCTGACGATGGAATCGACAAGAAAGTCAGCGACGAAAGGTATTGGTAGGAATACCTCATCCCCGACTCTAATTACTTTTTTCTGCAGACAAAACGAGAAATAGACGAATTTAAAATGTTATATAGTTTATTAGTCAAAACAGTTGCATCCGAACTTAGTAAGAAGTAAGCCCAATCGTAGGAATTAAGGTGTAGTAATTAGTCGGCCGAGCGAGGTGATTGGAAATCGAAGAAGACACAATACCTTTAGGATAAACATTTGTCGGCCTCGAGTTCTAACTTTGAACCAACAATGTCATGGTCTGAGCCCCTGAGTGGGCCTAGGAATGACACTGACAAAGGCATGCAACCTCTACAGTAAATACGATTAAGTATGCTTGACTCTTAAATGGGAAAATGGAGAACCTGACTCCACATCCCAACATCCACAGCCTTAGTTAAAGTTTCGAACCGTCCGGAGCCGGGAGGCGGATACCAGCGGGCTCCAGGAAGATTAAATTCGTTCGCAAATAACTAATGCTTAAAGCTCAAGTCGTCCGCAGCATGAAATGTAAGTGAGAAACAACGATCAAAATTTTCATTTGAGTTGGGAGGGGGCGATAGGCAGCCAAGAAGTAAAAAGATCTTATTTTTTAGAGCAGCTTAGAGCCGGCAGCTGCCTTACACCACGGAAAATGCAGCAGGTCCAGCGGCAGAAATCTAAGTTTTTGCTTAACGTAAGTGCAGCTCTTCTCACCACGGCTCATTTGACGATCGTTTCGAACGCAATTGTGGCCTACAAGAGGGTATGGGAATCAGCTTCGGAAGCAATTGCCCATATTTTAGTTAGTAAAACAATATCTGGGCAATGGACAGAGAGCAGAGTCTGAAGCAAAGGCATCTTTTTTATCGACAATCTGCCATTTAGGACAAAAGTCTTAGGGGAGAGACTGTTTGGTTCTGAGAGAGATGGGCTACGTCGTCTAGTGGTTGGTCACCCAAGGAACATACGGTCTGGATTCACCTGTCCGGTTCTGCGAAATGTTTGGCATCAATAGACCCCGTTGTGAGTAAAGAGGAGTAGGATTTGGGGTAGAAAGGGCATGGGAACCGATTACTATAGTCAGCTGGCTGATGTTCTACTGGTTATCCACGGACCGGATACTATAACTTATTCCCACCGGGGTAAAACGGAGAATCGGGTGCGTTAACTGACCCACTATAGACACTAGCATGAATAATACATTGGTAAAACAGCTGTGGAGGAAATATTTTGAGGTGTTGTTGACGCACTGCTTCCATTGGACAAGAATTCAATTTAAAGGCGGGAATATCGGTGTGTTCGGTTAAACCGTTTAGGTATAAGGTGTGGGGGTAGTTGGAAACATGTTGCGTTAGGGGTCTTGGTGTTCGATGCAATCGAAGGCGACTGTGGAATAAAAGATTTGTAAAGTGACTGAATTTACTCGGCGTTCGAGTGGCTGAAACGGCACTCGGATTCGCTTTTAAATTGGGCACTTGCTTATGCTTAAAAGGGGTAGCTGGGAGAGTCGCTAGGTATGTTTGTATATCAGACTGTTGTTGCACCTAAAGCTCTCAGCATCAAGAGTATTCGATTTCCTACGGAGTTAACTATGTCATGACGTGGTTAAGCCGCAGATGATGTTAAGGAAGGCTTTTTCAAGATGACAGCAGGTTTCGCTATGTCGGTGTTAGTTTTCGACATTTTCAATTTGTTCAGGCTTCGCTGCATCGGTGTGAGGTCTGGCGAAACTAACCAATGCAATTTACGGCAAAAAATCTATAGTTATCTCCTTTCTCGACAGTATAAAGTCGAAGTCTAACGAGGAGAAAAGGGTAACGGTTATCGGCGCATTACGGCTGAGCGACATTGGAACCAAAGCCACAACTTTTTAGAAGCGAATGCTTACCCTCAATATCAAACATGTGATTCGAAATGTTTTACAATATAAAATTATGCTTGCGTTTCATTCTCCCCTCAGTTTCCGAGCTTATCATCCTAATTTGACCGCTTGTTCAATTGCTTTTTCAGAAATTCTGTTAATATTGCCATATATCAACTGATCTAGTATTTTGTCGGCTGATATTCTGTTACGAATAGCAGAGACGTTGTTTTGGATGATAAAAGGGTCAGAAGGTTCCACATGGACTAACGGGATTTCTGAGTTAACCATATCCAGAGAAAGTAGCATGTACATGCTGGCACCCGCTGTGTCTCCGATCACGATTCTAACAGTCAGAGATGGTGGGGAGGCCGCACGTTTTCGTCTTGTAGCACATGTTCCTCATGGAAGTACAGGGAAGTTTATTTGTTCTCCGTTGCAGTACAAGGATCTAAACCTTGACAACGTACAACAGATGCGCTGAATAGCAGTTACTACTGTCAATTTACTACAAAACTAAACAGGGACGGTCACTAAAATGGCGCTTTGCTAAGAAAGGCTACTTTACCAGACTGTCTAACAAGACTAGAAGGAATAATAATCGGCAATGAATAGCGACTTTTAGAAATAACTCAAATAAAAAACAGGCATTAATTGTCTAGGAATATCAAAGAAAGGGCAAAACTTCACTTGTCTTTGAAATTGAGTTCTTTGATTGCATGCAGTGCAACGACTTCAAATTTATATCTGAAGAGTTAAAATCTGCAAGTATCATTAACTGTTGCAACGGCTGAATTGCTTCAACACTGTGATGAGTGCATCGTCCATATTCTTCCGTTGTCCTGGTGGTCTGTTTACCAACGCAACGTGAAGGCCCGATTGGTTTGGTATTTCAGTCGACAACTGATGGCTTCGCAGTCAGCATTCCCCTTTGGCGGGCATCCATCAGTTGCGTAACTAACGCCGCCTCGTATGCACCTTGCGATTTCCTTACCGCTAAGTCCATCTCGATCCGTGTGGATAAGCTGAAAGCCGTCCAGCATGACTTCTGAGTCTGCTATCTGCTCATTTAACTACGTTTCCGTTAGAGCTATGAAGTCAGGTTGGAAATGGACCACGGTCAGCTCAATTTGTTTGAAAGACTTTGTGCGTTTTTGTACATCCGCTGGGCGGCTGCCGGTTGGGCTCGAGAGGTAGTCCATAAAGCTCAACTGAACGAGTGAGTTCCATAAGAACGATCGGTGAGCGTCCCCTACCAATGTATGTTCCTGATCGAAAAATGACAGAGCAATGGGCTCGTGGCTCGGTGGTTAGAGGCGTGGACATCTAACAAACAGGTCGTGAGTTCGAGCCTCGGGTATGCTACACTCGGGATTTGGGTATGGCTGGCTGACGACGGCTAATAAGCCAAAAATGGCCATTCCGGTCTCCCTTGTCTTTGTCGGTAATATCATTTTGCCTATATCATTATCATATCTGTTGGCTTCTTCGGTTTCTTGGTCTTGGCTGTTAGTTCTTGAACCTAAAATTCTTGCTGTCCATTTTCCCGACATAAACCTATTAACTGACTGTCCTAAAATTGACAAGTGCTCGATGGAGCTGATAACTGCCGCTGTTACCGTGAATTTCACCGGATGGTTCCGTAGACACTTGCTTTTCGTTTTTGTAATTTCGCTGCCTACAATCTTTAGATTTTTCCTCATCGTTCCGACGCCTTTTCAACTCTGCCGCTAGTGTTCCTTTTTAGATTTTATCTATGGGATTGTAGTCCTGCTGAAAAAAAACACCACGATTTTTGGTTCGTGGCCTGGATTTTCGAAATTCGACTAAATTTGTCTGTCATTTTTTCACAAGACTACTTTCATTGAACTTGGTCGCATCTCCGCTATGTTGCCTTTAAGTGCAAGCCCCAAGCGGAAGACGTTTTTTTGTCAACCATCTCATCGAGTTCTTGAGTGACATTTAGTTAATTTGACAATATCAAAAGGTCCTCTTTAAACCTGTCTTTTGGGGTTTTGCCAGTAAACTCAGGGACGCCTTGGACCACAACACAAGCTGACCTTTAGGGGAAATAACCGGTCTCTCCATCCCGCTTTCTTTTATTAATGGTAAATTGAATCGCAGACTTTGGTTCTACCTTTATAGGTGCGCTTACATTGCTCTCAAGCGGCCAATTTATTGCCTGATTGCCAAACATCTCTTTGGGTCTTTTAATAATAGGCGCTTCTCGCACCACTTGAGGTTGGAGTTGCACACAGACCGGAGGCAACCATCAAGCGTCTGGTAATGAAACCGAAAGACCCGCTGCCACGGCAAGAAATGTCGGAAGTCGTTTATCGGATCTGGTGCAATTGTGGACAAAGCAACTACGTCGGAGAAACCAGAGGACAGCTCCGGACGAGAATGGCGGAACAAGCTGCAGCGGTACGGAGAAATGACGAAGATCCCAAGTTGCGGCTCATTCGACGAGATCCGGAGACACGTTCAAATTCGACGAGGCCGAAATTCTCGCAAGAGATGATAATGGAGTTAGCCAGGAGCTACTAGAATCATGGTTTACTGCCCCCAGTCCATTAACAAGGGCAATGAACTTCCCCTTCCATACTCCGTGCTGACACTTCGCCTAGGCGGAGTAAATGGCCACGCGGAAAGAGCACAGGTGAACACTTCTCCCAACACCAGGATCGATACGTCAGACGATCAAGCAATCATCACACCAACATTCAACGACGTGATGAAACTTCAACAATTAACGACGCGAACGTCGGCTATCAAGCAATTAACACACCACGTGCAACGATCCCGGATGAAGGGGCGAGCCGGGAATTTTCATAGGTATGCGGTAGCATTGCGACAGCATCCTATAAATACTGCAGCTCTGGTGCATGAATCACCCGTATCTGCTGTTGCCTCTGATGATGGGTTTGAGCAGCAACCCGAAACGTCAGGCTTATAAGCTCTTGTCCCAGCGATTGTGTCTCCTTCTTCAATAGCCACTTCTTCCAACATTCCGTCCGTTTGACTAGCACTAAGTGGGCGTGTTTTTAGGCTTGTGACGTCTAGGTCCGTTGTTAAGTTCCTCACGTCCGTGATGTACACCTTTACTTCTTTTCTCTGCTACCTCACATGATGTATTGCATTATATCTTAATAGACCTGTGTAGGGAAGATTAATGGCGCCCTTTTATCTTGTAGGTAAGTCCATACGATCACTGTCTGCAGCTTTTTGTAGTCGATCGATGGTAATTTCTTTTGGTGCATACTGACTCTGTATGACTCGTATTCACCAAAATTGGGGAAATGCGAGAACCAGCTCCATCTCAATTTGTCGTCCTGCTGCCCCACTCTATTTCGTTTGAGTCGGTTGATTTGTCCAACGACTTCATTTGTTGACTTCTGTCGTCTCGCTAAACCTGAAGTCCATCGACTTTTCATGGTTTCTTGAGATTCCTGTAATCTGGCCATTAATGTTTTTCATATCTTTTGTACCGTGTTCTGGGGGTTAAAGTTTGTTTTACTTGAGGAGCAATTATATTATTTCGGTAAAGAGATCGACGTCTACTTCTTATTTCAGAACTCTTGTGGGGATTTCTTGGCATCCATCGCAACGTGTCGACATTTAAGTATTTGATTTACTTGTGGTCGATTTCAGTATTCAACTGCGTTCTTCAGGATATATGATCGGTAGTTGGTCGCGTCCAACTGAGGGTGAGTTAAGTATTTCCGACAAACTTTTATTACAAGAAAAAGAAAGTGGTTTATAAATATGTAACAGGTCGTTATTTTCAGAGGTTGTATTATTTTCTTAGCCGTTCGGCTTCCTGGGCGTGGCTGGTAAGATCCAAAACATCAGCATCTTCATGCAGCCATAAACTTGAGCTTCTAACTGCACTTTCAGAGAGTCACGGGAGACGAGGCTATGGCAAAGGCTGTCAATACTACAGGTTTACTACTGGCACTATTCGGTCATCGTCAAAATGATATGTCAAGTCCTCTCTAGAGATTTAGTCTTAGCTAAAAGCGTTTACAGAATCCGTTTACAAGATATCTTCCGACTAATTCCACAGGTTTTGCCCGACAGTGCCTCGAGTCCTGCTCACCGGCCTGATGCCCGCAAGTTGTTAATGAGATATCTAAACGTTAATGTGTTCTATCTATTATAACTTAAGAAATTTTGGCAGACCTTCAGTACGCCTAACGACTGCGTTGCGCCGGACTCATCGCAAATTTCTGGGTCATTCCTAATGCAGGTACTTTTAAACAAATTTTTATCTATAAGCCCTAACGAAACACTCTCAGGATATTGGCATAAAACCTTGCGCCATTTCCCCGTTTCACCCTGATAAAAAGTATAAATTTTACAGTGCGCCCTCTTTTCTCTCTTCCTTAAAGGTGCCTTCTTCAGTCGTCAGTGAAGCACTGTGGAGGCCTCTACCGCGCTAAGCGGTTACGATCAACCTAAATGGTTATGAATTATTTGATTGTAAACTAGGCCAATATGTTGATCCGGTTAGTTCGACACTTTTGCTAACAAAACGTAATTATGCACTCAATGTTCTGTTTGGTGTTAGGATCGTCCATAACGTTGTCAGTGACGTCGGGCACAAATATCGTGATTTTTGCACCCTTTCGTTTATTTTGTCAGTGTGAATTGCCTGTAAAAACCTTCATCATGATATTTACGTCTGTTATCTGCTAATTAAACCATGTCTCGGCAAGACTTGCACAGCCAGGTTAAAAATCGTTCACGACTAGCTTAAATTTCAATCAACTTGCTAAGAACGCTGCAAACTTAAGTCAGTTTAAGTCATTTATTAAGGGAATGAGGCTTTCACACTTGAGCTCCCTATTCATATCGATAAACAGAAATAAAGTCAACACTTACATCAGCAAATTCGAAAAGTTAAAAAAATTAGCGGTAATTGTGAGCCAGGCGCAAACTGCCACCGCTAAAACAATCGCTATTGTATGTACAGTAGTTTCTCAACAAATGAGCATCTAGTCTAAACTTGAAGGAATCGATACTTTCAGAAAGAATCCCTGCATCAGGGACTCCGTTCCATGCTCCAATGCACCCGCGCCGTTTGAATTCGACTGGAATTTACTCGTCTTCCCAAGTTTTGACATTTCGATCACCCGTTTCCACCCAGAGTTACGCCTTGTCGAAATAAATCTAGTAATCAGTTTAAAAGTGCAAGTAATCTCCGCTTTCACGGATCCCATTACCGGCGATATCTTCATCCCTTACCGTGGCTCTCAGGAATCCACAATTCGGAGTTTAACAAAGCATCCAGTCGGTTTAGTTCAGATTCCTACGAATACCGACTCCATCGTGCTTCCGAAGCTAATCTTCCGTCGACGAAGTGCTCGATAACCGGCAAAAATAGAAGACTACTTAGAACCTGCCTGCGAAGGCTGAGTCGTTCTTTGCTCCCAATGGCCATTTTATACTGAATTCCGTTTGGAAAAAAAGCTTATCTTTGTACTCAGTAAAGTAGCCACTTAGCAATTGAAGTCGCCCATTATAAATTAATGCAACCTCAAAGATATCTTGCCAGCATGGGGAATGCAAATGTCCACGACCCTACTGTGTGTGACTAAAGTCCGCCACACCCGGGATTCGAACCACGAACCACTCGTGCAGGAACTGACGCCCTTGATCGGTCGGCCACGCCGGGACTGCCTGATGGTCTCAAAAATAATATATACTCAGGAAAAGGAGACCTATCACTTATTTGTAAACCGTTTTCTATTTCCTGTGATAAAAACTTGCCGGAAATACTCAACTCGCTCTCAGCTGGACGTGATGGGCCACCGACGACTAACCCTGAAGAACGCAGTTCACTGATGATATCAGCCACAAGTAAGCTAGATACTGACATGTCGACACGCTGTGATGGATGTCGAGAACTCACCACCAGAGTTTTGAAACTAGAAGTAGAATGCGACCTCCTCACTGAAATAATAGCGTCACTTCTTAAGTATAACAAAATTAAACCCCCTGAGCAAGATACAAAGGACATGAAAAACACCAATGAGCCGGACCACATGGACCTCGAGAAACCGGTAAAAGGTCATAGTCGTCGCGTTCAGCGAAACAAGAGGCAACGCACGAGTTCACTAGACAAGTCTTCGGACTCAACCGAAATGGACGGCAATAAAAATACGACAGGCAGAGATGAAACTGGTGCTCGCATTTCCATAAATTTGACAAATCTGGATCATGCAGAGTCCGTCTGCACCAAAACAAAACAACGATCGACAACCGCAAAAAACCTGTAGAATGTAATCGTATGGACTTAAGTACGCCAACAGAGAGCGCTAGCAACTTGTCCTTCACATGTCTATCAGGCTATAATGCAAAAAGTCAGGTGAGGCAGCCAAATAAAGACGTTACAGCATATATCACGGACGCGAGCAACTTAGCAACCGATCTGGATACAGCCACCAAAGCCGTCCCAGAGTCTGAGACTCAATCTACCGCCAGCAAAAGAGGGCACGAGAAAACCACCGGTTTTTTCCCCGACAGATATCGTTGTGTGGTAGTGCAAGGAGTTCCTGAAGCACCTGGTGATACCCCAAAAGAGAGGGTGGAACACGATCTGCAGACATTCCAAAACCTACTCAATGACACACAAGAACCCGGTGAGGTCATCGAAATCCAAAAGATCTTCCGTTTGGGACCTTTAGTAAGAAACAACGCAGACAAACTGCGGCCGAGACCACTGAAAGTCGTATTGGGAAACGAACAGCAAGCAAATCTCATCTTGTCGCGAAAATCCAGGCTCCGAGCCAACCATCGTGGAGTGTTTCTTCAGCCGGAATATCACCCAATCGAACGAATACAAATGAGGACGCTGGTAGCGGAACTGAGAAAACGTCAGAGCGAGGGCGAAGTCAATCTGAAAATAGCAAACAATCAAATTGTAAAAATAGAGCGTTCCTTCTTGTGGAATCATCCGGTGACAGTGACGGTAACAGCACCGGCGCTCGGTTCAGACAAACTTCAGTAAATTCACAATCGACTATTGGACATGTTACGCCATGTGCAATAAGCAGTAATAACTATCAGTCAAAAGCACCAGCAAACAATTTCCACAGATCGAAACAGCCGAATAACACACAAATTATGTACACAAATGTACAGAGTTTATTCAACAAATTGGATGCAATAAAACTCACTGTGGCCCATTTCCAACCCGACTTGATAGCTTTAACAGAAACATGGTTAAATGCGCAGATAGAAGATGCGGAAGTTATGCTAGATGGTTTCCAGATTCCAGATACTGCACTCCTGGTTTCCAGATTCTCCGAATGGATAGAAACGAACACAGGGATGAAGGGAGTGCGTTATTTATACGAGATGGCATCGACTACGTCGGGGTTGAGTCTCCCCCATTTCGGCACATTGATTGTGAAATACTTAGTTGTCACTTGAAGGTGCCAAACCATCCAAGCCTCCTTATGGCCCTGGTTTACAGACCGCCAAGCCAGCGAACGGATGCGGACGATGCACTTATCGTCGAGATAAAAGAAATTTGTCGAAGCAAACACATAATGCTGCTTGGTGACTTTAACTGTCCAGATATAGAGTGGGATTTGATGTATTGCACGCGATCAGAAAACTCATTCGAACAGAAATTTATGCAACTGATCACAACTGAGTTCCTTACCCAACATGTTAAAATGAACACTCGATTCAGGGATTGACAGCAGTCCAGTTGTTTGGACCTCATCATCACCAGGGATGATAGTTGCATTCTCGGATTGGAATCGCACCCGCCCCTTGGTCGAAGTGACCACTGCGTTCTTGTTTGGGAGTATAGTCATTTTTCAGTACCCGAAATGCAAGCTGCTGAGGAAAGAAACGTATGGAAGGGGAAATATACCCGAATGAAAAACCTGCTACAGAAGGTGAACTGGAATGCAGCACAAGGACCTGACCCAGAAAGCGATTGGCTCTTCTTCAAGAACATAATGCAGCACTTGATAGAGAGCTGTTGCCCACTGAAGAGGAAGCCGCGCACATCCCGACCAGAGTGGGTGACGTCAGAAATAAAGAAGAACCTTAAATTGAAAAGGAGACTTTGGAAAAAGTACGCCAGTTGTCAGCAACCAGAGCATTTCGCTGACTTCAAAAACAGAGGAATGTATGTCGGAATCTGTTGAGGAGGCAACGGGCACAATTTGAGTTAAAACTTTTAAAAAATATCCCGCAAAATTCAAAAAAATTCTTTGGATACGTGAATAAAGCAAAACGCAACCGGGAATGCATTCCCTGCCTAAAAGATCGCCAGGGAAATACGTTGTCTGACAACTCAGATAAGGCGAATCTGTTATCCGACTTCTTCACGTCTGTGTATACTGAGGAGCCGGCCTTTGATGAAAGAATTTACCCCCCAAATGTCAAATCAAACAGTAAAATTAGCACGGTGGACTTCACAACAGACATGGTAAGGAAAACTTTGAGGCAACTACAGCCCACTAAATCCCTTGGTCCGGACGGCGTTTTCGCGAAAGTTCTGAATGAATTGTCAGACCAACTGGTCTCTCCGTTATCCAAAATCTTCAAAACTTCGATGGAGACCGGGGCTTTGCCTACCGACTGGAAGAAAGCAAATATAAGCCCCATTTATAAAGGCGGCAAGACAACAGCCCCAAATAGTTTCAGACCAGTGAGTCTCACTAGCATCTGTTGCAAGTTGATGGAAAGAGTAGTAAAAACGGAGCTGATGCGACACCTCGAAGAAAACAACTTACTCAGTCTACATCAGCATGGATTTCGAAGCGGTCGATCTTATCTCACCAACCTCCTGGTATCCATGGAGAGTTGGACGAAAGCAATTGACATGGGCTTATCAGTCGACGTCGTGTACATCGACATCAAAAAGGCTGTTGACAGTGTTCCACACAGACGACTTATATGTAAACTGCGTCAAGTGGGTGTGAATGGAAATCTTTTGAAATGGCTAGCCGATTTTCTTACGGGCAGATCTCAGCGTGTGTGTATCGGAAACGCTTAATCGGAATTGGCATCCGTGCACAGTGGCGTTCCGCAGGGAAGCGTTCTGGGTCCAATTCTGTTCCTTATATATGTGAACTACTGCCTGGACTGTCTGAACTGCGAGCGAGTAATGTTTGCCGACGATCTCAAATTGTGAAAATCAATAGAGAAGCCGGAAGATTCTGTACAATTACAAGACAATTTAAATCACTTGCAAAAATGGTGTGATGAGTGGTGTCTTAACCTCAATCGTAACAAATACCAACTTATCCGATTACGTTCGAGCAACAGGAGGCCGTTGAGATTTGAATCTCAGTACTTTATAGGAGGTCACCAACTCGAATCAGTCAACGAGTTAAGAGACCTCGGTGTGTGGGTGACGTCAACTCTCAAACCATCGTCCCACTGTGCCAAGGTATCAAAGAAAGCTACGGGTATTCTAGGCGCGATTAGAAGATCCTTGGCCAATTTCAAAGAAGAACTTTTCGGCCGATTATTTGGCGCGTACGTTCGACCAATGTTGGAATATTGTGTCCAGGCATGGTGTCCCTAGATGAAAAAAGATTACATCCTACTGGAGAACGTACAACGTAGAGCGACCAGGCTAGTAGAAGGATTATGTGGCTTGCCTTATGAGAGACGGCTGGAGAAGCTAAAAATATTTCCTCTCTTCTATAGACAGTACAGAGGGAACATGATCAAGGCCTTCAGGATCGTCCGAGGGCTAGACTGTGCTCTTCAGTTTGACGACTTCTTTGAACTGGCGCGGACGACAAATCTCCGAGGGCACCCATACAAACTGAAGACGAAGCATGCCAGACTCGATTTGCGGGCTAAATTCTTCTCTCACCGGCTGGTTGAGGGATGGAACAAATTGCCCAACTCCGTTGCCTTAGCGGAAAACGTCGAGATTTTCAAAAGAAGACTAGATAAACTTATGCTTGATGGTCAAACATTTACATGATATCAATGACTGGCATAACTGCTATGTAAATATCTGCATGTTTTTTTCATACGACTATCTGTCAATAGGGTTTTCCTAGGCTCTGCCTCTATCCCTCATATATACTGAATTATACTGAATGACCCTGTGAGGAAAGGCGTTCCGTCGGACGTACGAATGGTCCAGCTTCCTCTGCAGTTTGAAGGGATGACCACGCAGGTGGTCAGTCCCGGTCAATTCGAAAAATTCATCATAGTCTATGTCACACTCACGACCTCTGACAAGCCTGTAGGTTTGAATGAAGTCGCCGCGCAGTTGCCTGTAATTTAGAGGAAACAGATTTAGTTCGGTCAGCCTGGTTTCGTAAGGCAGATGATGAAGATTCTTAACCATTTTCGTAGCCATCGCTTGTACCCTCTCCAGTCGTTGATAATCTTTCTTCAACCACGGTCGCCAGGCCTGGACTGCGTACTCTAAGTGAGACCGGACGAATGCCCCATAGGTCTTCCCGAATAGCCCTTTATCGATCTGTACAAATCCTCGCCTCAGCGCAAATAACATCCTTATCGCACTTTTGGCTGCCCTTTGACACTGTGATGATGGTTTCAGCGAGGAGATCATTAGGACGCCGAGGTCCTTCTGTTCCACAACATTTGAAAGGGGCTGACCACCAAGGACGTTTTGAAAGGAATCGTGCTCCTTACTGGTCTTTTTGGTGCGGAGTCTCAGGACCACATATTTGTCTACATTAAAATTAAGGAGCCAACGAGCTGACCAACTGTTCAGGCGGTTGAGACCGTCTTGAAGCGCGTACCTGTCTTCGTCAGATCTGATGGGTCTCCACAGCTTAACATCGTCAGCAAACATGACGGCGCTGCATCTGAGGTCGTCGACGAAGTCGTTAATGTAAATCAGGAATAGCAACGGCGGAGCCCTGGGGTACACCACTTAGAACGGGGGTAGGAGTTGACCTTCAGGCCTCAATGCACACGGTTTCTGATCTTCCGCTAAGGAAATTTGTTATCCATTTCAGCAGCTCTCCTCTTATGCCAATTTCAGAAAGTTTGTAGATGAGGCGTTTGTGTGGGACGCTGTCGAACGCCTTCTTAAACTCTGTGTAGATGATATCGACCCTAACATCCGCGTCCAATGCGCGAGTTTATTGCTCCGTCGAGGCTCTGTCGTTAGGGCTTGATTTCTGTGT
>CACRXP010000121.1:1312551-1323289 GCA_902702965.1 Spirometra erinaceieuropaei
CCTATGAAACCAGACTGTCAATCCTCAACCTGTTCCCCCTTTCCTACAGGCAATTACGTGGTGACCTTATACTAACATTTCGCATCATCAACGGCCTAGACTGTTGTTTAGATCCCACTGATTATTTCACCCAAGCTAACACCCCCAATTTGCGCGGTCATCCCCTGAAACTACGCGCAGGGAAATCAAGAACCAATGGACGAAAGTCCTTTTTCAGTAACAGAGTGGTTGCAGCCTGGAATGCCCTACCTACCGATGTTGTAACCTCTTCCTGTGTGAACTCCTTCAAGTGTAGACTTGACCTGCATCAAGCTTCCCAATTACCACCCCCACATCCACTCACATAACCCGGTATTCTCTTATATGTGTTTATACTACTTGTAATTAGTAAGTAACCATTAATGATTACTCTTTTTCGGCTAGCTGGCAGCTGTCCGCGAGTATGTACAAAATCCCTTTTTCACCTTCCCATTTATCAATGTTTTTCTCCGACGACTTGTAACCAAGAGGGAATTCAAAGGCGCTTGCCTATATTTCCCTTAATAAACTGATACTGATACTGATACTGATACTGATCGGTGAGCGCCCCCTCTACGACTGTACATATATCCCTAATAGCAATAAAGGCCGACTCCAAGTTAGACCGTCGGCATTCGCTCATTGCTGCTATTTGATTGGCTCTCACGGCCCAGTGGGCTGGCGTCGCTAATGGCGCAGATGAGTGCTTGCTTAATTATTGGGAAATCGATCAGATGACGCCCTTGTTTTCGCGCGAGCGGTCTGTCCCGCCATCTCCTGATCGCCCATACTGCTACGCGCACGCGGTTATTGTTCTCACGTTGTCTATTAACCCTGCACATATTCTCTATTTCCATTAGCCTGATTTCTTGTTTTATCGTAGAATGTTGACGAAAATATCGAGGCGAACCCTCAGAAGACGTGTGTATCGTGTTCTTCGCACACGTTTTCAAGCAACTACAGAGGATATGAGGAAAATGTGTCCGTCCGACTCAGCGACCTCCTCGTGGGGTAGTATCATACCCTCCAGTTCCTACACCTAAACAGAGACTTGTTCTTCTGACGAAATAACTTGTTTACCTCAAATGGATCCATACACTAAAGTAGATGAATCTACACGGACGCATTCAATAATAATTATCTAGAGACCACTTTAGAGGCATCGGAACCAACTGCCAAAGTGGAACTTCAGTCGTGTGTAGTTCTTTCTCACATTTCCCTGGTCCATCTGACCAGCCTACTGAAAAATATGAGAAGGCTGTCCCCGGATCTTTCCTCGGACGCGCGAACGTTTCTAGGCGGGAGAAGCAATGGGGTGACGGTGACGGCAATGGGCAAAGGTGAGTTCGTATATTTCCGACTTGTAAAGTAGCTTACTGACCAGTTAAGTGTCTGTTGCATGAATATAAGTGGCGATGAGGTTGTTGCTAGTTTAGCTATTGACGGGTTACCTTTACATAAGAAAACCAAACGTGAATTTTGGCTTATCTTAGGTAGAATAATAACACCGTTGTGGTAAAATATTCGTTTTTGGTATTTATTGCGGCTTTGGTAAGCCCTCAGATGCACATGTGCAGTCGTTCTGCGGACCGCCAAATACAGAGTTTTTATCTCGGGCTAGGTTTATTCTACGGGTCGATGATGTCAACCGAACACTATGCTTCGAACTGGGCGCTGTAATTTGCGATGCAATGTACACAATTTATGTCACATAAGAAAGAAGTAATTATGATTGTAAAAACACTGTCGGAAGGGTGAGTAGCTGTCGATGGCGAATTAATCAACGTCAAATACATAGCTAAAAGAAGCGAAAAGAGGAGTCCCAGCAAGCAGTCTTGAAGAAGGAGACACGATCTCTGGGACAAGAGTTTTTTAGCCTGTCGTTTCGGATTCCTACTCAAACCCATTATCACAGACAAAGCAGACAAAAAGACAAAGAGACCCGCATCTGATTTGTCTCTAATGATGGGGTCGAGTAAGAATCCGAAACGTCAGGCTAATAAAGCTTTTGTCCCAGCGATCGTGTCTCCTTCTTCAAGTAAAAAACATAATAAGATAACCATGTGGAGACGTAGAACTGGTTTGTGTTGAATACGAGAATATTGAAGATTACTTTGATTACTCTATGTCCCCATCCAATATTAAAATTTTTTAAGCCTGGGATGTGGGTCGATGTCAGCACTTCCCCATTGCCCGCAGCCGTTCGCAAATACGCTTGTTTCCCCGTGGATGACCACTGAGTCCTAAAAAAAATCAATGGACGATGGGACATCGAATCCTGGCAGCGTTGAGCATGAACATAATGGGGATGGCGCAGTCAAACCGTAACCATTCCAGATATCTTCTTCTGATCATTGTTATTTTACTGTAACTCTGACTGTTAATCGGTCATTTTCCATGAAATCTGCAACCCAACAGTCCCTACCTACAGTTTCGTGTAAAGTGAAGAGAGACAGAGAGTTTTTACATAGACTTGACTCTTCTAACCTTATTGTCCTGTTGGGTTGCAGATTGTTATGGCCAGCAGCGAGGAAGAAAGTAAAAAGAAGAAGCCGGAACGATCGACCAAAAATCCGTATGCGACCAGCCCCAACTAGAGAAGGCTTTCCGAAAGGCCTTTAGGAAGGCTTAAGATATATTGCACAAACGAGGTTATAGGCTATCGAACTCATAATGTCCGGCCGGTTAGCGATGTCTTTATAACGTTTTATCCCTTAATTTGTGTTTCCGTACCACTATTCTGCTGGCATTCGGTGTTTCAACACTGCAATTATTATTGCCTTCGTTGATTTCAGACGATGAAAGAAAACAGTCGTCCACTGGGCCGGCCGGTCCCTCAACGCAGCACTAAATTGGGCCAATTGTACACGTAACATTGACTCCCCTATTTTTGCACAGCTTTGTCGCCGTTTGTATTTTGCCTTTTCGAGGTTTATACCACTAAGACCTTTTTAAGTAAGAAGCTATTTTTAAAAAAACCAAGACTTTCTTATATCCTGCTTAAGGGAAATCAATATTGGGGTAATTGAGGATGACGAACGGGTGGGGGTTGGATATCGGTTATTTGTAAATAAAGGAAGGGTTCCGTCCGGTAAAATAAGAAGGTAGCTTTGTCTGCGCAGATTCTAAGCAGATTCCTCTAACCGTCTGCGCAGATTCTAAGCAGATTCCTCTAACCGTCTGCGCAGATTATGGACAGAATTGTTATTAGGAATGTTTATACTCGACCAAAACCGGCAAGATAATGAGCCCGTGGCTCGAAGGTTGGAACGTTGAATTTCCAACTAAAAGGTCGCGGGACCGAACCCTATGTGTTGCATATCTATGGATTTGGTTCGTCTGGCTGACGACGGCTAACAAACCCGAACTAGCCATCTCAGCCTCCCGTGTCTTTGTCTGTGTTGTTATTCTGCTTACATATATGGTTGCATACATGTATACAAATATTGAAAGGCGAGCATTCAAAAAAATATAATTTGAAGGCAATGGGTTATTTAGGAAAATTAACGACTTTATTTAAAAACGTTGACGTCAGTTCCCCGTGTCGCCATCAGACTCGAGTAAATGAACAAAAAGCTGCCGAAATTTCAAATGTGTCCGAAAAATCAATACTTTCACGGCGATTCTGTCAGTAAGCGTCCACCGCATATCCTACTGTTTATCATTTGGTCCTCGTCTCTTTCACTTCTCCTGGAAACTTTTGTACTTGTCGTCTAACTCAATATGTTGTTTAATGCATTATTTATTCTCAGCTTTCTTCGTATTGCAGACGGCGACGATGCGAGGCTTTTCCCACGAAGAAGCATGGCCCATATCCAATGTTTGTTGTTAAGTGGCTTCGTCACTTAACAGCTTGTGGATGCGTGCGGACGTGGACTTTCCAGTTTGGCCACAATATTGGTTATAAGCACTTCACCGAGCCGTGCTTCATCATCGCCCTCCCATCTGCCATCCTCTGCCGCTGCAGATCGGTCATTATCTGGCAGACCCAAGTGATTGACCAGCAGTGTCAGGTGTGTGAGCGCATATTTCTGTTTTCGGTCCCAGCTGGGGTTCGGGATTGTGACTGGCTGAATAAAAACGAAAAAGTTAAAAACAGTGCTGTTTTCATCATCCTCCAGACTCTGTGATCTCATTTCTGTCATCTTCGTATGGTATTCTCTATATGAATTAACATGTCTGCTTGCTATGATACCCAAACTAGTCCGCTCGTTTTAAGGTTACGTGGCTGACGCTAGCAGCACTTTCAGCTGTGCAACTTTATCAGCCTTAATTTATTACGTTTAAGTTCAAAATGAACGTCGCTTAATTACTTCACCGGTGATATGAGATAGCTATGGCACCACTATATGATATCGGTTTTAAAAATAGAATTTTGTTGCTGGAAGCGGATTCCAGGAAAGCAAAATGACGTGACTGATATGAGTTTTACGATAAAAAAGTCATGCTGAGGGGGGAGGTATGGTGTTGGTGTATGTTAGCTCATTAGGTATTTCGTTAATCTGTTGAATAAGTTGGCTACTTGGTTGTCATTGATTATAACTTGTCCTAATTCATTAATAATATTTCGTGGTCCTTACTGTCGATGATTACTCAGTAGTTTCTGAAACACCTGAGCTGTTCGTTCGGGGGATTCTTGTGCCCGATGTTCTGCTGCTTTGGTCTTTTGCGTTTCTATTTTCTTGACTAGGTCGTGAATTTCCCTAATTCGTCGAAGTGCGGAAAAATAACTTACAGAGGGGTCGCGTAGCTGTTTTTGTAGCTTTTTTAGTTTAGTTGAAAGGAAGTTCGGGATTGGTGAGTTCTTATACGGGAGTCTTTCGTCTATCAAGGTATCTCGAATTACAAATAGGACAGCGCATAACATGTTAACTGCCTCCATGTGGGCTCAAGTCCAATGACCTAATACAGTTGTTCATGGAGTCCTCGTCAAGTTTTTTTGGGTTTAGGCGGATGTTACTAAAATAGGGTGCTAGGTTTGCGTTTAAAGGGGAGTGTTGATATTATTGTTTCGTAGTTACTTTCAAACGTTGCGCAGTCGTAGTGCATATAGAGGGACCAGATATCGTTGGTGAAAATAACGTCTAGTATATTGTTTCCTCGGGTGGGTTTTTCAACTATTTGTTTCCAGTTATTTAAGATAATTGAAGACAAGAAATCGTCTTGCCTGGTAGATGTTGATAATTCGACCCAGTCTATTTCTGGGCGGTTTAGGTCGCCTGAAATTATCTTACATTCAGTTTTTATGTTAGCTATATTGCTTATTAAGAGGTTGAGGCTTGTGTCATCACTACTACATTCTGGAGGGGAGTAGAGGCATCCGACTAGTATGTTTTCCTGGGCATGAGATTTTATTGTGGCAAAACACGCTTCCCAGCAAAGGTTTCGGTTGGGACATCAATACCACTCTGCTCAATGCTAGTTTTGATGTAGATAAGACAACCTCCGCCTCGTTTATTAACACGGTCCTGTCGATAGAAATTATAATTTGCGACATATAGCGAAGCTATCGATATAAGTGCATTTGTCCATAATTCTGTAATGCAAATTACATCAGGGTTATATATTTCAACAAAAGTTCTAAGTTGGGATATTTTGTTGATAATCGATCTGGAATTTATAAGAGCTATCTTTAGGATGTTGGATATGGAAGAGGTGGGCTGTGGTGAAAAAAAGGATTTCTGGGGGTACTTTGAGTGAGTGATGGACTAAATGGAGGTAGGTGTGTGATTCTCGTAGGATATGGTGATGCGTATGGCGTAGCGTGAGTGCATGGGCTAGTGTGTATGGACTGAGGGTACATATGGGGAGGTGCGTTAAATAGGTGGTAATTGTACCTAAATGGAGTTTCAGTTGGGGAAGTGTAAAAGCCAAAGTAATTTGTAGGGTTGTAATTAGGTGGTAAGGAGTTTGCAATGCTAGAGTGATTTGGCTTATTCCTATGCCATGCAGGTGGATTTTGGGGAGTCGAGATGCCGTTTTAGAAGCTTGTTTGTTTTTGGTTAAAGTTTGGTGGGCTTCTATTTGTTATGTCAACATATCTAGGACGTTTTGGTTGTGTTGGTGTGCTTAGTAAGGCCTTTTGGTTTATGTGTCTTGTTTGGTAGTTGTTTTCTAGTACTGATTGATCAGTCTTGGGGATGTAGTAAAACTTATACTGCTATCTATGGTGTCACATGACTCGGTCCGGGATCTGAATCATCGTTCTGTTCTGGTTGAACGTTGTTATTTTGTTGTGCCTTCCTCGTTTGTTTCTGACAAGCAGTCCTAAGTACTTTTGAAGTTGCGCGTTTTTTATCATGAGAACTAGAGTCCGACGTACTTGCTGGAGGTCCTTCTGCGGGGGCTGTGGGTTTATCATTTGGATTACGCTGGCCTGTGTATTTCTTTTTATTAGTGCTAGAAGTAGAAGTAGTGGCTAAAGGTTAAGTTGTGGGGCCGGAGTGCTCATTATCGTATTTGTAGCTGGTGTCTTTTTCCCGAAGTTTACATCTTTGCATAGGTGTCAAATCTGGACCTATAAACGAGTTTAGGTTCCGCAGATTTCTAGTTACCTCGGGATTTTGTAGGACAATCTCCGCTTCCGCCTGTGAGTAGAATGTTACTAAGACGGGTTTGTTTTTGCTCCTGGAGTGAAGTCTTTTAGTGTTAGCTACTCTGATATTTAAGCCACACGAATGTATAAAATTTTGAATTGATGGCGTCGGATTAACGGTGTGGGGTATATTACGGATAATTAAATTGAGCCTGCGTTTCGATCTATCCGCGACTTCTGACGAAACTAAGTGTATAATCGATTCAATTTGTGGTAGGCTCGTTAGGTTGTTCGTGAATCTATTTGAGTCTGTTAGTGAATCGAGAATCGTAAAAATATGTTCATGTTTCTCTAGGAACTTTTGTAAACGGACGATGGCCGAAAGATCTACTTTGTCGACAGCAAACGTAGCATCAGTCATGGTTAAATGGAGAGAGTGTAATGGATTTATGTGTTATTTTCGACAGTTAATAAAAATCGACGCAAAATCGACGCAGAAATATGTCAAATATTTCAGTTATCAATGAATTTCAACTTATCTCGAGTCTAAGGATTTTGAACGGTTGTGCACAAACGGGCACACACACGTTCTATTTGTTTGTCATTTGTCATTACTTCCCTGAGTCAAAAAATCATAATTTGTGGTACCGACTTTTGGTAATTCCGCAATTTTTGTTTCTTAAAGGTTCTGCCTACTTCTTCTCAGTACTCTACTGTCTTGTGTCCTGTAGCTATGGCCTTTTTGTTTTCATTTTAGTAACAGGAACATGAATTTCTCCAATACATCAGAATGTAGATAAATAAATAAAAAATTGATCGTGTAACTGTTTCTTTAGTCTTCTGAAGTTTCTGGGGAAGGGAGGCTGGGATGTGTGGCTTCCTGCGTAGGGGTCTCTCGTTCATTAAAGTACCTCTCGCTGTGAATAAGGGAGGGCATAATATGTCAACTGTTTTCACAGAAGGTTATTATAAGCTACAAAATCCGGTCGAATGACCAAGAGTTATCGTTTATGGATTATTTGTCAGGATATTTGATTTTATATGTGTAAGTGGAATCAGGAACTGGGTTAGATTTCACACGGAACACTGATATTATTGCCTTGTGATCACTTCCAAAGGTTATGTATTCGCAATGCGTACCAAGAGATCAGACTTCATTGGTGTGAATAACGTTTGGTATGATTTTTCTCTCGTTAGTTTATCAAATGTCTGTGTTCATTTGCGACAAAATTAGAAGGTAAAGTGTCAACTCGCCTGTCTGTGGCTCATAATTCCATCCACAATATTTCTGGAAGGCCTAGGTCGTCCGCAAAAATTTTGTGCTGCCATTTCATATTGGATATATGCCACTCAGGTTTTATAGGTCTCTGTCATAAATACCATATTCTGTTTTGAGTGGAGGCATCCAGTTAGTACGCTGCTTGTGGCCCTGAGGATATATGGTGGCAAAATATGTTTATTGAGCAAAATGTTCGCTAAGAATATCAGCAAAACTTAGCGCAAGAGAAGTTTTTATGGATATCAGCAGGCCTCGGCCTCGTATGATTTCCAGTCATCTCGGTAGAAATCATAGTTCTTGACATACAGCTAAACAGTACATATTAAAAGTTATACAAAAAAATCGAAGTGAAAATTATTGCTGATTGTAGAGTTTATAAAAAGTCGTAAGATAATAGATTCCCTGGATAATCGATCTGACACAAATCAAAGAAATACGAAACCGTTCTCCGGGAGTGGTTTATTTGAGATCCGACGTTTCGGGTAGTTTATTCGTCTACCAATCTTCAGGGACTGGGAAGTTCTGTGCACAGCACTCCTTATTATGGCGTCCTTTGTCCAATGCGTGATCCGCCAATGCTGCCTGTGTGGCTGCAACCAACCCGCATGTCACGGTGACCTGAATAGCCCCCGTCGGCCGCGGTGATGACTGACGGCCCCGATTGTCCCGCGCCGTGACTGTCCCCCGCTGAGAAGGTTCGTAAAGTCAGATAGATGGGAGGTAAATTGATATGGCGGTTGACAGAGTGGTCGGTGGATATCCAGGCTTCTTGCACATGCCTTGCTGTGTGATCGCTGCCCCGGCCCACAATCTCAACGGCGTCAAAGTTGAAGATGTGTCCCATTTGCACGGCATGTGTTGCTACCTCCGACTTTGGGTCCAACCTTTGCATGGCCAAATTATGCTCGTGCATTCGCGTTTGCAGTCGTCGGCCGGTTTTCCCAACGTAGTTGCAACTTCCGCAGCTGCATTGAAGTCGGTAGACAACGGCCGACATCTCTTGCTTAGGGATCGGATCTTTCGGCCGCATCACCTGCCGGCGGATTGTTGAGTCAGGCCTGTGGCGACACCTATTCCGAGTGGCGCGAGTGATCGAGCCACGACTTCGGAGACCCCTTTAATGTACGGAATGCTCCGCCACGAGTTTGGCTGACTATGCCCTTCGTTCCGTTTCTTTGGCTGCCTCCAGCTTCGTTCAATGAATTTCCGCGGATAGCCATTGGCTCTGAAAAGTTCTCAGAGGAGCTTTATCTCGTCCAGTTTGGCGGCTGGCGTGCTGCAATGAGTTTCCATCCGTCGGTACAGCGTGAGGACACAGTTTCGTTCGTGTTGTGGCGGGTGGTTGCAGTGGTAGCTGAGGATTTGCAGCGTGTTCGTCGGTTTTCTGTAGACCGACGTCGCTAGTTCGCCATTTGGTTGGCGGCAGACGAGAACATCCAAGAATGGAATTTTGTCCTTTACTTCCTCTTCCATCGTGAACTGTAGATCGGGCATGACTGAGTTTAATACTTCCGCATAGTAGTTGATTTTATCTTGGTCTATGATTACGAAGGTGTCATCAACGTAGCGTGCCCAAAACTTGGGTTTGTACTCCTCGAATAGTCGTCTTTCGAGTTTTTGAAGAACCGCCTCGGCAATGAGCCCGGAGATTGGTGAACCCATTGGAGTCCCTTGATCTGCTCGTATGTGGTCCCTTCGAAGGTAAAGAATGTCTTGAGGCAGTGCTCCATGAAATCTATGAGATCCTTAGCTGTGGGCTGGCCATCGCTCCCGTCGTAATTTTGACGTAGCAGGCCACTGAGCGTTTCGACCGCAAGGGCCTGTGGCATGGACGTGAAGAGTGAGACGACGTCAAAAGAGACCATCCTTTCATTCGGTTCGATCGTGACTGCCCTTATTTTGTCAAGGAATTGTTCTGCTGAGTGCACCGTTGTTTGTGAGTCTGCAGTTAGGAATCTTAGCCTCTGAAATAGCCAGCTTGCAAGCACGTATGTGGGTGTGCCTAGAAGTGAGAACATAGGATGGAGGGGAACATCTGGCTTGTGGTCTTTTGGGAGACCATAAAATATCGCCATAGCGGTTAATGCGGGCTTTAACGTATACCAGTCTTTGACGGCGATGACCCTGTCCTTTTATAGTCGAGCTAGAATTCTGTTAACCTTTGTCACTGGGGCCTTTAGACTAGCAGAGTCGCTGACTTTGTAGGACTCTCGATCGTTGAGGAGCAGGACGGCATGGAGTCGGTAGTTTAACTTGTCGATGTCAATGGCTAACCGGCCTTTGTCAGCAGGCAGAATAACTATTTAGGTGTCCGCTTTCAGCTCCGTTAGGGCCTTTTTTCATCCCTTTACAGGGAATGGGTTATCAGGAGCGAGATAAGGAGTGCTGTGCACAGGACATCACGGTCCCTGAAGATGGGTAGACGAATAAACTACCCGAAAAGTCGGATCTCAAATAAACCCCTACCGGTGAATGCCCACTCTTCTTTAGATATGCCAGCTGGAAATCGCATTTTCACTACTATCAAAAACAAAACACCACAAAAAATAAAGAAGCAGACTACGACTAAAATACAACACACAAGGAATATGAAAATAAAAAAAATGTGCAGCAAGCAGCTCCAGATCACGAAAAACGCTCAGTTTAAGTGCAACTTAAGCATATCCAACATCCAAATTCCGGCCCTCCATTATTTCTCTGTATCTCTTAATCTACTCTTACAATTTTTCATACAACTTCAATTCATTGTCTGTCCACAGCAATTCTTCCCTACAAGCTACAATGCCTCATCTATATTCAACACCCATCCGCCTATAACTCCTCCCCTTCTCTCACTCCTTTGCTCTGCCTCGCTGTCTACTTAAACCTACCTAGTAATATAATAGTGGCAACCATTGTCAACTGGC
>CACRXP010000122.1:0-18758 GCA_902702965.1 Spirometra erinaceieuropaei
TGGTTGAAGACGAGTACACATGAGCGCGGAAAGATACATCTGAAGGGACCGATCGGAAACCGGAAGTGAGACGAAACCACAGTATCCACCTTCGTGATATTGCATGCTTAAATTCTTCATAAAGGCTTAAACTCCAAACACTAGGTTATACCTATTCAGGACTGCACTATGAAACCTCCAGTATACGTTATCGTAGATCGGAACCGCTAAGCATTACTGAAGCATTCTATCCAATTGATGTTAATTTGCAAGTTAAAATTTATTCATGCCATTAAAATCTTCCGCTTTTTGAAATTTTGACTATTTCCAGTATTTTACAATATCAGTGTATAGTATGTGTGAACTGATTAGAACGGCCTTTTGGGACTTATCAGGAGATCAGTAAGTGTCCTTAAAATTGTGAGCCATGCCTAAAAGGCACTTTGACATTCCGTCTTAGGTCAGAAATCACAAGCAGGTCACAATATGGATTATAATCATTTGCGGGTCTATCAAATACTTTTCCTCAGTAATACAGAGCATCGCATTATGTTTTCGAGATAGGTACAGTGCGCCCAAAACCAGATTGTGATGTATCACAGTTCAGACAACATTGGTCGATTTGTCCTCAATTGTCATTTAAATAGGTCGAAATTTTGGGAATTTTCTAACTTTAAATAGTTTCTATTAGGAACGCTGGCATGCCTAACTATGCGCCATCTAGGCACACGAATGTCGGAGAAAGAGCAAACCTGTTCCACAAAAAATTTGCGGAGGAAGATAGAACTTTTTATTTTGAGTTTAATACACAATATTGAGATAAGCTAGAAAATAAACAAACTACGTGATTTTTGAGACGAGGGCGGTTGCAATTTTCTCTTGCATCCAAAACCAAACATTTGTAATTAAATGGAAGACAAAACCTATAACCAGAGTAAAAGATAAAGAACGAGGGGGTGGGGAGTCTAAGATAATGCGTTTTTCTTTCAAAATTTGAAGCCACGGAGTTTGTTACATTCGTAACTGAACGTTCTCAGAAGCAGATCGAAAAGCATTGCCGTTGTGTCTAGACGACCATGTTGATCATGCAGGACGTGGAAGTAATTGTTATTTCTTCTGCCCCCATCTATATGAATAGAAAAACCTTTTGCCTTGCACCTTCCAAAGGAACCCGTGAATCGGAGAGTTTCATTGACGGATAGCACGTCGATTATGGAATGTACATCGTCGTCCTTAAAAAGTGTACATACATGAAAATGATAAGTTTGATGTAAGTGTAAAATAAGCTACACAAAATGTCGGCGTTAAAATAGATTTGCCAAATAAATTTAACTGTTGCGGAGTTAATAGTCGCGGAAATAGACTAGACGAAAAGCGTTAGTGGCAAATCTGAGACATGCTAATAATCGTTAACCAGCATAAATATTTTCCGTTTTGATTCTTGAATTACTAAAAACTATGCTTTAAAATGTTTGTCAGCTTGAACATCAGTGAAAACCCATCCGCGGAAAATTGTACTTTTCTTGAAATTCAGAGGCCAATGTCAGACGGTCTTCTTGATATACCACGGGGGTCCATATGAGTACATATTTTATGCATTGGGCAGGTAGAAGAACATATAACAGTCAAGTTGGCCAACACATGCTTTCGGTAATTCATCAGGCCCAGACAGCAGCAAACAAATTATAATGACGACATCTTAGAACAGCGATCATGAGGGCATTCCACTGGCTTCACAAAACTCCCTATCCTACGCTTGTGACGTAAAGTCCGACCATCGCTGCATGCCAAATCTATAGTGGGACAGGATATATTGATCTAACAACAAAAAGGCTGAATAACATGCTAAGTGAGGACATATCGTCTTGGCCTGACAGACCTGGAAACAAATTAATTGCGAGTTCTATCTCACACACTTTTAACTGAGACAAATCACTGAGTTAATGCCGAAGAAACTCTGCAGATTTTCTGACGGACACTAGCAACCTTCACTAAGCAGATGCTAGTACTAGCCAAGGCAGTGGCTGTACGGCTAGCGAATCCAGCGCTATTCTGACATCGGAAATATGACTCCCATAGCCAACCTGGTTCTCGAATGCTGATTACACGCCATCTCAAACCCCCGATGACAGTGATGTACACTCCACGAACTCAACTTACAAACATCCCTCGCGTGCCTTGCGCTAATGTCCACAACACGCCGAATTCGTGATGCGAATGCCGGGGCGATGGTGAGTGTTAGTAACCTCTGAGACACATATGAACCTTATCAGCAAATTATAACTGGGTTTTCTATGTACCTGTATGAATCTGATGTCGAAGTAACGAAATCAGAAGTTTGCTGACCTAACGTCTTTAATTAAACACGGGAGTATACGCGGACCTTAGAAAGATGTTTGGTTGGTCTAACGCTGCTCTCTGAAAAACGCATTGTGCATGAAAAGTTCATTCTGGCTTTGTCATGTCCTTTTAATGGTTGTTTTTACAGACGCTGATTTAAAGTTATCTTGAGATTAGTCTTCTGTTTTATAAAGTGCTCTATTTGCTGTAAATGTATGCCTGTTTTAAGAAATGCCCCCTTTTATAACGACCGACTAATGTTGAAGAGCGTATCAATGTGCATTTGCTCATTCACTTGCCCCCGTGGAGCATGGTATATTGACTATATAACGAGGCACCTGGAAAAGGGGGTACGTGGACATATATCGGACTGGCTAACCAAGTCTTTGTTGTCAAAAAAACGTTGATACAAGCGCTCTGTCTCCCATGGCCATCACTGACCCCAGATGGTGAGCGCACCCAGCCACGACCCCCTGATGGCAATAATGCGCGAGATTGCAATACATCTCTCAGAAGAGACCTTTTCATGCACGGTTCGAAATTTGATATGAATATTTGGGCCGAAATCCACCAGTAATTGTAGAATAACCGCGTGATATTCACAAACCGCCAACGAGCAGCCAGTAATATGCAGTTGTGTAATCATTCTGCCGTACTATCAGCACAGGTATTAACTAAAATCCGATCTTGAGCCACTGCCTGCCTCTGTACTCCACAAACATCTCTCAACTTATGTCACCCCGCCTTACTCCATTGAACACGAAACGCCGACCACGCCATGTGCATGACATGGCAACAATGAGTGTTAATAGACACTGAGACACTCGTAAACCCTGTCCAACTCTCAGGTTCATCTTCTGCGTCATCGTACGGATCGAATGATGAATTACTAAAGAATGTGTTTGCCGACTTCACTTTTCAATCTTAACATGCGAATATTCGCTGAATGTGGACAGATATTAAGTTGGCCAAACACTGTTCGCAGAAAAACGTACATGTACAAGGAATGGAAAACACTAGGTCTTATAAATTTTTTATCATTCCGAATATGCCAATTCTGGCGACATATCAACTGTATCATCTCTTCCGAACCTATCGTTTTTGCAAATACTTGCACACATTTATTTGGAGATTAGATAGCAGCTTTATGGAATACTGTCTTCCCAAGACCACGTTTTGCACATTTTTAAGACCTACATTCAATTCCAAAATATAACACATTCGCCTATATCATATTAGTGAAACGCCTAGCAAAAGTAGATTGGCTATTGCCAAACTCGAACATTCTGTCACTTTTGCCCACATAGGCGTCCTTCTTGGCAGATAAGAGTAAATAGCATAGATGCGGCTTTAGATAATACTTGCTCCCTGTATCTTAAAATTTTACGCTTGTCACATAGGGGCCAATCCCGCAGCAGCTTACGAAATGTTTTTTGAGAAAAAATTGCATGTACTTTTGGAAACGACTGAAGATTTAATTAGACAGTGCTAGTAAGTAAAGCTGCTTCCAGTTTCAGTCTCTTCGTTAACACTTTAGCTTTTTTTGTGGTAAATATTAAAAAAACAAATTATCTACGTGATGAAGTATCGTCTCCATGGATAACTTTCTTGGCATTTTTTGGCACTGCAATTTGAAAATGTACATGATATTCCGTCAGCAGAACGCAAAGCGCTATCGCTGAGTTGTGACTTACTTTAACCATCCAGTATATTTTAAGGTTGTCAGGGGAAAGATGGCAAATAAATTTGTTTTCGATCTTTAAGCATTCAATATCCTCAACTTGGACGTTCTGAAGCCAGAGATAATGATTTCTTAAGTCATTAAGCGCAACGGATGCCCCATCTAAGTTTACTGCAATGTGCTCTTCAATAAGCTCTGTGCGTATGCCATTGGAGTCCTTGGAACCTGAAACGAAACATTTTATAAGTAAACATGCTATAATATTAATTTTTACTGTTAGCCGATGTGAAAACCGCCAACTAAATATCACAAGAACGGACAAACGTACAAAATGTAAAGCTATCAGACGTTTGCATATGTACGGATTAATTAAGGAGTCGCGCGCATTACCGCTCGAGAAACAAAATTACCTGGTTTACACAAAGCACGTCTTCTGAACGGGTTAAAAGAAAAAAATCCTCGCAAGGTTAGAGTTTCTTGAAAATAACGCCTTCTGGTGATATGCACTGAGTCGCACTTGGCAATTCGTTCGGATGGTCTTTCCCGATAGGTAGCTTTTTGTGTTCTTAGATTACTTTCATGTAAAATAATTTAGTTTATGCTTTAATTTTGTAGCTCCTGTACAGTGCGTGACCATGCTCATGAAATGTTGGTCGAAAATTTGAAATGTGTTTCGATTAGGAAGGATTACTTAGGTGGGTTTGTAACAATGATTAGCATGATGCATAATGCTATAGTGTTTCGGACTCACCAGGATCTTGTCTTTCGGATGCACGCCTATCTGACCTTCAGCAGAAACCGCGATCTGCAACCAGTGAGTACTTAAGTAGCCTGCATTTTTCGTATTGATTTTTGATGACCTTACAAATCCAAATATATTTTGTAAAAAACATAAACAAGAATATGCCTTCACCTTAACATTTGGTAAAAATTTCACAGTTTGCATATTTTATACCCGATAAAAGTGTATATTTAGGTTTAGAAAGTTTATAATTATGAGATTTTCAAGACCGTTTGATATCCATATATGCGACACCGTACACTTCCGTTTACCATGGCTTCCCATGAAGTGTGCAACATAGTCTTGATCCATTGCAAAATTTCATAAATTCTATATAATGTCTTTTTAAAGGCATAGAGGAATATGTGATTTTCCTTACGCGGAAAGCATACGTCTTGTAAACAGAAATCGCTAAACGCAAATGCGAAGACAGATCTGGCTCAAAATTATTCAGGAATTGGAAAACGTTTTAAAACCTCAGTATACATTTTTCTCGGGTAAAAATATGAAAACTGTGTGATATACTAAAAAACGTTTAAGAGGAGACATATTCTTGTTCATGTTTTCTAAAAAATATATTTGGATTTGTAAGACCATTGAAAATCGATACGAAAAATGCATGCTTATTAAACAGTCACTGTTTGCAGATCGCGGTTACTGCAGAGGGTCTGATAGGCGTGCATCCAAAAGCCGAGATCCTGCATATTCCGAAATACTATAGAATTGTGCTGCATGTTAATCATTATTACAAACCCACCTACGTAATCCTTCCTAATCGAAACAATTCAGAATTTCGACCAATATTTTATGAGGTCGGTCACGCAATGTATCTTCTGACAATTGATTGAGATGTGTCGACTTGGAGAACATCACCGATCTTCGCGATTATTCGACTTAACCAAGAGATTGTTTTTACTCAATGACGTTAGACGGCAGGGTAAATTTGCAGGTTAAAGTATAATTGGAACACTTACCGAGTTTGTAAGCCGATTGGGCAGATGCTTTTTTGCCAATGTAGCAGACATAGGCGGCTAAATCACCCACGGCGATGCTTGTCGTTATTGCATACTCCATTCCTGTTTCGGTTTGTTCGATTTCTAACAAAAGAAACTATTTATTGCAATTGTTATCCATATTCGCCTATAAGAATACGCTTTAAATTCATTCCGTAGGTCTTACACAGAAATCATCACAGGGGAAGCAACTGCAAATTATTATTAGCTGGATATTCGACAAAGGCCAAACCTTTCTTGCAAGTTAGAAATAATCAAACAGCATACAATATTTCTAAGCATGCCAAAGTGCATTCTAAGTTACTAATTAGTCAATTTATTTGCAATTGTAATTACCAGGTCAAGGTAGCTTACCACACTTTCCCGGCTCCAAAACTTCTGTTACACCAGTACACATCACTCCGTCGGGACCTAAACACGTGAAGCTCTACAGGAGAAGCAGAGATATGTTAGAATATGTTTGTCTTAATCCACGAATCTGTGCTTGCTCCCGTGTAATCTTGTGTCTTGATTACATATTATTCAAACTCATAAAAAGCCCGCGGATGAAAATGTTTCGGAAGTACTGAATGTTGAAGAGCATATGCGTAAAACTGAAGAAAACTGCTATAATTTAAAGGCCAAATTTGCGAATTTGGACACTTTCAGACAGCAAGCAGCATTACGTCTGTTCAAACGTTGCAACCCAATTTTAGGCATGGCAAAGCTACTTTTAGAGTTTTAGCAGCCAATGCGAGGGTATCATTAGAGGTTTTGACGAGAAGATTAGATCAATGTGAATCAATCTGCCTTCTTATCTGTTAAAGAAACCTCTCCGTGCATCCATTAGTAGTCTTAGAAAAACAAGTTTCTTACATCCGCTTGATCTGGTGTGGGGGTCACAAAAAACCAGAATAATTCCGTTTCTTCCTCTTTGAGGCCTACTAGGCGGTGTTTTGGTGTACCAGAATCCTCGAAATATGCAGCATCTGTATTAAGATCGAAAAAGTCTCCGTCAAATGTGCAGACATATATTTAGCCCTTAGGCTAAAAATTTGCAATAACGATATATGCCGTTAGTTAATATTACAAGCACAAAGCATGAGTTTTGCGCCTGCGATTATACAGATGTAAAATTTACTGCAGACACAGCACAAGATGGTTGAATTTTTAAAATTACACTGGATCCTCAAAAACGGTAATAATGTGTTGAGTGCGTAACATGTTTACATCTTTCCACGTATCGGATCAATACATTTATCACAAAAGATGCAATAAATGCACACTTAGAGGGGCTCTTATGGCAGCCATTATATGCAGTCCATAAAGTACTAAGCGCAACAGGAAATTTAGAAACTGCGTGTGCAAACAGTTAGTACGAGGGATGTACCTAACCACAGAAAATAGTGTTCCACGATCACGGATATGTCGTTCACATCAATCCAGCAGGAATAACCCTCGAATATCTCTCTTCTAAAGTAAGCGAGTACAGTAACAGTCTGAGGTTCCGAGGTATCTAAAATTGGTAGGCCAACAGTCAATTGACAGGGACATTGCGTAACATATATCCACATTTTGTTACTAGTTTAGTATTTACAGAAGGCAATAAAAATATCACAATGTCCTATAGCTGTGATTGGCTTGACAATAATGAAAACCGAAAACGGACAAAAATCACGAGTTACGCAGACCACTGATTGACTAAAATCTGAATTATAACAAACCCATACATGTATTTCCTTACCAGATGATAAACTTTATTAAGCACAGGAAGCATAGGTTATTGCAAAATAGGAAGCCTTAGAAACTGCTTATGATAGCTCATTCAAAACCCTGTGCATTCCAATTATATGTGGTTTACTCTATACTTATGTCAACATAATCTCATAGTTATGTGGAGAAGCGCGTTAGAATTCGGATCATTTCGATAAAAACTAAATTGCAATCCTAAAATGATACAAATCAAACGAAAGAAACAGTTTTCACCCTGCAATTTGCTATCTTGCGCCAACCCTGCTGCTGGAAGCGAACACCCAAACGACTCCTAGCGAACTACTTACGCTAGGAATATCGTGGCTGCATTGGCATAGTTTAGATAAAAAGCATTCTTAAATTCAAGATTATCAGACGTTTATGGCTGATAATATTACGAAAAATAATATGCTGAAAATAGGGAAACAACATAAAGGCATGTCTCAAGGTTTCTTAGAGAATGTAAAATTTCAATCAATTTTCAAAAATATTCGTATATTTTAAAACCGTTTGAGCCGATCTGCATTAGAAGCGAATATATTTGGTAAAAGAAAAGCAGATGAGCACACACTGTTAATACTTTTGGCTAACTTAAATATCCCTGAGCTCGCTAGGACGCCATGTTTGGTTAATACAAATATGGAATCCAGCACACGCCTTAGCTTGTATTATTTAATGATATTGTACACAAACATTTAAATAGCTCAACTGAAGCACGCCTGATTTTATAATAAAGAATGAATGATAAACGGCTTGGTTTTCAATAAGCATTTACCTTCTAAACTCGCATAATGTTCATCGAACGTTCCTTGGAATGCACATGACATCTGTGGGACAACCAAGTCGTTAGTTTAAAGAAAACACGCGGCACACGACTAATGTCAGAGGAAACATAATAAAAGTAGAATCGTGTGTGTGAACGTGTGTGAAAAAATACCATTTTCAATTATCGCGCACACATATTTCTGTTTATTCTAATCAAAAAATGCATACCACATCGACGCCTTCGGGTTTTCTTACGGTCCAGGGAACTTTAATCTCCTGTTCGTTTACACAGTGAACAACGGGTCCCTGTAGGTCGAAATAACCTTCGGAGAAATTCAAAAGAAGCGGTGCTTTTAAGGGTCAATATGATGGTTCTTGAATTCACTCATTCAATCAAATTTCAATCCATGCTATGATCATCTTTGTATTTAACGTAAACACCGAAGCATAGGCCAGTTTTTGCATTGGAAGGTAAACTTCTTCTTACCTCGATCTTAATTCCAAATTTCATCTACTGAAAATGTTTTCACACATTTGGAAATACTGGAAGTTAGAGTAGACTAAGTTCAAGTTCAATTTTCCTAACTGAGGGGTCAAAGTCCTCAAGAGGAAGGGTTTTATAAATGCAACATAGCCAGCGCACTTGCTTTCGTAAAAGCAAACATCGATAGTGTTTTGCCTAATGTGACTATAATCTATTATTATGTGATTATTATGTTAAAATAACAGAAGATTTAGAATGATTATGCAGTCATTAATAAAGAAAATCTTAACTTCCCGTATGTAGACGTGTTTCATGGCATTAAAAGAGTCAAAAAACAAGCCAAAAAGCCTAGTTTTTAAGTACGCCTGCACAAATCGTCGAAATAATTTAAAGAAGAATCAATTATTTTGTCCAAGCCATCATGAAATAAAGACAGTCAAAACCGCTCAAATATTTTCCTTAAAACTACGTCACAAAAGTTTCGTATTTTAAATTCACTGACGTAATGGTGAGGTTCGAAAATAAGTGCACACCATGTTCACATATCTTTCGAAAAAATTGCAAATATCGTGTGTAATCAGCCTTTTTACTCGAGGCACAGAATAGCTGACATCACGACCGACAGAAAGCATACCGCCACCTCTCATCTAGCCAGTCTTCTTAATGTGGCAGCTGTTGGTTTTTATTCCAAGAGCGCTACAAGGCATTTAATAAAAATCGTCCATTGATCGACCAAATTTACTTGCATTTTGCAGAGGCTACATGAGACTTAGTAGGGTGTGAAATGTGAACCCTGATTTCGGCAACTTCATTGAACTTTATAGTCACACGCTGTCCTATCCACAGGTATGCGCCGCCGACGGCCATTTCTAATAGGTGCCTACACATTACTTACCCCGAATTTTGATGTTAAAAGTTGTGTTTCAGTAAGGAATTGAGCTTTAACGTGCCCGCCAGAAAACAGTGTACCGCACTGTTTCCTATTGTATAAACTTTGAAAATCATAATTATGACTCTGCGTCAGGTTACGCGCAAATCGAATTTTCTAGTCGGTATGCAAAAAGAAAAAACTAGGTTTTAATACAGTATACAGTAGGTGATCTAGCTCATGAAATGTCAAGCGAAATTCCCGAATGCGTTTTCGTTTCGCATAGATCCAATAAGTAGGGTTGTAAAACTAATTATTATGTAGCCTAATCCTATAATAATTCGGTTGCCTCAGGATGCCGGCTTTTGAAACAGCTTTTTTTCGACTGCATGCAAGAATTATACTCCTCAAAAAAAGAATACTTAACTATAATACATTTATTTCATTAATTTTCGGTGCCCTTGAAAATTCAATTACATTGCATGAAAACCATGCATTAAGACAGTCATTATCTTACTCATTCTATAGAAAATGACACCGTCTTCCAATTTTGCTTCTCGAACAAACGGTATAATTCGGTTTGAAAAAGTTTCTAGTAATGCGATTTTTTAGTACCGTGAAAAGGGCCTTCATAAAACGTCATGTTTCTGCATTTGTGCTTGTAAAGTTAAAACTACGGCTTAAATTCACTGCTAAGTTTGGTGAACATCATTTTGTATTCTCTTAATAGCGTGGAGAGATGTATGGTTTTCCTTACGCGGAAAATATACGGCCTGTGTGTCGGAGACCGTGAATGCAAGTGTAACGGCAGGTGGGGTTCAAAATTATCCGGAAATCGGAAAAATGTTTAAAAAACGGGTTGTACACTTCCTCCGAGTATAAACTTGGAAAAAGACGTAATTGTCTACAGAATCAGCACAAGAATGAACATTTTCATGCATGCTTTCTGTGAAATATAATTAAATTATTTTGGGCATCGGAAACCCATGGTAAAACGCATGCTACTGAAGTATTCACTTCTTACAGATTATAGACTTTGCATGCAACCGGGGGTTTAAAAGCCGACATTCTGAGTTAACTGAATTATTATAGAATTATGCTGCATGATGATTAGTTTTACAACCCTACTTATTAACTCTTTTCAAAACAAAAAACGCATCTAGGAATTTTGGTCGACATTTCATGAGTTAGTCTAATTACTGTATGAGATTGCCAATTAATTGTTCTACGTTTCGCAGGAAATCTCTTTAACGCATAATCTGGCTAAGCTGTGTTCCTCAAAGAAACGACCGCCCCTGGAAAGGCAGCATAGTTTGCTTATCGAAGCAGTAGCTACTAACCTAGGAATAATTACTATTTACTGAAACTACGATTTAGCAAAACGGCCATGTCCTGGAAGCTGTCATTGTTTTTATCTAAGAATGTTTTCCTGGCAATTGCAAATATTTCATAAATGACATTGAAAACCATCCCATAAAGTAAACATTTTAAACTTTATGCTTATGATAAGGTGCTACTCCCGTTGTTTCGTTAACAGTTATAAATAATCTAGAACATTTGCAGTTTGCGCTACAGGTTAACAGTTATATGGCAGTTATGTTTAATATTTTCAATTGTAGATCTAAACCGCGAACCAAACCAAAAAGGTGACTCCAATATGGAGTGAGAAGTACTCTTGTCCGAAGTGTAGATATTATCAACTATTTTTAGACACGTAAAAAACGCAGACCAAGGCCCTCAGTTTTCTCTGGCTATGACTTAAAAATAAACAAGTTTGTGGATATTCGTTAGTGAAATACCTGGTGAAGCGCGTTTTCAGGAAACAACGTATTGAAAAAGAGTGTTCATTATTCAAGAAAATTTACTACTCATATCTTAGTTGTGTACGTTCACTTCTCGGTTGCAAAAGAGAGCACCGTATAACCCGCTACTTTTGTATGTATTTTCAGAAATTGTCATGCTTCTGAGGTTTTGGTAGACACAGATCGCAGAACCCATCCTCTGACCAAAAACCGATGACACTGACAAAATATTCAGTGGTATTTCAAGAACACACTACAACTTAGCGTAGCGCACGATTTTCAAAATTACTAGGTGATTTTCCTTAAACCCTACTCATTATGCATTAAAAATAATACAAGTTCGACCGCATTTACTAATTCCTTTCTAATTTCTTAATGACAGACAGAACTTTTAACATGTAGTCTGAAGAAAACTGCGAATCCCGTCTGAGTCTATAGAATTAAGTTATATCCTTTTGTTCAACGCAGGTTTTTTAAAAGAAACAAAATTAAAAAATTTAACTGAATTTTCGTAAAGGTGCATAATGCACTTACAAGCAAGAATTACTTATTCATGTCAAAGCCAGTCTTAGTAATTGGGAGAATGAACTTCATGTAAAGAAATATCTTATTAAAGACGGCATAGAAAGAAAGCGAATAGATGAATAAAGGGGCTTTGATGGGACCCCGACGGGTCTTTAATAAAAATTATCTATCTATCTATCTTAAATAGGGCACTAGTGAACTCACTTTCTTTTGCATACATTCCGGTTTTCCTATACACGCCTCCTATATGCTTATAGGAGTGTGTGTGAAAATATATTGCGTCCACCCCGCTCACGTCAGACATTTCGATAGTTAGGAAACAGAAATGTTGTTCTGCAAAAAAGAAAAAAACGGAGTAAGTCTGGCGCTTAATGCGCCGTCCTCAGTCACTTTGCAACCAGCGGCTGCAGACACACATTTTCCACACAGTTTTCGCACATGCATAATGCAGTAGTGGAACTTCGCTACCCGCAACATGAACTAATAACATCCTACAATAGTAACATGCAGAGGAATGCTACGAAGAAGGAGACACGATCGCTGGAACAAGAGCTTTATTAGCCTGACGTTACGGATTCCTGCTCGAACCGATCATCAGAAACAAAAGCAGATAAGGGTGGTTCATGCATAAGGGGCTGCAGTATTTATAGGATGCAGTCGCCATGCTACCGCATGCCTGTGAGCATTTACGGCTCTCCACTCACACTCCCCCCTTCATCAGGGATCGTCGCACTTGGTGTACTAATTGTTTGATGGCCAACATTCGCATCGCTAATTGCTGCAATTTCATCACGTGCGTTGGATGTTGGTGTGATGATTGCTCGACCATCTGACGCGCTGACCGAGTGCTGGAAAGAGTCTTCACCTGTGCGCTCTCCGCGTGGCCAATTAATCCGTCTAGGCGAAGTCTCAACACCGAGTATGGAATAGGAAGATCATTGCACTTGTTAATGGACCGGAGGCCAGTAAACCATGACCCAAGCAGCTCCCGGCTAACGCGGTTGTCCCCTATTGTGAGAATTTCGGCCTCACCAAATTTGAATGTGTGGCCGGATCTCGTCGAATGAGCTGCAACATAAGAACTAGTGTCATTTCTCTGCACCGCCGCTGCGTGTTCGGCTATTCGCGTTCTGAGCTGTTTTCTGGTTTTTCCGATGTAGTTGCTTAGTCCGCAACTGCACCAGATCCGATAAACGACTCCAGATGTTATTTGCCGTGGCAGTGGGTCTTTCGGTTTCATCATCTGACGCCTGATGGTTGTCGCCGTTCTGTGTGCAACTCCAACCCCAAGTGGTGCGAGAAGGCGGCCGACAGCTTCCGAAAAGTTCTTGACATACGGGAAGTCTCGCCAAAATTTGGTGTCCGTGCAGTTTGATTACTGAGGTGCACTGAGTTAAGAATCTGTTAATGACATCTAAGTGTAAAATCAGAAAGCGTTTAGCGCATTTGTAACGTGTGTCCTTCAAAGAAATTAAATAATATACTCCAAACTCTAGATAGCACAAAAAATAAAAACAGTGAGTGACCAAAATCATGAAACGTTGACCAAAATGCTGGAACGCATTTTCGATTAGGAAGGATTGCATAGGTGGGATTGTAATCAGGAGGGGTTTTAGGGTAGTGTGTGAGTGCTGCTCGCGACTGTTCGCAGAACATTGTTACGTCATGAGATATCCACGAGGGAGCCGGCCAGATCCAAATCTCGCACAACTAACAACAGTTTTTTTCAAATTGTTAAGTCATAGATGGTTTGGCAGATTTTGAATGATTCAGATTGTCCCAAATGTGAAAAACTCTGCGCATCGATGAAATTTGAACCCACATGTCGTCCAGCGGGGCCTCGTGGCTCAGGTGATTAGAGCGTTGGCTGTACTACAGCCACCCCCTTACTGTCGTGGATTCGAATCTCATTGGGACGCTGAGTTTTCCACAGTTGGGTCAATTTGAAACTGTTAGGTTACCGAAAGGACGTTCTGGCTACCATGCCAATGAAAACGTCCTAAACATTACAATTTTCTTACTTTGTCGGTAATAAAATACTGCCCATATTCGGCGCCGCTGTGCGGCTGCTGGTTAGGCTCGAGGGGGAGAGCCCATATGGCACAACGGAACGATTGAGTTCCGTAAGAACGATCGGTGAGCGTCTCCTAACATTGTATATTCCCGATCGAAACTGACGGGACAACGGGCTGGTGGTCCAGTGGTTAAAGGCGTGGACCTCTAACTAACAGGTCGAGAGTTCGAGACCCAGGTGTTCCACACTTCGGGGTTGGATATGACTGGCTGACGACGGCTACTAAGCCAGAAATGGCTATTCCAGTCCCCCTTGTCTTTGTCGGTAAAAACATACTTACAACTATGCCTTTTAGTTTTAGCTAAGCATTATAAACATAAGTGGATATGAGGTATATGTATATGCGATTTTACCACGAGCATGTGACGTTACTGGGGACACACAAAAGCCCAAAAAATCATTTTCGAACGACGTTAGGTTTCCGGACATGCCAGATTACATATAAAAGTAAATCGATTATTTTACCTATATCGAAATTAAAAATACACAGAAAATGCACTGGTAATACACCGCAGTGTTTGAATGCATTCGAATTCATGAACGCCACCTCACTGTTTGGTTACCCAGGTCTGTCAAAATTCTCTCAGCATGAAATCTCAGATTCTGAACCTTGTTTAATGCGGCCAGTTTGTTTTGCCGTCGAAAAACACTGATCATAATAAAAATTTGAAAATTCTAGTAAAAAGGCAGTGGAATACTTATTGGAATTTGCTTACCGCACACATAAGTACAGGGGAATGAGGGCCTCACATCTAGCGGGTCAACACAAGTGTCATCTTCGATCTCATACGATTCATTTCTCTGATAAATCGTAATTATCTAAAGAATAAAGCAGCTTGAAGTCACATTTCACGAAAAGAAGTGGCTGGAGACATGTAGGCTTGGCCTCCGTTGACAAACGGTGCGTTTTGGCAAAATGACACGTCCGTTCTGAATCTACTATGCGAGTTTAATCAGATACATTTTTAATTGTTTTTAAAACTTCAATCGGAATTTTATAAATAGATTTGGAATAACGGCTAAAAGGACAAATGTGCGCTTTCAAAGTCGATATATGTCACAAAGATTCCGGGGCTGTTCAGAGGTAAATGACACCTCTGAATGCATTTGAATTATCAAAGATAAATATTAGCAGACCCGCTTTTTGCGCTAGCAGATTGTTCCTGTTCAGAAATATACTCTTCTATCCAACAAAATACAAGTAACCAATGGACTGCCATAGAGGACTACAAACCAGATATTTACTTTAAAAAGAGTTAAAGTTATTGTTAAAATCTACTTGATCAGGTAGTGAGTGATAACGCCCTGTCCGGTACCGCTGACAGGAGGTCATTTTAGTAATTCGATTACAGGTTAAAAGTACCGCAAGTTAGAAACCAGACACCGTCGGAGTCACAAGTTTGATCTAATCACTCGACCTAGCCTGAAGTATTTTCTTTTCGGGCAATATTATCCGAAAAAAACCCCATAGCTTACTCTGGCGTATGAATTAAAATAATTTGTACAACATATTTTCAACCACGTTAAAACTTACACTTGGCTCCTTTGCAGTTAATACGGTTATATTAAGCGGACCCGATTCCTTTGTAATATACGGATAAGTGTAGTCACACACAGTAGGCAGTGTATCTAAATGTACAAAGCGACGGCCGTTTATAAGTAAACAATGTCTTGCACTTAAATTGACAAACAGTAATTAACATTTAATTAAATTTTTAATTTAAAAATTCATTAAAAAGGCATCAGCTGATTTAGGTAAACTAAAATGGAAGGGTTACAATTTGACTGCAACATACAATTAATGATGATACGTTGAAGTACAAGGTATGAACACACCGACTTTCATGTTTATAAACGCTCATAATATTCAAATGCCTTTAGGCATGGTAACATGACGTCTGTCACATCTGTGCAAAGATAAAACTGAACTTTTCCCTTAATTTGTCTGCTTTATCTTTGTCTAACATTTTCATGGCATATCTATCTCAAATTTGCCTTTATGTCATCACTTCCTGCCGAAAGAAATATAACCGTCTGTTTTCTATTACGAAAGCTGATTTCCTACGACGCTTGTCCGAACATAGTATTTACCATCAAATGCAATCACTTTTAGGCAGAACAGTTGGATCTTCGTGATCGATGATGTCTACCGTGTGCTACACTGCAAGGTAAGAGCAGGCCTGATGACTTGCGTTTGAGTATGATTTTAATCGAAAACAAAAATAGCAGTGCGGGGGGGGACGGATCCCAATTGGCGCGACGTGAGCCGGCAAATGAGCCCGACACCGCATTCCGAATGTTAGCATTTGTTTTGGTGCGCATTCCGATAACGCCTTCCAGAATTCCCTTAGGTCCACATGTCCATCCGGCGTATCTACTGCGTGGTCCGTTTTAGGGCCATAGTGGTAAGGCATAAAGCCTGTGACAATAAAATTTCAGAGGTATTCCAATAGACTGCGGCTTTAAGGTTAGGAAATTTGCCACGCCAGGGAGCCCTATTTTTTGTCCTGACAATAGATCGAGCTACACGCACAACCACGTAGCAGATATAATGCCTTGCAAGGTTTCCGGCAAGTAAATACAGACCTCGTCCCAAGATACTTAATATACAATAAAATACTCTGGTAAATCCTCTGAATAATGCTCCATGGTATCAATCAGTAGGACTTACCTGCACTATAAAACACGACTTGGAATGCAATGACGAGCCAAAGCAGAGCAGATGAAGCTAGACTGTGGTTCATTTCGTCTGATTTTCCAACTCCGCATTGCGGTTTTAATGCGGTTGCTTAGCCAACAAGCGAAGGCGTCATGCCCGGGTCAGTCATCACGACTCCATAAGAAGAATTTAGCCAATTAATGTGAGGCGTAGACGGATAAACGTCCACGATTTTTCATGTGCGTTTGAGCCTTTAGCACAACTATTCATAGTAATTCAGGCAGCAGATTAACGAGAATATTTCTGCTACAAAGACATCGATTGCAACACACGAAAGCAAACATTTGACTGTTGTTTTTGACTGGAATCATTTCACATTCAAAGGTTTGATAACTAAATATTGGGAGCGTATTTTTGTCACCATGACACAAACAACAGCAAAACTAGGTGCACGAAACCCGGATAACATTACCTGCTCTGAAAACTGTCACATATCGGACGGTTAAGGTTCATTTTTACTCTGCCGACATTCTGATGACATTATTCGGCATGTTTTTCTTACTGTATTCCTTCTACTCAGTAGTTAAACATGTCAATTAACAGTATAAAAACTTCAATTTTCCGGGATTGTAACGACAAGGCTCATTCCTTACATCTTCTTATTATATATATAATGCCCAGTTAAAACTAAAAGACATAGTTGTAAGTAAATGGTAATGCCTAGGACGTTTTCGTTGACCTGGTAGTCAGAGCGTCCTTTCAGTGGCATTACAGTTTCATATTGGACCAACTGTGGAAAATTTGGCTCATCAATGGGATTCGAACCCACGACAGTAAGGGAAAGGCTTTTGTGCAGCCAACGCTCAAACTACCTGAGGTAGGAGTCCCCGCCGGACGAATTGAGTTTAATCCTATTTGGGTCAAGTTACCCGCCTAACCCACAGCAACGTCTGCACCGTCCGAATCTGCTATAGTAAGTTGTTTGTTCAAGCAGGATTTCCTAAGTTATTCACCTAGAATCCAACGGATGACTACCAGGCTCACGTAAGTCATAGAGGTTTTGGCAGATTTTAAATGATTCATATTGACCCAACAGTGTAATACTTGGCCCCTCGGTAGGATTCGAACCCACGATAGTAACGGGAAGGCTTGAGAGCAGCCAACGCTCTAACAACCTGAGCTTGGATGTCCCGCTGGACGACTTGTGGGTTCAAATTCCACCGAGGCGTCGAATTTTTTACAGTTGGGCCAATATGAATCATTCAAAATTTGCCAAAACATCTATGATTTGACAGTTTAGCAAAAACTGTCTTTATTTGTGCGAGATTTGGATGTGCCCGGCTCCCAGGTGGTGATTTCATGACGTCACAATGCCCTGAGAACAGTCACAGGCAGCACTCACACCATAACATAAAACCTCCTTATTACAACCCCACCTAAAAAATCCTTCCTAATCGAAAACACATTTCAGAACTTTGTTCGACATTTCATGAGATCGCTCACGCATTGTAGATTCCAATCCTTGCACAGTGCGTGTAGCAGAGCTATGTACTACTTTGGACGACAGTATGTCCGAGTTGTCGGGGGACGGGGGTACAATAGACACGGACCTGAATCTGGGCAAACAAATCAGGAATTCATGGAGTTAAAGTCCAGCTGCCGTCAGAGGCATGTTGGCAAATATTAGTTCTGTATTACGTAGAGCAGCGAACGACATGCGAACATAAAATGAACGAAACTGGCCATCAGACTATTAGAAAAGGAAGCGAGCTGTCCTCGTGTTTCTCAGGAGGTTTGGTGGTAGGGAATTAAAGATGGTCCAAAGTATAAATGTCGCACGTCCCGGTGGTGAATAAACGTTTGTGCTAACTAATGAGTACACCGGACATGGTCGTTAACGCGATTCCTTCGACCTATTGGAGGCTTCGAATGTGATTGGAGAGCATAATGTTCCTGGTGGTCAATGAATGTACTAACACAGTTGTACTAGATGGTGTTCCATCTTATTTCAGCGCCTTTAGGAATTCCTTCGTTTACTGTGGGATTCTAGAAACGA
>CACRXP010000122.1:19423-31672 GCA_902702965.1 Spirometra erinaceieuropaei
GTGCTATTTTTGCGGGAGGTCGAGAAGAAGTGCATTCAAAAGCCGACATTCTTTTGAATCCGAAATACTATAGGACTATGTCGCACGTTAATCAGTATTATAATACCACCTAGGTAATCCTTCCCAATCAAAAACGCATTTTAGAATTTCGGCCAACCTTTCATGAGATCGGTCAAGCACTGTAGATCTCCCAATACCGGTACCCTCCCTCTACAGCGGTGAGAGTAAATCAACTACAAACACAGATGCCTCTGAATAGACTCGAGTAAACTGGCTCTCCACGACACGAAAGCAAAAAACCAAAATAACACAGACAAGTATAGTATATCTGCCTTTTCATTGGCTAACGCCGTGTCCCTAGTGCGACGTAGATACGGACATAGGTAGAACTACTGACAGGGAAATGATCCTTAAAATGTAAATAATGACCTCATATGCAGATGAACATTACAAGTTTGCGTGTATCGGCATATCTCTCGTGCTTGGGAATACACTGACGACAAAATAAAAATCCAACCTGCGGATGGACAGCAAGTTACCTTGTACAACATTATTAGACAAAATAAACTATAACACTTTTGTCGCAAAGCCCCAAGATGCAGGCAGCGTACGTGAAAATATCAAAATTATTCGCCATACATCAACAGGGAATAGATTCGTCGTCTAAAAAACCTCAAACCGAATAAATATCTGTCCGCGAACCTACGCATTATCTATTTGAATTGATTTTTAGACGAGTTAAGATAATCTGATCAAGGATTTCAAAACATGTGGTACACAAGTGAGGTGAAAATCCTTGGAAAACCCTATCAAGATTAATTGAAGGAGAAGGGGCGACGGCCAGACAACATCAAACTGCAAGTGTTTCTGCTCACTCAACTGGAGTTTAAGGTCATCATGGAAGGACTGACACGACAGACGTCTGTCTGAAAATTGCATAGTGTTAAGTTAAACTTGTAACATCATAGGGGCGCGATGCTTGTCTTTTTTGGCAGTTACAGAAGTAGAGCATCAGGTCATCCTGATAAGACTGACAAGATACCATTCCACGGCATCGTTAGCGGTTAACACAGTAGCTGGCTCAGGACTTAGTGCTAAATCGTCGAACGTAGCACTCATACACTAAGTTGTTTTGAAGGGCCTGACCTTATGTTTGAGACATTTGGACTTAATAAACTTGTCGGAACTAAGTGCGCAATTTGGAGACTTCTAACAAATTACCGGTTAGCTTGCTCCTGAAAGATATGCACATAGTTTCTGAAAGTTCATTGTAATTTGAAATAAAATATTTATCTGTTTTTCATGACATGGGGTCGAGAAAGACAAAAGAGACCGGAGCGGCCATTTCTGGCTTATTAACCGTCGTTAGCCAGTCATACCCAACCTCAAGTGTGGACCACTTCTGATTCTATCCCAGGACCTTTAATCATGGAGTTTGACAGTCTGCAGTTGAGCCGCGGACCCACTGATGACGGCTAATAAGCCAGAAATGGTTATCCCAATCTGCCTTGTCTTCATCGACACCATGTCATTATACTACTAGTCGCTGTGCGACTACCTGAGGGGGTTCTAGTATGAACCCAAAGACACAAGGAAACAAGAACGTTCTGCTGCCTGATCGGTGAGCACCCATCTGTCATGATATATTTATATATAAATCGATATGCGTAAAGATGACGATTTCTAAATCAGAAGGTCGAGAACATTTGAAGATAAGAAAAATAAAGAATATCGTCACCCTGCCCGCCGACAAGGGGCGCTCGACTTTCGTCATGAATAGGGCTGAGTACTGCACAAAACTAGGCAACCTCTTGATGGACAAGAAAGCTTAATCACCATCGACCGTCGGCGAGTTTAAAAAGCGCATAAACAGCTTAAACAATACGATCGGCAGGCTGAGGAAGACGGGAGGTCTTACGAGAAGGGAAGCGTTGGCCGCAAAAGCCAGTGATGCCGCGATGGCGCGCTTCTACGGCCTACCAGAAGTCCACAAGCAGGGGGTGCCGCTACGCCCCATCGTCTCCTTACGTGGTACCCCAACCTTTGGGCTTTCAAAGTGGCTGTTCTAGCGACTTTGTTTCCTTACCAAGGACTCGGAATGTAAAGTGAAGTCGGCTAAAGAGTTCTTGATGCGAATCAGACAGGTCGAAGTGGAGGCAAATGCGGTGATGGTGTCATTTGGCGTGATCTCATTGTTCACCTCCATCCCACCCGCGCTGGCTATCGACACTATTGATGACTTTCTCCTGGAAAATTATGATGAGACCGACCTACAGCTCAAACGAGCCCACATCATCGAGCTCCTAGAACTGTGTCTCAAGGCCTTCTTTATATTCAACGACCAAATCTACGTGCAAAAGAAGGGAATACCGATGGGCTCGCCTCTGTCTAAACTAATTGCCCAAGCAGAGTTGCAGAGGCTCGAGAAGCTGGTCTTCAGCTCGTATACTCCGAAGTTCTGGGCCAGATACGTCGATGACACGTTCGTTGTAGTTCAGAAGATGAAGATGCGATCACTGGAACAAGAAATTTATTGGCCTGACGTTTCGGATCCTCACTAAAATCCATCATCAGTGGCATTCGCAGATAAAGGTGATGGTGGCACCAGGAGTGCAGTATTTATAGCACGTGGCTGCCGTTTGATCGTATGCGCACTGCAATTAACACTTCTCGCAATCACCGCTGGGGTCGTAATTGATGCGGTGGAGGCTTGCCGGTCCGAGTCCGAGTCGCTGATTGCCGTGATTTCGTCATCCGTGCTGGATGCTGGTGTGACGATTGCTCGGCAAACTGGTTCACTGTCAATACGGAATATGGTACCGGGAGGTCATTGTGTTTGTTGATGGATTGCGGGCCTGAGAACCATGACTCGAGCAGCTCGCGGCTCACGAGGATATCACCCCTTGCGAGGATTTCGGCCTCTTGAAATTTGAAAATATGACCGGGTCCCGTCAAGTGTGCCGCCACTTTAGAGTTAGCGTCTCCCCGCCTCACTGCAGCTGCGTGCTCGGCAATTCGCGTACGGAGTAATCTCCCAGTTTCTCCGACATAATTGTTTTGTCCGCAACTACACCAGATCCGGTATACGACTCCAGACGTTTCCTGTCGTGGCAGCGGGTCCTTTGGCCTCATGACTTAATGCCTAATGGCTGCTTCCGGCCTGTGTGCAACCCCAACTCCAAGTGCAGTGAGAAGACGACTGACGGCTTCCGAGACGTTCTTCACGTACGGAAGAGCCCGCCAAGATTTGGGGCCGGTTGGATTTGGTCTCTGGCGGCCTTTTCATATGCACTGGTTGACAAAGTTGCGCGGGTAACCATTGGCTCTCATTACCGGTCGAAGATATTGCAATTCGGCAACCTTGTCTTCCATTTCACTGCAGTGCGTCTCAACGCGCCGGTATAGCGCCCTTACGCAACTGCTTTTGTGACTGGTCGTGTGGTTGCTATTGAAGTTCAGTATTTGCGTCGTATTTGTCGCTTTCCTGAACACTTTGGTTTTTAGGCCACCACAATCTTTGCGGCAGACGAGGACATCCAGGAAGGCCAGCTGATTGTTTTCCTCCTCCTCCATCGTAAATTGGATGTCCGGGAAGAAGGCGTTGAGTTGTTCTTTGAACGTCAGCACCTGATCCCGTTCGATGACGACGAAGGTGTCATCCACATACCGAGCCCAACCGTTGAAGGACCGCCTCGGCTATGAGTCCCAAAATCGGCGAACCCATTGGCGTTCCCTTCACCTGCTCGTAGATTGTTCTGTCGAACGTAAAGTACGTCTTGAGACAGGACTTCAGGAGCTGGATGATTTGGGCGTGTCCGAGGCGATTCTCCGTTTCGTCGTATTTCTCTCGTAGGAGTAGTTCAATGGGCTCGACTGCCAGGTCCTGCGGGATAGAAGTAAAAAGGGACGTGATCTCAAAGGAAGCCATGACATCTCTTGGCAGGAGACTTACTCCTTTAAGTTTCTCCAAGAATTGCGTTGACGAACTGACTGTGGTGTTCGAATCGGAGGTCAGAAATTGAGACGTTGGAACAGCCACTTTGCCAGTCCGTAGGTTGGAGTGCCCTTTAGTGATACGATAGGCCGGAGAGGAGCGCCCTCTTTGTGCACTTTTGGGAGACCGTAGAATTGGGCTAGGGCCGTTTCTTGTCGGTCGATTGGCGATATTGCACCTGAGTTCTCCATTGCCAACAGCGTCGCGTTAATCTCGCGTGCCAGCGTTTTTATGGGGTTGGATTCACATGGGACATAGGACTGACGATCCTCCAACAAGCTTTTGGCTTTTTGATTGTAGTCTGTTCTGTCCAATACGACCGTTGAGCGCCCCTTGTCCGCAGGCACGATAACGAGATCGTTGTCGGCCCTGAGTTCCTTAAGTGCATCGCGCTCGACCTTGGAAAGCACCTCGCGCGGCCTATGAGCCATGAGTAGGGAGGACTTTTGGTGTCGAATGAGGTTATTCGTTTCGTCTGTCGCTCCCGTCTGGCTGAGGATTGATTCCACTGCTGCGATCATGTTGGCGGGTTTGGCATCTACTGTGTTGAATGAGGCCTCATGCCGTTAAACCTGCATTTGTTCCTCCGTCAGGTCCTTTGACGTAAAATTGTGCACCAGTTTGTCGTTCTTGGATGACATGGGAGCAGGCAGCTTACGAAATTTGCTCTCTAGGGCTGCTTTGCGCGTTGCTTTATGTTCGCGGGTTCGTTCGGCCAGCCGCTGCTGAAGCAATTTAATGCCGTCCTCGCCCACGAACTCGCAGCACCTTGTTTTCTCTTGGTCAATCCTCTGACGGTATTTGCGAATCCGTGAGTGACAGTCTTGAAGGAGCACTCGGATCATTCGATTGAGAATCCGAAACGTCAGGCAAATAAATTTCTTGTTCCATTGATCGCATCTTCATCTTCTGAACTGCTACCTGGAACTCGCCTGTTCGCTTTTATCGATGTTCGCTGCAATAAAGAGGAGCGAGGTGAAGGCTTTCAAGGCATTGCTGAACTGAATCTTTCCCGACATTCCGTTTACTATGGAAGAGGATGTCAACAATCAGTTGCCCTTCCTGGACGCACAAGTTACGAGATTGACAGACGCGAGGATAAAGACAATGGTTTACCGCAATTCAACAAATACTAGGCGCATTCTCCATTTCCGAAGCAACCACCCTGTTGGGCATAAACGCAGTTGTGTCAGAACACTCTTTCAACGTGTTCAAACACACTGTAGCGACGACAGTGGGAGGAAGGAGGAGATGAATTACTTACAGGCCCTTTTTAAAGCCAACGGCTACCCGATTCCTTCATACGAATTGCCTCAAAAAGCCTCATTTTGAGCGGTCGAGTGGAGAAAAGCCCAAGTTCTGGCTCTCAATACCCTATGTGAAGAAGCTATCAGAGGCGATGGCGAGAATCCTGAAACCTTTTGGGATTGGCGTGGCTCATAAACCAGAATGCACCATCAGACAGCAAATCATGAGGCCCAAAGACCCGCTACCAACAACAGAACAGTCGGCGGTGTTCTGCAGCAAACCATGCCTAAATTGCTATGCAAGGTATGTTGGTGAAACGGGCAAACGCCTCGGCCCAAGATTGCACGGACACCAACTTGCAATTAACCGCAAGTACTAGCTGTCTTTGGTCTATGGCCACATACGAGAACTGAACCACAATTTTGCCTTTGAGAAAGCGAGGGTAATTGGTCGAGCCAATGTGAAGACGGCCAGACCGGTGCTCGAAAGTTGGTCCTCGACTCGCACACTCAACCGAGCTATAGATCTACATCCCGCCTACCAGGCGCTGCGTACAAGGCTCGGCTATAATACGAGGCGTGCGGCAAGACTGAACAACTCAAGACCGGCAGGCGCAACAAGTACGCTACTCTGATGATGGAAACGAGGAAGTTTCCGGAACGTCAGTTCGAATACAATATGGTCCATGAATTCGCCCTCTCTTCTTCGTCTTTTCGGGAGATGATGAACGCGATTATATATAAATATATATTGCGACAGATAGGCGCTCACCAATCAGGTTACGGAACATGTTCGTACCGTTGCGCCTTGGGGTTCATACTGGAACACCTGTCTTTGTTTTTGCTATCTCATTACGTCTACTACTAGTTGGAGTACACACAGAACTGGCTTCTGATTGTTAAGCGAGGACCATTTTTTAACTATCGTGTGGAACCTGATCCAAGCCAAGCTTCAAAAACTGAAGATGATTTTTTTTTCTGAGATGGCGACCAATAACAATATCGTCAGTATACTTAACAAACGCGCAGTCAATTGTCGATCTTATGTTATTAGTGCAACGTGAAATGAGTAGATGGGGTAAAATGGAAATTTGGAGGAGCTTGCAGCAACCAGGGACGCCAGTAGATTTCCGTTTGTTGGAGTGGAAAGCACGGAAGACAGGGAACCGTACTGAAGAAATTCGCATGCGTAAACTCGGTAGCCCTTATCCGGTTTTCCAGGGCAGAGTGGACTAGAAGAGCAACAGCATTTAGGGTACTACGGTTAGCTTTATATGTAAATTGTAAAAAATCGGAAAAATTGGAAAATAATGCCTTTATAATATCCAATGCAACTGGTTAGCATGCCTTAATATTGCGAAACAACAGGCAATTGGATGGAAATATGTAAGATGTCTATCAGTAAATATCTGAGGTACAAAACTGATTCTTACCTGGCCCAAAACGTCAGGAATCCTGGCCTCCCTTGAGGACATGTTAATACGGTATGTCAAAACAGGAGCTGTCCGAAAACAAAATTAAAAAAGAAATGGTATGACAGTGTTCGACAACACAGTTAGAAATCCACGGACATTTTTTAAGACACTTCTTTACTATTGGCCTAGCCAAATGCGAGAAACTGCATGGTAGTTTTGGAATAAAGACAATGTTACGTTTTTTTAGAAACGTCATTTTTTCGAAAGTCGCAAAATCCCGAATGCGTCAAAATAGTTGCAATTTATTAAACTTCCTTTTAAATTTTTAAAACGTCTGCCCATAGACAAAACTGAGTAAATATGAAAGCACAAATAGAATAACAGTTGAAAATATTGTTTTACTGAAGTCAGCATTTGAATATCCTCTAAGAATTAGTATAATACCAGGTACGATGCCTTGTCAACAGCCTACATTCTGAGTATGGATACAAAACAGTTTGCCGGGTGTTCGTGGTATCCTTTAGTCTTTTGACTTAATTGAGATGTGGTTCAATAAGAAGAGCAAGACTTCGCCTGATTTTGCCGACAAGGCCATCATACAAACGAAAGTTTTCATAGGGACACATGTTGCCGGGCCGATTTATGCCAAATAATTTTAAATAAAATTGGCATGTGTAATCGTAAGCAAATCATTCTGTGTTTATAAAAAGAACTTTTCTTCCCCGAAATTAATGTGCACTTTTCGTTCGTGCAGGATTGCGTTGCGTTTCAGATCGGCCTTGAATTATCGATGAATATTTCAAGATTTTTAGTGCTTCCATCCGGTCGCCAATAAGGACAGACTGTGTATTATGCGTCTGTTAAAAACTGTAAAATAAAGTATTTCTAGAAGGCATATACCGAAGTAGCGAGTGTTTGGGCTTTCTTTCTCATTTAGAACGTAATTTGGGCCTTATTTAAAGACTCACGCGAACAGGAACACTCATTGTCGAATAAAACTGACGTCCACAACGAAAGCCAACAACGAACATGCCCTAGATCAATTAGAAAACTTTCTCTAACGAATTACCTTTATGAGGACTGCCTTGATACTGCAATCCGTTGACAGATGTCTGAGTACTTTAATGTTCTACAGAGTGAGACCAAGGAAAAAATCGACACTTTCGGCCGTGTCTTTCACTTCGCTAAAAGATACTAATATTTTTCGACCGTAAACGCAAGGACACGCGCTGTTGTTTATATTGCGGTCATTTGAATTGTTTTTGCTCATAGTCCGCATCCACTGCAAAATTCTATAAATTCTAAATGGTATCTTTTTAAAGGCATAAAAAAATATATAAGTTTCCTCACGCGGAAAGCACACACTTTGAAGACTGTAATCGCTAAACGCTGATGAACCGTCTGGTCTGGCTGAAAATTATTGAGAAATTGGGAAACTTCTTCAAAACCTAGATATACGCCTTCATCGCCGATAAAATGTCAAGTGAATATAATTTTTTGCCAAACGAGTAAAATAAAGCATATTTTGCGCATGTTTTCTATAAAATATACTTTAATTTGTAAGACCATCGAAAATCAATATGAAAAATACATGCTACATAACTAGTCAATTTTAAGCGAGTGCTATTTCTGCGGGAGACCGAAAAGAAGTGCATTCAAAAGCTGTATTATAATCCTACCTAGGTAATCCTTTCCAATCGAAAACGTATTTCAGGATTTTGGCCAATCTTTCGTGAGATCGGTCACGTACTGTAGATCTCCCTAGACCGGTTCCCTCCCTCTACAGCGGTGAGCGTAAATCAACTACGAACACAGATGCCTCAGAATAGACTCGAGCTGAACTGGCTCTCCACGCCACGAAGACAAACAATCTGAACAAAATAACAGACAAGTGTAGTATCTCTGCCATTTCATTGGCTAACGCCGTGTCCCTAATGCGACGTGGATACGGACATGGATAGAATTACTAACAACGATATGTGCTTTAGAATGTAAATATATGACCTCGAATCCAGATGAACATTATAAGTCTGCATATATCTGCATATGTCTCGTGTTTGACGATACCATGACGATAAAATAAAAACCAAACCTGCGGATGGACAGCAAGTTACCTTGTGCAACATTATTAGACAAAATGAAATATAGCACTTTTGTCGCAAAGCCCCAAGATGCAGGCAGCGTACGGCAAAATATCAAAAGTATTCGTCATACATCAACAGGGCATAGTTTCGTCGTCTGAAAAAACCTCAAACCAAATCAATATATGTCACCGAACCTATAAATTATCTATTTGGATTGATTTTTAGACGAGTTAAGATAGCCTGATGAAGGATTTCAAAACATGTTGTACACATGTGTGGTGGTAGTCCTTGTAGAACACTTTTAAGATTAATTGAAGGAGAAGGGGCAACGACCAGACAACATCAAACTGCAAGCGTTTCTGCTCACTCAACTGGAGTTTAAGGTCATCATGGAAGGACTGACACGACAGACGTCTGTCTGAAAATTGCATAGAGTTAAGTTAAACTTGTAATACAACAAGGGCGTGATGCTTGTCTTTTTTGACAGTTACAGAAGTAAGGCATCAGGTCATCCTGGTAAGACTAACAAGATACCATTCCACTGCATCGTTCGCAGTCAACATACAAGCTGGTTCAGGATTTAGTGCTAAATCCTTGGACGTAGCACTCATCCCCTAAGTCGTTTTGAAGAGCCTGACCTTATGTTTGAGAGATTTGGATTTAATAAACTTGGGGGAAATAAGTGCAGCGATTGGGAGACTTCTAACAAGTTACCGGTTAGCTTGCTCCTGAAAAATATGCACATACTTCATGAAATTTCATTTGGATCTGAAATAAAATATGCATATATATATATATATATACTTGATTTATGACATGGTGCCGAAAAAGACAAGAGGGACCGGAGTGGCCATTTCTGGCTTATTAACCGTCATTAGCAAGTCACACCCAACCTCAGGTTTGGACCACTTGAGATTCTAACCCGGGATCTTTAATCATGGAGGTTGACATTAAGCCCGCTGATGACGGAAAATAAGCCAGAAATGGTAATTACCGTCACCCTCGTCTTTGTTGGCACCATTTTCTCATACCACTAGTTGCTGTGCGACTACCTGGGGGATTATAGTATGAACAAAGAACAAGGAAAATCCACAATCTGATCAGTGAGCACCCATTTGTCATGATACATATATATTGTGACAGATGGGCGCTCACCGATCAGGTAACGGAGAATGTTCGTCCCGTTGTGCCTTGTGGCTCATACTGGAACACTTGTCTTTGTTGATACTACCTCATTACGTCTACTACTAGTCGAAACACACACTGAACTGGCTTCTGATTGTTAAGCGGAGCCTAATTTTCAACGATCATATGGAGACGTGATCCAAATCATGCTCCAATAAATGAAGATGATTTTGTTTCCTGAGATGGCGCTCAATAACTATATCATCGGTATACTTAACAAACACGCAGTCATTCGTCGGTCTTAGGTTATTAGTGCGAAGTGAAATGAGTTGTGGGGACAAAATGGAACTTTGGAGGACTTTGCAGCTCCCAGGAACGCCAGTAGATTTACGTCTGTCGGACTGGAAAGTGCGGAATGCAGGAAACCGTACTGAAGGCAGAGTAATAGTAAGACATATGCATGCGTAAGCTCGGTAGCACTTATCTAGTTTTTTAGCACAGAGTGGACTACAAGAGCAATAGCATTTAGGGTACTACGCTTAGCCTTATATGCAAATTGTAAAGAATCGGAAAAATTGGAAGATAACGCCCTTATAACATGCAATGCAACTGGTCAGCAGGCTTTAATGGTGCGGAATAACAGGCAATTGGATGGAAATATGCAAGATGGATATCAGTAAATATCTGGGGTAGGAAAGTGATTCTTACCCTGCACAAAACGTCAGGAATCCTGGCCTCGCTTAAGGACATGTTAATACGGTGTGTCAAAACATGAGCTATCCAAAAACAAGATAAAAGGAAAAATTGTACGACACTGTTCGACAACGCAATTAGTAATCCACGGACCTTTTTAGGGTACTTATCTACTGTTGTCCTAGACAAATGCAAGAAACCGCATGGTTGGTGGGGAAGTGTCAGTTGAGGTAAAAATAAAGTCTTCGGGAGTGAAAATGAAACTTTCATTTAGAGAGTGTAAATCGGTATCAGCATAGACCACTGTGTTAAGTTGGCCAGTTAAACCCTTATGATCCTTTTAGAGATCAGCAGAGGAGAGAGGAAAATAGGAAGTAGAAAAAGGCAGAGTGCTGACGAATAAACAGAGCTTTTCATATAGGAATTTTTCCTTTTATTTAAACGTTGCCATTTGTTAAACCGTTACGCCGTCGAAGCCTGTGGAAGACGTCTTAACAACGTCTTAGATACTTCAGATATGCTGAAGAGATTCCGTCAGGCCTAACTATAACAGTTTCACACGGATAATACGCATTATAATTACAGTGGTTGACCTATATCATTAAACGTATCGGAATGTGCGAATGATTGCTAATTGCACGTAAACCGACACCAATCCGTGGACCTAATATCTATGTTAGTAAAGCACAAGTGTAAGAGATTTAAAAGCATATATTAAAGAATAACGGCAATGCTACGTTTTTTAGAAATGTCATTTTTTCGAAAGTCGCAAAAACCCAAATGCGTCAAAATGGTTGTAATTTAGTAAACTTAATTGTTAAATTTTTGAAACGTCTGCCCATGGACAAAACTGAGTAAATATGAAAGCACAAATAGAATAACGATTGAAAATTTTGTTTTACTGAAGTTAGCATTTGAATATACTCTAGGAATTAGTGTAATACCAGGTACGATGCCTTGTCAACAGCCTACATTCTGCGTATGGATACAAAACAGTTTGCCGGGTGTTCGTGGTATCCTTTAGTCTTTTGACTTAATTGAGATGTGGTTCACTAAGAAGAGCAAGACTTCGCCTGATTTTGCCGACAAGGACATCATTCAAACGAAAGTTTTCATAAGGTCACATGTTGCCGGGCCGATTAATGCCAAATAATTTTAAATAAAATTGGCATGTGTAATCGTAAGCAAACCATTCTGTGTTTATAAAAAGAACTTTTCTTCCCTTAAATTAATTTGCACTTTTCGTTCGTGCAGGATTGCGTTGCGTTTCAGATCGGCCTTGAATTTTCGATGAATATTTCAAGATTTTTAGTGCTTCCATCCGGTCGCCAATAAGGACAGACTGTGGATTATGCGTCTGTAAAAAACTGTAAAATAAAGTATTTCTAGGAGGCATATACCAAAGTAGCGAGTGTTTGGGCTTTCTTTCTCATTTAGAACGTAATTTGGGCCACATTTAAAGACTCACGCGAACAGGAACACTCATCGGCAAATAAAACTGACGTCCACAACGAAAGCCAACAACGAGCATGCCCTAGATCAATTAGAAAACCTTCTCTAACGAATTACCTTTATGAGGACTGCCTTGATACTGCATTCCGTTGACAGATGTCTGAGTACTTTAATTTTCTACAGAGTGAGACCAAGGAAAAAATCGACACCTTCGGCCGTGTCTTTCACTTCGCTAAAAG
>CACRXP010000122.1:38210-63412 GCA_902702965.1 Spirometra erinaceieuropaei
AAGTAATTGTTATCTCTTCTGCCCCCATCTATATGAATAGAAAAACCTTTTGCCTTGCACCTTCCAAAGGAACCCGTGAATCGGAGAGTTTCATTGACGGATAGCACGTCGATTATGGAATGTACATCGTCGTCCTTAAAAAGTGTACAGACATGAAAATGATAAGTTTGATGTAAGTGTAAAATAAGCTACACAAAATGTCGGCGTTAAAATAGATTTGCCAAATAAATTTAACTGTTGCGGATTTAATTGTCGCGGAAATAGACTAGACGAAAAGCGTTAGTGGCAAATCTGAGACATGCTTACAATCGTTAACCAGCACAAGTATTCTCCGTTTTGATTATTGAATTACTAAAAACTGTGCTTCAAAATGTTTGTCAGCTTGAGCATCAGTGAAAACCCATCCGCGGAAAATTGTACTTTTCTTGAAATTCAGAGGCCAATGTCAGACGGTCTTCTTGATGTACCACGGGAGTCCATATGATTACATATTTTATGCATTGGGCAGGTAGAAGAACACTTAACAGTCAAGTTGGCCAACAATGCTTTCGGTAATTCATCAGGCCCAGACAGCAGCAAGCGAATTATAATGACGACATCTTAGAACAGCATCATGAGGGCATTCCACTGGCTTCACAAACCTGCCTATCCTACGCTTGTGAGGTAAAGTCCGACCATCGTTGCAGGCCAAATCGATAGTGGGACAGGATATATTGATCTAACAACAAAAAGGCTGAATAATATGCTAAGTGAGGACATGTCGGCTTGGCCTGACAGACCTTGAAACAAATTAATTGCGACTTCTATCTCACACACTTTTAACTGAGACGAATCACTGAGTTGATGCCGAAGAAACCCTACAGGTTGTCCGACGGACACCAGCAACCTTTACTAAGCAGATGCTAGTAATAGCCAAGGCAGTGTCTGTACGACTAGCGAATCCAGCGCTATTCAGACACCGGCAATATGATTTCCATAGCCAACCTGGACCTCGAATGTTGGTTGCACGCCATCCCAACCCCCCGGTGACAGTTATGTACACTCCAAGAACTCAACTTACAAACATCCCCTGGCCCGCCTTGCGCTAATGTCCACAACACGCCGAATTCGTGATGCGAATGCCGGGGAATGGTGAGTGTTAGTAACCTCTGAGACACATATAAACCTTATCGGCAAATTATAATTGGGTTTTCATATACCTGTATGAGTCTGATGCCTAAGTAACGAAAACATGTTTTTGCTGACCTAACTTCTTTAATTAAACACGGGAGTATTTGTTGAACGTAGAAAGATATCTGATTGGTCTAACGCTGTTCTCTGGCAAACGCATTGTGCATTCGAAGTTCATTCTGGCTTTGTCATGTCCTTTTAATGGTTGTTTTCGCAAACGCTGATTTAAAGTTATCTTGAGATTAGTCTTCCGTGTTATAGAGTACTCTATTTACGTTAAATGTATGCCTGTTTTAAAAAATGCCCCCTTTTATAACGACCGACTAATGTTGGAGAGCACATCAATTTGCATTTGCTCATTCACTTGCCCCCGTGGAGCATGGTATATTGACTATATAACGAGGAACCTGGAAAAGAGGATACGTGGACACATATCGGTCTCACTAAACAAGTCTTTGTTGTCAGAAGGCGTTAATGCAAGCGCTCTGTTTCCATGGCCATCACGGACCTCAGATGGTGAGCGCACCCATCCACGACCCCCTGACGGCAATAATGCGCGAAATTGCAGTTAATCTCTCAAAAGAGATCTTTTCATGCACGGTTCAAAATTTGATATGAATATTTGAGCAGAAATCCACCAGTTATTGTGGAATAACCGCGTGATATTAACGAACCGCCAACGGCCAGCCAGTAATATGCAACTATGTAATAATTTTACCGTACTATCAGCACAAGTATTAGCTAAAAGCCGATCTTGAGTCACTGCCTGCCTGTGTACTTCACAAACATCTCTCAACTTATGTCACCCCGCCTTACTCCAATGAACGCAAAAGGCCGACTTCGCCATGTGGATGACATGGCAACAATGAGTGTTAATAGCCACTGAGACACTCGGAAACCCTGTCCAACTCTCAAATTCATCTTCTGCGTCATCGTACGGACCGAATGATGAATTACTAAAGAATGTGTTTGTCGACTTCACTTTTCAATCGTTACATTCGAATATTCGCTGAATGTGGACAGATATTAAGTTGGCCGAAAACTGTTCGCCGAAAAACGTACATGCACAAGGAATGGAAAACACTGGGTCTTATCAATTTTTTTATCATTCCGCATATGCCAATTCTGGCGCCATATCAACTGTACCACCTCTTCCGAAACTATCGTTTTTGCAAATACTTGCACACATTTATTTGGAGATTAGATAGCAGCTTTATGGAAAACTCTCTTTCCAATACCACGTTTTGCACATTTTTAAGACCTACATTCAATTCCAAAATATAACACATTTGCCTTTATGATATTAGTGAAACGCCTAGCAAAAGTAGATTGGCTATTGCCAAACTCGAACATTCTGTCATTTTTGCCCGCATGGGCGTCCTTCTTGGCAGATAAGATTAAATAGCATAGATTCGGCTTTAGATAATACTTGCTCCCTGTATCTTAAAATTCTACGCTTGTCACAAAGGGGCCAAACCTGCAGCAGCTTACAAAATGTTTTTTGAGAAAGAATTGCATACACTTTTGAAAACGACTGAAAATTTAATTAGACAGCGCTAGTAAGTTAGGCTGCGTCCAATTTTAGTCTCTTCGTTAACAATTTAGCTTTTTTATGGTAAATATAAAAAAAACAAATTATCTACTTGATGAAGTATCGTCTCCATGGATAAATTTCTTGGCATTTTTTGACACTGCAATTTGAAAATGTACACGAAATCCCGTCAGCAGAACGCAAAGCCCTATCGCTGAGTTGCGACTTACTTTAACCATCCAGTATATTTTAAGGTTGTCAGGAGAAAGATGGCAAATAAATTTGTTTTCGCTCTTTAAGCATTCAATATCCTCAACTTGGACGTTTTGAAGCCAGAGATAATGATTTCTTAAGTCATTAAGCGCAACGGATGCCCCATCTAAGTTTACTGCAATGTGCGCTTCAATAAGCTCTGTGCGTATGCCATTAGAGTCCTTGGAACCTGAAACGAAACATTTTATTAGTGAACATGCTATGTTATTAATTTTTACTGTTAGCCTATGTGAAGACCTCTAACTAAATATCACAAGAACGGACAAACGTACAAAATGTAACGCTATCAGACGTTTGCATATGTATGGATTAATTAAGGAGTCGCGCGCATTACCGCTCGAGAAACAAAATTACCTGGTTCACACAAACCACGTCTTCTGAACGGGTTAAACGAAAATAATCCTCGCAAGGTTAGAGTTTTTTTGAAAAAAACGCCTTCTGGTGATATGCACTGAGTCGTACTTGGCAATTTATTTGGATGGTCTTTCCCGATAGGTAACTTTTTGTGTTCTTAGATTATCTTCTTGAAAAAGGATTTAGTTTATGCTTTAATTTTGTAGATCCTGTACAGTGCGTGACCATGCTCATGAAATGTTGGTCGAAAATTTGAAATGTGTTTCGATTAAGAAGGATTACTTAGGTGGGTTTGTAAAAATGATTAGCATGCTGCATAATCCTATAATATTTCGGACTCACCAGGATCTTGTCTTTTGGATGCACGCCTATCTGACCTGCTGCAGAAACCGCGATCTGCAACCAGTGAGTACTTAAGTAGCATGCAATTTTCGTATTGATTTTCGATGGTCTTATTAATCCAAATATATTTTGTAGAAAGCATAAACAAGAATATGCCTTCTCCTAAACGTTTGGTAGAAAATCACACAGTTTTCATATTTTATACCCGATAAAAGTGCATATTTAGGTTTTAGAAAGTTTATAATTATGAGATTTTCAAGACCGTTTGATGTCCATATATGCGACACCGTACATTTCCGTTTACCAAGGCTTCTCATGAAGTGTGTAAAATAGTCCGGATCCATTGCAAAATTTCGTGAACTCTATATAATGTCTTCTTAAAGGCACAGAGGAATATATGCTTTTCCTTACGCGGAAAGCATACGTCTTGTAAACAGAAATCGCTGAACGCAAATGCAATGACAGATCTGGCTTAAAATTATTCAGGAATTGGAAAACATTTTAAAACATAAATATACATTTTTCTCGGGTATAAACTATGAAAACTGTGTGATATACCACAAAACGTTTAAGAGGAGACATATTCTTGTTCATGTTTTCTATAAAATATATTTGGATTTGTAGGACCATTGAAAATCGATACGAAAAGTGCATGCTTATTAAACAGTCACTGTTTGCAGATCGCGGTTCCTGCAGAGGGTCTAATAGGCGTGCATCCAAAAGCCGAGATCCTGCAGATTCCGAAATACTATAGAATTGTGCTGCATGTTAATCATTATTACAAACCCACCTACGTAATCCTTCCTAATCGAAACAATTCAGAATTTCGACCAATATTTCATGAGGTCGGTCACGCAATGTATCTTCTGACAATTGATTGAGATGTGTCGACTTGGAGAACATCACCAATCTTTGCGATTATTTGACTTAAACAAGAGATTGTTTTTACTCAAGGACGTTAGACGGCAGGGTAAATTTGCAGGTAAAAGTATAATTGGAACACTTACCGAGTTTGTAAGCCGATTGGGCAGATGATTTTTTGCCAATGTAGCAGACATAGGCGGCCAAATCACCCACGGGGATGCTTGTCGTTATTGAATACTCCATTCCTGTGTCGGTTTGTTCGATTTCTAAAAAAAGAAACTAGTTATTGTAATTGTACTCCATACTCGCCTATACGCATATGCTTTAACTTCATTCCGTAAGTCCTAATACAGAAATCGTCATATAGAAAGCAACGGCAAATTATTATTAGCTGGATTTTCGACAAAGGCCAAACATTTCTCGCAAGTTAAAAATAATCAAACAGCATACAATATTTTTAAGCATACCAAAGTGCATTCAAGGTGATTATTTAGTCCATTTATTTGCGATTGTAATTACCAGGTCAAGGTAGCTTACCACACTTTCCCGGCTCCCAAACTTCTGTTACACCAGTACACATCACTCCATCGGGACCTAAACACGTGAAGCTCTACAGGAGAAGCAGAGATATGTTAAAATATGTTTGTCTTAATCCACGAATCTGTGCTTGATCCCGTGTAATCTTGTGTCTTAACTACATGCTATTCAAACTCATGAAAAGCCCGCGGATGAAAAAGGTTCGGAAGTACTAAATGTTGAAGAGCATATGCGTGAAACTGAAGAAACCTGCCATAATTTAAAGGCCAAATTTGCGAATTTGGACACATTCAACCAGCCAGCAACATTACGTCTGTTCAAACGTTGCAACCCAATCTTCGGCATGGCAAAATTACGTTTAGATTTTTACCGGTCAATGCAAAGGTATCATTAGGGGTTTTGACGAGAAAATTAGATCAATGTGAATCAATATGCCTTCTTATCTGCTAAATAAACCTCTCTATGCATCCATAGGCGGTCTTAGAAAAACACATTTCTTACATCCGCTTGCTCTGGTGTGGGGGTCACAAACAACCAGAATAATTCAGTTTCTTCCTCTTCGAGGCCTACTAGGCGGTGTTTTGGTGTACCAGAATCCTCGAAATATCCAGCATCTGTATTAAGATCGAAAAAGTCTCCGTCAAATGTACAGACATATATTTAGCCCGGAGGCTTAAAAATTGCAATAACGAAATATGCCGCTAGTTAATATTACAAGCACAAAGCATGAGTGTTGCGCCTGCGATTATACAGATGTAAAATTTACTGCAGACACAGCACAGGATGGTTGAATTTTTGAAATAACACTGGATCCTCAAAAACTGTAATAATGTGTTGAGTGCGTAACATTTTTACATCTTTCCACGTATCAGATCAATGCATTTATCACAAAGGATGCAATAAATGCACACTAAGATGGCCTGCTGTTGTTGTAGTAGTAATCGCAACAGAAAATTTGGAAACAGCATGTGCAAACAGTTAGTACGAGGGATGTACCTAACCACAGAAAATAGTGTTCCACGATCACGGATATGTCGTTCACATCAATCCAGCAGGAATAACCCTCGAATATCTCTCTTCTAAAGTATGCGAGTACAGTAACAGTCTGAGGTTCCGAGGTATCTAAAATTGGTAGGCCAACAGTCAACTGACAGGGACATTACGTAACATATATCCACATTTTGTTACTGGTGTAGCATTAACAGAAGGCAATAAAAATATTACAATGTCCTATTGTTGCGAATGGTTTAACAATAATGAAAACCTGGAATTGACAAAAATTATGAGTTACGCAGACCACTGATTGATTTAAATCTAAATTATAACAAACGCATATAAGTCTTTCCTTAACGGATAAGAAATGTTATTAAGCACAGGAATCATAGGTTAATGCACAATCTGTAGAACGAATAGGTGCGGAAATAGGAGGCCTTAAACTCTGCTTGCAATCGCTCATTTAAAACCCAGGGCATTCTAATTATATGTGGCTTGCCCTATACTTAAGTTAACATAATCTCATAGTTATGTAGAGAGGCGCGTTAGAATTCGGAGCATTTCAATAAAAACTAAAATGCAATCCTCCAATGATATAAATCAAACGGACGAAACTATTTTCACCGCGCAATGTGCTATTTTGCACCAACCCTGCTGCTCGATGCGGACACCCAAACGACTCTCGAACTGCTCGAACTTCACGTGCGCAAGTAATATACAACAAGCCTGATCATATTGGTTAAAATATTGAAACAGCCCATAATGTCGCTACGAATATCGTGGCTGCATTGGCATAGTTTAGATAAAAAGCATTCTTAAATTCAAGATTATCAGACGTTTATGGCTGATAATATTACGAAAAATAATATGCTGAAAATAGGGAAACAACACAAAGGCATGTCTCAAGGTTTCTTAGAGAATGTAAAATTTCAATCAATTTTCAAAAATATTCGTATATTTTAAAACCGTTTGAGCCGATCTGCATTAGAAGCGAATATATTTGGTAAAAGAGAAGCAGATGAGCACACACTGTTAATACTTTTGGCTAACTTAAATATCCCTGAGCTCGCTATGACGCCATGTTTGGTCAATACAAATATGGAATCCAGCACACGCTTTAGCTTGTATTATTTAATGGTATTGTACACAAACATTTAAATAGCATAACTTAGACACGCCTGATTTTATAATAAAGAATGAATGATAAACGGCTCGGTTTTCAATAAGCATTTACCTTCTAAACTCGCATAATGTTCATCGAACGTTCCTTGGAATGCGCATGACATCTGTGCGACAATCAAGTCGTTGGTTGAAAGAAAACGCGTGGCACAAGATTAATATCAGAGAAAGCATAATATAAATATAATCGTGTGTGATCGTGTGTGAAAAAATACCATTTTCAATTATCGCACACACATATTTCTGTTTATCCTAATCAAAAAAATGCATACCACATCGACGCCTTCGGGTTTTCTTACGGTCCAGGGAACTTTAATCTCCTGTTCGATTACACAGTGAACAACGGGTCCCTGTAGGTCGAAATAACCTTCGGAGAAATCCAAAAGAAGCGGTGCTTTTAAGGGTCAATATGACAGTTTTTGAATTCACACACTCAAGCAAATTTCGATCCATGCTATGATCATCTTTGCAGTTAACGTGAACACCAAAACATAGGCCAGTTTTTGCATTGGAATGTAAACTTCTTCTTACCTCGATATTAATTCCAAATTTCATTTACTGAAAATTTTTTCACACATTTGGAAATACTGGAGGTTAGAGTAGACTACGTGCAAGTTCAATTTTGCTAACTGAGGGGTCAAAGTCCTCAAGAGGAAGGGTTTTATAAATGCAACATAGCCAGCGCAATTACTTTCGTAAAAGCAAACACCGATGGTGTTTTTTCTAATGTGACTATAATCTATTATTATGTGATTATTATGTTAAAATAACAGAAGCTTTAGAATGATTATGCAGTCATTAATAAAGAAAATCTTAACTTCCCGTATTTAGACGTGTTTCATGGCATTGAAAGAGTTAAAAAAACAAGCCAAAACACCTAGTTTTTAGGTACGCCTGCACAAATCGTCCAAATAATTAAAAGAAGAATTAATTATTTTGTCCGAGCCATCATGAAATAAAGACAGTCAAAACCGCTCAAATATTTTACTTAAAAATACGTCACAAAATTTTCGTACTTTAAATTCACTGACGTAATGGTGTGGTACGAAAATAAGTGCACACCATGTCCACAGATCTTCCGAAAATATTTCAAATATCGTGTGTAATCAGCCTTTTAACTCGACATCCCGACCGACAGAAAGCATACCGCCACTTTTCATCTAGCCAGTCTTCTTAATGTGGCAGCTGTTGGATTTTATTTCAAAGCGCTACAAGAGATTTTATAAAAATCGTCCATTGCTCGACGAAATTCACTTGCATTTTGCAGAGGCTACAGGAGAATTGGTAGGGTGTGAAATGTGAACCCTGATTTCGGCAACTCCATTGAACTTTATAGTCACACGCTGTCCTATCCACAGGTATTCGCCACCGATGGCCATTCCTAATAGGTGCCTACACATTGCTTACTCCGAATTTTGATGTTAAAAGTTGTGTTTCAGTAAGGAATCGAGCTTTTACGTGCCCGCCAGAAAACAGTGTACCGCACTGTTTCCTATTGTAAAAACTTTAAAATTTTTAATAATGACTCTGCATCAGGTTGTGCGCAAATCGAATTTTCTAGTCGGTATGCAAAACGAAAAAAACTAGGTTTTAATACAGTATACAGTAGGTGATCTAGCTCATGAAATGTCAACCGAAATTCCCAAATGCGTTTTCGTTTCGAATAAATTCATTAAGTAGGTTTGTTAAACTGATTATCTTGTAGCGTAATCCTATAATACTGCGGTTGCCTCAGGATGTCGGCTTTTGAACCAATCACTTTCCGACTACATGCAAGAACTATACTCCACAAAAAAGGAATACTTAACTATAATACATTTTTTCATTAATTTTCGGTGCCCTTGAAAATTCAATTACATTTCATGAAAAGCATGCATAAAGATATTCATTATCTTACTCATTCTATAGAAAATGACGTCGTCTTCCAATTGTGATTCTCGAACAAAGGGTACAATTCGGTTTTAAAAAGTTTCTAATAATGCAAGTTTTTAGTACCGTGAAAAGGGCGTTCATAAAACGTCATGTTTCTGCATTTGTGCTTGTAAAGTTAAAACTATAGCTTAAATTCATTGCTAAGTTTGGTAAACATCATTTAGTATCCTCTTAATAGCGCGGAGAGATGTATGGTTTTCCTTACGCGGAAAATATACGGCCTGTGTGTTGGAAACCCATGGTAAAACGCATGCTACTGAAGTATTCATTTTTTACAGATTATAGACTTTGCATGCAACCGGAGGTTCAAAAGCCGACATTCTGAGTTAACTGAATTATTATAGAATTATGCTGCATGATGATTAGATTTACAACACTACTTATTAACTCTTTTCAAAACAAAAACGCATTTGGGAACTTTGGTCGACATTTCATGATTTAGCCTACTTACTGTATGTGATTGCCAATGAATTGTTCTACGTTTCGCAAGAAATCTCTTTAACGCATAATCTGGTTAAGCTGCGTTCCTCAAAGAAACGACCGCCCCTGGAAAAGCAGCATAGTTTGCTTATCGAAGCAATAGCTATTAACCTAGGAATAATTACTATTCACTGAATCTAGGATTTAGCAAAACGGCCATATCCTGGAAGCTGTCATTGTTTTTATCTAAGAATGTTTTCCTGGCAGTTGCAAATATTCCATAAATGACATTGAAAGTCATCCCATAAAGTAAACATTTTAAACTTTATGCTTATGATAAGGTGCTACTCCCGCGGTCTATTTAACAGTTTTAGTAATCTAGAATTAAAACGGGCAGAACATTTGCAGTTTGCGCTATAGGTTGACAGTCATAGGACAGTTCTGTTTAGCATTGTAGTAGTTCTGTTTAGTATTCTAGACCTAAACCGTGAACCAAACCAAAATAGGTGGTTCCAATATGGAGCGAGAAGTACTCTTGTCCGAAGTGTAGACATTATCAACTATTTTCAGACACGTGAAAAACGCAGACCAAGGCCCTCAGTTTTCTCTGGCTATGACTTAAGAATAAACAAGTTTGTGGATATTCGTTCGTAAAATACCTGGTGAAGCGCGTTTTCAGGAAACAACCTATTGAAAAAGTGTTCTCACTATTCAAGAACATCTTCTACGCAGATCTTAGTTGTGTACGTTCACTTCTCGGTTGCAAAAGAGAACACCGTATAACCCGCTAATTTTGTATGGTTTTTCAGAAATTTTAATGTTTCTAAGGTTTTGGTAGACACAGACCGTAGAACCCAACCTCTGATCAAAAAACAATGACACTGACAAAATATTCAGTGGTATTTCAAGAACACACTACAACTTAGCGTAGCGCACGATTTTCAAAACTATTGGGTGATTTTCCTTAAACCCTTCTCATCATGCATTAAAAATAATACAATTGTGATCGCATTTACTAATTCCTTTCAAATTTCTTAATGACAGACAGAACTTTTAACATGTAGTCTGAAGAAGACTGCTAATCCCGTCTGACTCTAAAGAATTAAGTATTATCCTTTTATTCAACGCCGGTTTTTCAAAAGGAACAAAGTAAAACATTTAACTGAATTGTCGTAGAGGTGCATAATATACTTACAAGCAAGAATTACTTATTCATGTCAACGCCAGTCTTGGTAATTGGGAGAATGAACTCCTCGTAAAGAAATATCCTATTAAGGACGGCATAGAAAGAAAGCAAAAAGCTGAATAAAGGGACCTTAAATAGGCACTAGTGAACTCACTTTCTTTTGCATACATTCCGGTTTTCCTATACACGCCTCCTATATGCTTATAGGAGTGTGTGTGAAAATAGATTGCGTCCACCCCGCTTACGTCAGACATTTCGATAGTTAGGAAACAGAAATGTTGTTCTGCAAAAAGGGAAAAAACGGCAAGTCCTCAGTCACTTTGCAGCTAGGGGCTGCAGACACACATTTCCACACAGTTTTCGCTACGCGCAACATGAACTAATAAAATCCTACAATAATAACATGCAGAGCAATGTTACGAAGAAGGAGACACGATCGCTGGAACAAGAGCTGTATTAGCCTGACGTTACGGATTCCTGCTGGAACCCATCATCAGAGACAAAAGCAGATAAGGGTGGTTCATGCATTAGGGGCTGCAGTATTTATAGGATGCAGTCGCCATGCTACCGCATGCATATGAGCATTTACGGCTCTCCAGCCACATCCCCCATTCATCGGAGATCGTCGCACTTGGTGTACTAATTGTTTGATGGCCAAAATTCGCATAGCTAATTGCTGCAATTTCATCACGTGCGTTGGATGTTGGTGTGATGATTGCTCGACCATCTGACGCGCTGACCCTAGTGTTGGGAAAAATGTTCACATGTGCGCTCTCCGCGTGGCCAATTACTCCGTCTAGGCGAAGTCTCAGCACCGAGTATGGAATAGGAAGATCATTGCACTTGTTAATGGACTGGAGGCCAGTAAACCATGACTCAAGCAGCACCCGGTTCACGAGGTTGTCACCTCTTGCGAGAATCTCGGCCTCATAAAATTTGAATGTGTTGTCGGATCTCGTCGAATGAGCCGCAACATAAGAACTAGTGTCATTTCTCCGCACGGCCGCTTCGTGTTCGGCTATTCGCGTTCTGAGCTGTCTTCTGGTTTCTCCGATGTAGTCGCTTTGTCCGCAACTGCACCAGATCCGATAAACGACTCCAGATGTTATTTGCCGTGGCAGTGGGTCTTTCGGTTTCATCATCTGACGCCTAATGGTTGTCGCCGGTCAGTGTGCAACTCCAACCCCAAGTGGTGCGAGAAGGCGGCCGACAACTTCCGAAACGTTATTGACATATGGAAAGGCTCGCCAAACTGTGATGTCCGTGCAGTTTGATTACTGAGGTGCACTGCGTTAAGAATCTGTTAATGACATCTAAATGTAAAATCAGAACGCGTTTAGCGCATTTGTAACATGTGTCCTTCAAAGAAATAAAATAATGTAATTCAAACTCTAGATAGCCAAAAATAAATACAGTGAGTGACCGAACTCATGAAACGTTGACCGAAATTCTGGAACGCATTTTCGATTAGAAAGGATTGCATAGGTGGGATTGTAATCAGGAGGGTTTTAGGTTAGGGTGTGAGTGCTGCCCACGACTGTTCTCAGGGCATTGTTACGACATGAGATCTGCACGGGGGAGCCGGCGAGATCCAAATCTCGCATAACTAAAAACAGTTTTTTCCAAATTGTTAAGTCATAGATGTTTTGGCATATTTTGAATGATTCATATTGTCCCAGATGTGAAAAACTCTGCGCATCGATGGGATTTGAACACACATGTCGTCCAGCGGGGCTTCGTAGCTAATGTGATTAGAGCGTTGACTGTATTAAAGCCTTCCCCTTACTGTCGTGGATTCGAATCTCATTGGGACGCTGCGTTTTCCACAATTGGGTCAATTTGAAACTGTTAGGTTACCGAAAGGACGTTCTGGCTACCATGCCAATGAAAACGTCCTAAGCATTACAATTTACTTACTTTGTCGGTAACAACATACTGCCCATATTCGGCGCCGCTGTGTGGCTGCTGGTTAGTCTCGAGGAAGAGAGCCCATATGGCACAACGGAACGATTGAGTTCCGTAAGAACGATCAGTGAGCGTCTCCCAACATTGTATATTCCCGATCGAAACTGACAGGACAATGGGCTGGTGGTCCAGTGGTTAAAGGCGTGGACCTCTAACTAACAGGTCGAGAGTTCGAGCCCCAGGTGTTCCACACTTCGGGGTTGGATATGACTGGCTGACGACGGCTAATAAGCCAGAAAGGGCTATTCCAGTCCCACTTGTCTTTGTCGGTAAAAAACATACTTACAACTATGCTTTTTAGCTTTCGCTAGGCATTATAAACATACGTAGATGTGAGGTATATGTATATGCGATTTTACCACGAGCATGTGACGTTACTGGGGACGCACAAAAGCCCAAAGAATCATTTTCTAACGACGTTAGGTTTCCGGACATGCCAGGTTGCATATAAAAGTAAATCGATTATTTTACCCATATCGAATTTAAAAATACAAAGAGAATGCACTGGTATACACCGCAATGTTTGAATACATTCGAATTCATGAACGCCTCCTCACTGTTTGGTTACCCAGGTCTGTCAAAATTCTCCCAGCATGAAATCTCAGATTTTGAACCTTGTTTAATGCGGCCAGTTTGTCTTGCCGTCGAAAAACACTGACCATAATAAAAATTTGAAAATCCGAGTAAAAAGGCAGTGGAATATTTATTGGAATTTGCTTACCGCACACATAAGTACAAGGGAATGAAGGCTTCACATCTAGCGGGTCAACACAGGTGTCATCTTCGATCTCATACGATTCATTTCTCTGATAAATCGTAATTATCTAAAGGATAAAGCAGCTTGAAGTCACATTTCACGAAAAGAAGTGGTTGGAGACATGTAGGCTTGGCCTCCGTTGACAAACGGTGCGTTTTGGCAAAATGACACGTCCGTTCTGAATCTACTATGCGAGTTTAATCAGATACATGTTAAATGGTTGTTAAGACTTTTTTCGGGCAATATTATCCGAAAAAACCGCAAAGCTTCTCTGGCGTATGAATTAAAATAGTGTGAACAACATATTTTCAACCACGTTAAAACTTACACTTGGCTCCTTTGCAGTTAATACGGTTATATTAAGCGGACCCGATTCCTTTGTAATATACGGATAAGTGTAATCACACTCAGTAGGCAGTGTATCTAAATGTACAAAGTGACGGCCGTTTATAAGTAAGCAGTGTCTTGCACTTAAATTGGCAAACAATAATTAAAATTAAATTAAATTTTTAATTTAAAGGTTCATTAAAAAAGGCATCAGTCGATTTGGGTAAGCTAAAATTGAAGGGTTACAATTTCACTATAACATACATTTAATGATAATACGTTGAAGTACAAGGTATGAACACACCGACTTTCATGTTTCTAAACGCGCATAATATTCAAATGCCTTTAGGCATGGTAATATGACGTCTGTCAAATCTGTGCAAAGATAAAACTGGACTTTTCCCTTAGTTTGACTGTTTTATCTTTGTCTAACTTTTTCGTAGCATATCTATCTCAAAGTTGCCTTTATGTCATCACGTTCTACCGAAAGAAATATAACCGTCTGTTTCCTATTACGAAAGCTGATTTCCTACGACGCTTGTCCGCACATAGTATTAACCATCAAATGCAGTTCCTTTTAGGCAGAACAGTTGGATCTTCGTGATCGATGATGTCCACCGTGTGCTTCACTGCAAGGTAAGAGCAGGCCTGGTGACTTGCGTTTGAATATGATTTTAATCGAAAACAAAAATAGCGGTGCGGGGGAGGGGGGACGGGATGAGTCGGCAAATGGGCCTGACACCGCATTCCGAATGTTAACATTTGCTTTGGTGCGCATTCCAATAACGCCTACCAGACTTCCATAAGGTCGACATGTTCATCCGGCGTATCAACTGCGTGGTCCGTTGTAGGGCCATAGTGATAAGGCATAAAGCCTGTGACAATAAAATTTCAGAGGTATTCTAATAGAATGCAGCATTAAGGTTAGGAAATTTGCCACGCCTGGTAACCTTACTTTTTGTCCTGACAATAGATCGAGCTACACGCACAACCACGTAGCAGATATAATACCTTGCAAGGTTTCCGGCAAGTTAATACAGACCTCGTCCCAAGATACTTAATATACAATAAAATACTGTGGTAAATCCTCTGAATAATGTTCCATGGTATCAATCAGTAGGACTTACCTGCACTATAAAACACGACCTGGAATGCAATGACGAGCCAAATCAGAGCAGGTGAAGTTAAACTGTGGTTCATTTCGTCTGATTTTCCAACTCCGCATTGCGATTTTAATGCGGTTGCTATGCCAACAGGCGAAGGCGTCATGCCCGGGTCAGTCATCACGACTCCATAAGAAGAATGTAGCCAATTAATTTGAGGCGTAGACGGATAAACGTCCACGATTTTTCATGTGGGTTTGAGTCTTTAGCACAACGATTCATAGTCCTTCAGGCAGCAGATTAACGAGAATATTTCTGCTACAAAGACATCGATTCCAACACATGAAAGCAAACGTTTGCCTGTTGTTTTTGACCTGAATAATTTCACATTCAAAGGTTTAAAAAACTAATTATTGGGAGTGCCTTTTTGTTACCATGGCACAAACAACAGCAAAACTAGGTGCACGAAACCCGGATAACATTAATTGCTCTGTAAACTGTCACATATCACGCGGCTAAGTTCTAACTAAAACCAGAAGGCATGGTTGTAAATAAACGGTTATGGTAGGCGGCGCTTACCGATCGTTCATACGGAACTCACTCGTTCCGTTGTGCCTTATGGACTCTCTCTCGAGCCCAACCAGCAGCCGCACAGCGGCGCATGATATACAGGCAGAATAGCATTACCGACAAAGACAAGGGAGACTGGAATGGCCATTTCTGGCTTATTAGCCGTCGTCAGCCAGCCATACCCAAGCCCGAAGTGTGGAACACCCGAGCCTCGAACTCGCGACCTGTTGGTTTAGAAGTCAACGCCTCTACTCACCGGGCCACGAGCCCGTTGCCTTGTCGGTTTTCGATCGGGAATATACAATGGTAGGGGGCGCTCACCGATCGTTCATACGGAACTCACTCGTTCCGTTGTGCCTTATGGACTCTCTCTCGAGCCCAACCAGCAGCCGCACAGCGGCGCATGATATACAGGCAGAATAGCATTACCGACAAAGACAAGGGAGACTGGAATGGCCATTTCTGGCTTATTAGCCGTCGTCAGCCAGCCATACCCAAGCCCGAAGTGTGGAACACCCGAGCCTCGAACTCGCGACCTGTTGGTTTAGAAGTCAACGCCTCTACTCACCGGGCCACGAGCCCGTTGCCTTGTCGGCTTTCGATCGGGAATATACAATGTTAGGGGGCGCTCACCGATCGTTCATACGGAACCCACTCGTTTCGATGTGCCTTACGGGCTCACTCTCGAGCCCAACCAGCAGCCGCACAGCGGCGCATGATATACAGGCAGAATAGCATTACCGACAAAGACAAGGGAGACTGGAATGGCCATTTCTGGCTTATTAGCCGTCGTCAGCCAGCCATACCCAAGCCCGAAGTGTGGAACACCCGAGCCTCGAACTCGCGACCTGTTGGTTTAGAAGTCAACGCCTCTACTCACCGGGCCACGAGCCCGTTGCCATGTCGGTTATATTTGGGACGTTTTTATTGGCATAGTGACCAAAACGTTCTTTCGGTGATTTGAAATTCCAGCTGAAACTGGGTTTAGTGGTGCGAGATTTGTAACTGGCCGGCTCCCAAATGGTGACCTCATGACGTAACAATGCCCTTAAAACAGTCGCGGGCGGCATTCACGCCTTAACCTTAAACCTTCTGTATTACAACCCCACCTACTGCATCCATCCTAATCAAAAACACATTCCAAAATTTTGGTCCACATTTCATGAGATGGGCCAGTCACTGTATTTATTGGTTGTGCTATCTACAACCTGATGTATATTATTTTAATTATGTGAAGGGCACACTATACAGTTGAGCTAAACGTATTTACAATTCTGCACCAGTGGACATAAATTCTTTCATGTTGGAAGACTCGTTATGACTTACCACTTAGATGTTATTGACGATTCCTAACGTAGTTCGCATTAGTAATCGAACATCATTATGAATGCACAATAAGACCGAATTTTGGCACTTTCTTTTTTTTACAATGAGCTGGGATATAACATCTGCGCTTTGCTTTCAGTCCTACGATAGAGATGCTTAAGTTTATTTTTATTGTCTGCATAATTTATGCTGTGTTCATAAGCTGAGAAAGTGCTCAAAACAAGGGTTTTATAAAAAAAAGTCGATTCCTAAATTACTTGGAAATTTTAGCTCTCCAAATGATTCCTGTTTTAACTCACGGATTAACAGATAGCACTTGTAAAAGGACCTTTGATTACGAAGTAATTTTTGGCTTCGACAAATTATATTGCATTTTTTAAACGGAACATATGAGAGGCTTTTGAAATTCCACACTCAAAAAATTAACTTCGTCCAATATTTGTTGTTTCTTGCAAAGTTTTATGCTCGATTTCCCAATGGTTCCTAAGTTTTGGATGATGTCCCCATGACCGATATATAACACTTTTACCGCTAAATAGTATGTGCAAATGGTGTTTGCCAACCTGCAGTACGTCAGACCCATCATCGAAATATATGCACAGCAAGAACGGGCCAAGCATAACAACTCGAAGGACTCTCCCACACGCAGATATGCAATTTAAGATAACAGAAGATATCCTGACACCCCGTTTCTCAACTTTTGACAATCGACACCGGAAGCTAAGCAACTTCCAATATGGAGAGCGTAAACATATTCAGCGAATATTTAGCCCAAAGGATATCCACATGAACAACAAAAGGGAGTATGTAGCGTACAGCACCTTTGCCTAAGACTCTAATAGACTAGGAAAGTGGACTGACGCATGTTCAGTGCTCAAACTTGTGGGAATTCATTTTGAACAACAATCGGTAACATAGCGTCTCTTAGTTCACATGTTCTCGTGAGTATTTGACAGGACTATTGTACACGGCGGAGTCAGCGTGTCTGATATGGTGTACAGGGCGTGCTTATATCCGAGTGTTCGGAGGATTTCACTTGTGCAGAGTAAAATAACAGATTTTTCTTACGGGGAACGACGCATGACTCCTGCAGTATTTAATAAATTACACCGAAACATTCAAAAGAATCCACCAAGCAAACGAAACCCAGATTAGGCGATAGTATCTTCTTTGCCTAGGCCTGAATATTAAGATAAGGTGTCCATCCCTGGACGGACTAATTAGTGCACAATTTAGTTCTAGTCTTCCATTAATGATGGGCCTTTATACAACACCATTCAAGATTATTTTAATTCATTACCTGCAAAAATAACATGATAAATGTCCGCCGACATAGATACCTTATGTTTTCGACGTTTCGTCGAATCAAGACTGACATATTTATTTCCTATAGACAAAAAAATTAAGATGAAGTGATACTTACTTATGTCACTTAACTACATTGATCGGCAGCCTCTCATCATGTATGTAAATCAACAATTCCCGGCACTTTATCCACAATGACGGACAACTACAGCGGGGAGGCCGCTGCCTTGTTCTTAGGCTATTTTATTAGGAAATTACAATGCGTGTCCGATCTCATGAAATGTCAGCCGAAATTCTGAAATGCGTTTTCGATCTTGAAGGATTATTTAGGTGGAGCTGTAATATTGACTAGTTTGAAGCATAATTCCATAGAATTTCGGACTCGCCAGGATGTCCGCCCTCGGGCACATTCCATTTTGACTTTCTGCAGAAATGCACTTGGTAAAAAATGACCATTTAATTAACTTACATTTTTCCTGCTGATTTTCGATAGTCTTATAAATATATTTTATAGAAAACATGCTCAAAATATGTTTTGGTGGAAAACCACAGAGTCCTCATATTTAACACGCGAAGGAATTGTATATTTGGGTTTCAAAAATTATCTAATTATGAGTTTTTTAAGACCCTGTGATGTCCATGCATACAGGACCGGAAATGTCCGTTTACCAATACACTTCATGAAATGTACAACATAGTTCGCATCTACTGCAGAATTCTATAAAGTCTAAATGGTATCTTTTTAAAGGCATAATGAAATATATGAGTTTCCTTACGCGCAAAGCACACACTTTGAAGACTGTAATCGCTAAACGCTGATAAACCCTCTGGTCTGGCTGAAGAATATTCGGAAATTGGGAAACTTATTCAAAACCTAGATATACACGTAAACGAGAAAAAAAAGCATATTTTGCGCGTGTAGACTATAAAATATATTTTAATTTGTAAGACCATCGAAAATCTATATGAAAAATACATGATACATAACTAGTCATTGTTTAGCGAGTGTTATTTCTGCGGGAGACCGAAATACTATAGTACTCTGTCGCATGTTAATCAGTATTATAATAACACCGAGGTAATCCTTCCCAATCGAAAACGCATTTCAGAATTTTGGCCAACCATTCATGAGATCGGTCATGCACTGTAGATCTCCCAAGACCGGTACCCTCCCTCTACAGCGGTGAGCGTAAATCAACTACGAACACAGATGCCTCTGAATAGACTCGAGCTAAATTGGCTCTCCACGCCACGTAGACAAACAATCTGAACAAAATAACAGACAAGTGTAGTATCTCTGCCTTTTCATTTGCCTAACACCGTGTCCCTAATGCAACGTAGATACGGACATGGATAGAATTAATAACAACGATATGACCTTTAGAATGTAAATATATGACCTCAAATTCTGATGAAAATTATACGTCTGCATATATCTGCATATTTCTTGTACTTGAGAATACCATGACGACAAAATAAAAACCCAACCTGCGGATGGTCAGCAAGGTACCTTTTGCAACATTATTAGACAAACTGAACTGTAACACTTTTGTCGCAAAGCCTCAAGATGCAGGCACCGTACGTGATAAGATCAAAATTATTCGCCAAACGTCACCGGGTCATAGTTTCGTCGTTTAAGAAAACCTCAAACCGAATCAATATCTGTCACCGTACCTACTCATTATATAGTTGGATTGATTTTTAGACGTGTTAAGATAGTCTGATAACGAAAACTTTAAAACGTGTGGTGCAGAAGTGAGGTGAAAATCCTTGGTGAGCACTTCAAAGATTAATTGAAGGAGAGGGGGCAACGGCCAGACAACATCAAACTGCAAGCGTTTCTGCTCACTCAACTGAAGTTTAAGGTCATCATGGAAGGATTGACACGACAGACGTCTGTCTGAAAATTGCATAATGTTAAGTTGAACTTGTAACATCACAGGGGCGCGATGCTTGTCTTTTTTGGCCGTAGGGCATCAGGTCATTCTGATAAGACTGACAGGATAACATTCCACGGCATCGTTAGCGGTCAACATTCTAGCTGACTCAGGACTTAATGCTAAATCGTTGGACGTAGCACTCACACCCTAAGTTGTTGTGAAGGTCCTAACCTTATGTTTGTGAGATTTGGACTTAATAAACTTGTCGGAAATAAGTGCGACAATTTGGAGACTTCTAAAAAGTTACCAGTTAGCTGGCTCCTGAAAATTATGCACATATTTCATAAGATTTCCTTGTGATTTGAAATAAAATATGCGTATATATTTTTATGACGTGGTGCCGAAAAAGACAAGGGCAATCGGATTGGCAATTTCTAGCATATTAGCCGTCAGTAGTCAGTCAAACTCAACCCCAAGTGTGGACCACCTGAGATTCTAACGCGGAATCTTTAATCATGAAGTTTTATATTCTACTATTGAGCCAGGGGTCCGCCAATGACGGCTAATAGGTCAGAAATGACCATCCCCGTCTCCCGTGTTTTTGTCGGCATCATATCCTTATACGACTAGTCGTTGTGCGACTACTTGAGGGGGTTCTAGTATGAACCTCAAGATACAAGGGAACAAGAAAGTTCCGCGACCTGATCAGTGAGCACCCATCTGTCATGATACATTTATATATAAATATATATTGTGACAGATGGGCGCTCACCGATCAGGTTACGGAAAATGTTCATTCTGTTGTGCCTTGGGGCTCATACTGGAATATTTGTCTTTGTTGGTACTATCTAACTACGTCTACTACTAGTCGAAACACACACTGAACTGGCTCCTGATTGTTAAGCAGAGACTAATTCTTAACGACTATGTGTAGACGTGATCCAAGCCATGCTTTAGAGACTGAAGATGATATGGTTTCCTGAGATGGCAACCAGCAACCAATTCATCGGTATACTTAACAAACTCGCAGTCATTTGACGACCTTAAGTTATAAGTGCGAAGTGAGATGAATTGTGGGGATAAACTGAAACTTTGGAGGACTTTGCAGCTACCAGAAACGCCAGTAGGTTTCCGTTTGTTGGACTGGAAAGTACGCAATGCAGGGAACCGTTTTGAATACAGGGTAATAGCAAGAAATACACATGCGTAAACTCAGTAGTCTTTATGTAGTTTTCTAGGTCAGAGTGGACTGCAACAGCAAGAGCATTTATGGTTATACGCTTAGCCTTATCTGCAAATTGTAAAGAATCGGAAAAATTGGAAGATAATGCCTTTATAGTATCCAATGCAATTTGTTAGCAGGCCTTAATAATGCTGAACAACAGATAATTGGATGGAAATATGTAAGATGGATATCAGTAAATATCTGAGGTACAAACGTGATTCTTATCGTGCACAAAACGTCAGGAATCCTGGCCTTCCTTAAGGACCTGCTAATAAAGTGTGTCAAAACAGAAACTATCTAAAAACAAGACTAAAGGAGAAATATTACTACGCTGTCCGACAACACAGTTAATAATCCACGGAACTTGTTAAGGTACTTCTCTACTGTTGTCTCAGACAAATGTGGGAAGCCGCGTGGTAGTCGGGAAATGTTGTTCGAGGAAAAAATGAAGTCTTCGGGAGAAAAAATGAAACTTTCATTTAGAGAGTCTAAATCAGCATCATCATATGCCATTGTTTTAAGTTGGCCAGTTAAGTCCTTTTGATTCGTTTAGAGATCAGCAGAGAAGAGAGGAAAATAGGGAGTATAAAGAGGCAAATTGCTGGCGAACAAACAGCCCTTTTAATCTAAGAATTTTTCCTTTCATTAAAACGTTGACATTCTTTAAACTGTTACGCCGTCATAACAACGTCTCAGAAAGTTGAGATATCCAGAAGAGATTCAGTCAGGTCTAACTACAACAGTTTCACATAGAAAGCGCGCATTACAATTATGTACGCTTAAAAATATCGTCAGATAGCCAGAGGTCGATTCGACATTTGAAAGTTTTTGAAAGTCGAGATTAACTTTATCATAGAACTTTAAAGCAAAATAATATTTTATGTGACTGCTTTGAGAAGAGAAATGTTTCGCATAGATTTAATTTGCAGTCGACACTCAGAAGTGGAGCAAACTCATTGAATGCCTTAACTCACAGAGTGGTCTGAATCGGACAGCGGAGCTCTGTTTTCAACATGAAAATAATCAAGGTGGTTGACAAGAGGAACATCGACTCGCGTATCGAAGGAAACTAGATTATTGGATCCTAAAAGGGCGACAGAGCGAATGCTCACGCGGGTAAAGTCGTCTCATAAGTAAATAAGATGCCCACAGGACAGTGAAACTAGTTTTTGGAAAAAATGTAAAAATGGGCTAGAGCCCATTTTATAAGTGAAGGAGACATATAGATTTCAAGAAATATAACGTCTTAAAAATTACCTATTAAATGGGCTTAAAAATAACAGTAAAACAGTGCGTGGGATAACTCTTGAAATGTCAAATGAAATTCCAAAATGCGTTTTCAATTCGAAAAGATTAATCAAGAAGGGTTGTAAAACTAATCAGCCTGCAGTATAATTCCAAGAAGAATAACTTTTTCAAAATTATCTATTCAATGGGCCTAAAAATAACAGCAATACCATCGATCAGAGTAAGAACACAATAGGCGAGGTTTGGTTCTGCAAACCCACTTGATTAACACCGTATGGTTAGCTTACTAAAACCGTGTTAAAATACCTGCCTTAGCCACTAGCTGGATAAGGGGGGAAAGGGACAGTAAGCATAGCTCGGAGCACGCGTAGAGAAGCCAGTTAAGGTGGTGCGTACACACTCTCCCCCGGCACTCCTTTTCATGGATGTCCTTGTGCTAGTGGGTAACTGCAAACTACCTTCCACACGAAAGCCGCCAAAATACGGCAACGGCAATCATTCCCTCTCTCACCAACGAACCTGCATCCGTACTCTATTTCAAAGAGTTGAAAACACCGCAGCACAGTGGAGATAAAAGGGCCGATAAACTTTACCTTCAGAAGCTCTTTGCAACCAATGGTTATCCCAGACATCTTATCGAAAAAAGCAGGCGCCGAGTGCATAGGCAGTGGCCAAATGAGCAGCAATCCGCAGTCTGGAGGGCCATTTCCTAAGTAAAAGGGGTCTACGAGGCGGTCTCTTGACTGTTACAACCCGCCAGAGTAGGCATTGTCCATCAAACCCTGGCAACAATACGGCGTCGTCTGGTGCGACATAAGGACACCATGCCATTTGCTGAAACTTCAGGAGTTTTCTGGAAAATATGTTTCAATGAGAGCGACTGCAACTATGCTGGTGAAACTGGGCGGAAATTACAGATCCGCCTACAAGAGCATAAACTGCCGACTCGAAGGCTAGACTCGAACTCTCAACTGGCAACACACGTTGGAGAAACTGGGCATATTTTTGATCTCCAGAGGGCTACCTTCTTAGCCGGGCGACATAAAAGCAGAACTTTTAAGACTTGAGGCATGACACTCCGATGCCAACTCCATCAACAGGCATCTGGACCATTTTGCATCTTACAAAATCCTATCTCATCACGTCCGTAGAGATCAAGACCAAAAAATACACTGGAATTAAGGAGGCCAAACATAGACAGCCTGACGGCGAGTATACTGGGCAAGGAAGCAGAAGACCCAACCGACAAATCTTCAGTAATCTCCCCTGACGAAGCAGTGACTCACAAAGCACACAGATAAAACGCCCGCCAATCATCCCTCGAAAGCCAAGGCAACAAGAGGAGAGGAAAATCAATCAGCATGAGGCCGACAAACGTGACATACCATTTGAAGTTACTGGCCTATTTAGTGCATTGTACGCCTGGACAATAGGGAAACGACCAAACTCTTCGGAACTTCCGCACCTAGATAAATCCATTCTGATGAGCTCATTTTTATCTTAAAGTCCCATTCCATCTCGCATATACAGATCGCGTTATCATTAACTAAATATGGTTAAAAGAGAGTAAACAAAGGATGTCCTATATGCATGCTTATAATTTAACCGAGTACGTTTAATATTTACTGAATCATCCGGCACGGTGCACTGCCATCCTAGTCACACAATTTGCTACTTACCCAGATTTTCCCATTTAGTATTAACTAAGTTGGGAAAAGCACGTTGTAATTTACATTTAGCGTGTCAGTCTTTTTGTAAAAATAAATATCCCGTAAATCTGCGACTACCCAACGTCCTGAAATTGTATTTGCCTCCATATATCTCCAGATGTGTTTAACCAAAATGTGACCGCTTAATCATCCCAAAGTAGTTCCATGCAAAAGATACGATTGAGCGCTTCAAAGGATTTCAGAGAGAAGACAGCCGGCTTAAACTACAGTCGAAATTGTGTTGGGTAAATTGCGTTTTTGGCCCTTGAAGCAATGCACCAGTCAGTACCTCGACTTAGAGAGGGCCAATTCGAATTCAATCAACCGCTGGAAGCAGTTTATAACCAGTTCCACTTTTAAACAACATGGCCAACTATATAAGTATTGATGCTGACTCGTTTACAGTACCCTAGTCATAAGTATGCTATTTAATATGCATGTGAGTCATTCTCGATGGATGACACCCTTAATGTTCATCTGCTCTTTTATGTTTGCTCTCGTTTTTTTGTTTTATTTGTTAAACTATGATGAAAATTACCCTCCATTTTATGGCGTGTGGTGTTCAACATTTAATCGAAAATGTCAAGGAAATTGGCACCAGTTGTGATGGTAAGTATCTATCTTCAATAAAAATTTAACCCAATGTATGCATAGGAAAAAAGAGGTTGGGATAACTGGGAAAACATTTTAACAAATCACAGCGGTAGTAAATTTACAAACCACCCTCTACCCTAGGAAATGTTCGTTCAATTTTATGGTTCCGCCACATTCATCTCTCAGGTTTTCTTTGCTATACTTAACACGCCATCGGAACACTTGCACTAATCTTTCCTAGTGCAACCGTTAAATATTTATTAAATTGTGCCTTGAAAGCCGCTCCGACGGAGAATCGATCACTGTAGACTTCGATATCACCAATGCTTGTTGCGGAAACGTAGTTAACTTGACACTGCCTTGTCGGCTTATGCCTGTCCGTCCATCCAGAAACGTCAAAGCTCACCAGTAG
>CACRXP010000122.1:76900-153219 GCA_902702965.1 Spirometra erinaceieuropaei
GTTTCAGCGCACAGACTTATTTCTCCTCATGGGAACCTGCTGGCTAAATGCACTTGAACGCGCGAATTGGCACAGACTTTTAAGTCCAGTGGCATGCCCTGCTTGATTAAAACCAACCTCCGATCATAAGCATAACGAGCGATTCCATCAAAATTCGGGGCATGATTTTCAAATGTAGTCAACCGGTTTCGAAAACATGGGTCTGGCGCCTATATTAATAATGAACATACAATGTGCCGAATTTGTTCAACCGATTTTACTTGGCAATGAGAAAGAGTGAGAGTGCCAGCTATTTAGGCAATGCTGATATTCCTTCGCAGCAGTCAAATTCCTGCCTAATTTGGATGTCAACCTGGGTTTTTCAGTAACCTTAATAAATCTTATCCGTTTAAGGCAAGAGAGTATTTAATAATAACTTTCAGTTATTTCCCTATAAGCACCATTAATTACGCAATTTTATCAACAGAAGAACACAAAGAATGTGCCTTATGGTCATATTCACCGGCGGTTGTTTTTGAAATAAAAAATTTAAGCCAATTTCAAGGCATCAGCTGAGGACGGCGGTATAAGTTGGACATTGCGGCTCATAGTTATGATCCGATTATCTAAAAAGAGTTAGTTGAAGGAGGTTGATACCAAATAAACTTGTTGGAGCGGTCACCCAAAGGATGAACAACGCCATGGAGGCGTCTTCCGACTTGATGGGACGACTGTCCTGACTACCACAAAGCAGTACCCACTGACTCATGATCCCGGAAATATCAGTATCCGCGCTCACGCTCTCTTCCCTCGAATAACCCGATCCCACCAGGCAAATAGCAAATTCTTCGTGGATCTGCAAGTCCTTCTGGCGACCGTGCCAATAGCGCCAACCTGGTTGTCTTTAATGACTTTAATGCCCTCGTCGGGCCAGACAACGCGACTGCTACACTCCCCATCAAAAGAGAATCTAATTATTCAACACTGCTGTCAGGATATTCCATCGCTTCTTGGTGGACAAGTCGCAGATTCTGAATCTCTGCGCCGAAACCTTTAGTAGTGTTTTTTGCAGGTCATCCACGATCTCCGGGTTCACTACCGACTGGCTCCCTCAAGCGGAAACGAACAATGGTCTGGGCCTTTTGGAAACAGTCAGGTCTGTGCAACAACTGCCCGTGGAAAACACTGGCATCTGATGCGATTCCAGCCGAAGCCTACAAGCAGGTCAAACCCCACTGATGGAGAAAATTGCAACGACATATCAGGAGATGTGGCATACTGCAACATCCCCCAGAACCTAAAAGACGCCACCATCGCCCATCTCTACAAGCCATCGGGGAAGCGCCAAATTCGTAATAATCACAATAGACTCTCTCTGCCCAATACTGTGAGGAAATTCTTCGCTCGGGTCGCTCTCGATTTTGGCAGGGGAAAATTGGAACACGGAGTTTGCCCAGAAGGCCAGTACGGCTTCCGCCGTCACTGTGAAAAAAACCGAAATGAGCTTACCGGAGAGACAACTGAAAAAGAAATTTCGGAAAATGCATACCAGACTTTGCAGTTTCTTCGTCTATCTGACGTAATAATTAGACGCGATGGAATGTGGTGGATTCTGGAAATTGTACAGAAGTTTTGATATCCTGAGCGATTCACTCATAGGGTGTCCTATCTCCCCCTCACAGAAAACGGGTAGCTCTTGCAACCATCCCCGGTAAATTGTGAATTCGATCAGTTCCAGGTTCTGTCTGTTGCCTTCTTTAAACGTCTTCAGTCAGACTCACTCAACCACAGGTTTTCTGTGCGACCCCTGGGTATCAAACTCGCTATCTGTTAAGTTGAAAATTTATGTCTTGACTGATGGGCCAGTGGTTAAATGTTTAGGAGGAAGGGCTTCTAATTAACAGGCTGCGTATTGTAGCCTCGGGGGTTTCAAAAAAACCGAGGGTGCGTATGACTGACTGATTTCGGCCAAAAAGCCAGAAATGCCCATTACTGGCCCCTTGTTTTTGTAGGCAATAAATGTTATTTACCAATTTAAATAATTCATTTGACTCAATTGTGAAAAGTTCGGTGACATTGATAGGATTCGAAACTATGGCATTAAGGAGCAGGCCTGAGGACAGCCACGTTCCCTATTACCTGAACAAAGAGACCATACAGAAGTCCCTGATTGAATCACATTTAGGTCAAGTTGGCAACCTAGCGTTGAGGAACTTATGGGAATCACCAATTCTGAAAAGTGGAGCTGAATGTCTGAGCGGGATTTCTGAATCAATCAGTCAATAGTCAACCAAATAGCTACAAGGCTCACTGGCCTGGCATAGCATATCCAGTCCGCCGTTTGGTTTAAAATCTCCAAATGTTTGGTGGAACTGATGATCGGTGTGTTTAACGTTAGCTTTAGCAAAGGATTTCCTCGAAAAACGGGCTCTGTTACTATGATCTCGTTGTGTGTTATTCTAAGATATTTGGGTGAGGTGATAACATACGTATTGCAGAGGTATTAGCTACAAGCCCATACACACATGTTTAGCCGATACTCTGCATGCGAAGACTTCGGCTCATCAGTGGGTCCCCGAAAATCCTCCGTCTGATTTCTGGCAGATTTGTACATGAAAATTCCTATCTGAGCCCGTAGACCCAGAATTTACTGATTTACCCCAATTTCACAGCTAATTTCTAAGGAAGTTAAAAAGCAACAATTTCTAAATTGGGGTATCTACCAGAAAGCAGACAGGGAATACTGGGCGACTCACTGACGAGCCATAGCATCACAACTGTGTTATGCAGCAGCAGAACATCGGCGAAACACGCGCGTGTGGGCTTTTGGTTAATGCCTGTGATGTTAGTATCGTATCACCTTACTCTAAAGTATACCTCTAGCTGCCTTATAGCAGTTAATGAACATTACGTGGTTACCCGGTCAAAATGCTCATATATAAACTTTCGGTCTAAACCCACAGACCTAAAATATGCTGGTCTACTACAAGTTCGCAGTAAATTTCTGGGGAGAATACAAAAGCAACATTTTTAAATTTGTTTCCCCTTATTTGAGGCTTTTCGAGTACTATTACCAGCGTCTTTCCTTCCACTCGATCAGTGTTAGAGTAATCTATCCGAAAGAACACTCCACAACGGTTGTTTTGTGGCCCTGGACATTTGAGACGGAATTAAGGCTGCTTGCTGAGGCTTTCATGGGGCTTGGTCACATCATTTTTGCGTTATTTCTACCTAGTAGACGAGCTGTTAAATGTCAGTCACCTCTGAGGGTTCTTGAGTGCAGTTCAACAAATTTTAAAAAGCCAAAGTTCGTGTTTGGCCCTCTATTTTAGTTTCGTCAAGAGCCTCGGAGACTTCTTAGACTATTAGACAAAGTGGTATTGCAGGGCGAATCCCATGCCTCCATCTTTCCCTCTTTTTTGCTGGCAGGTTAAATCTGAGACTTTGGTGATGTCTTTATTACTATGTTCACATTGTTCTTAAACGGTGGTTGATTCTCAAACGTCGCTTATGATCTTTCAACCAGGGTCCATTCTCCAGAAACCGCTTTCACTTGACTAGCTCCCGACAAGCGTGCTAATGCGTCTATAGTGTCCAGGTTTGTCGTTAAGTTGCACACATCTGTGATCCCCTAATTTACGCCTCGTTGCCTCGCGTGGCCCGTTTAATTATAGCCTGATAGACATGAACATGGCGTACTTCTAGCATTCTGTCCTGGTACAGATAACTCCATACGATTACTGTCTGCAGATTTTTAAGTGTCGTTGATTAATAATTTATTTTTGCGCACACGGACTCTGTAGGCTTCCTATTTGCCTTCGTCAGGGAAATGCAAGACCTAGTTTCATCTCTATCTGTTTTCGTTTTGTCTGCTTGTATTTCGACGGAGTCAAAGGACTGCTTTAGCAACTCTGCTTGTTAACCAGTTTTGGTTTCGCTAGATATGATATCCATCGACGTTCGCCGGCTTTTTTAGGGTCTTTGTAGTCCTTTTCGTTGACGCTTTCTGTGTCGTTTTCATCGCGCTCTGGGAGTTAACGAAAGAAGAGCGCACCGACATTTCACTGTTTACCTAGTTTTCGGTCGACCTCGATGACGTAAAGAGTTCTTCAGGTGGCTTATCGTCTACATATGGGGCAACTTAAGTATTTCTGGTAAAATTTTGCCAGAGGAAATTACAGATCCTTTACAAAATTGGGCCACATCGTTACTCCCTGAATATGTGCTGTTTTTTATTCGCCCTATGTCCGATTGTGGTCGAGTGGTTAAGAGTCCCACACGCAAAGGTGTATTTTTGTCATGCATAGTAGTGTTGGTGGAATTCTCGTTTCCCATGCCAACAAGATCTTTATGAGTCTACATTGATTTATGACGTGCAGATTAAATTGGCAAGTGGCCACATATCAAAACGCAGAGACAATATAAAGCAAAGCGGTGTCAGCGAAGTTGGAATTGTCCTACAGGGCTTAGTAAAATGTACGTCAAAACGCGATATGTAGTTCGATTTTAACTGAAGAAATTGACTAAGGAATCCCCATTTTATTTTTCAGGAAGCCCTCCCTTGAATGTGTCACAGCGGATAAAAGGGGTGACCGGCGTTTACTTTGGCGTTGAAAGGACTTTCGTTGAGAAGTACTCGACAAAGCCTTCGAGACCTTACTCCGTAAACCAATAGAATATATAGTTCGGACGTGAGACCGTAGATGAAAGCAGATTATAAACTTCTGACAAATGCTCAAAGGAGGCCAAAATAAATCGTGCAGGACCTAAAGTCCTTATAATACAACAGTAGACTTGACACGCGTACATACAGTGGGTGGGCTAATTCATGAAATGTCAACCGTGATTACGGAATGCGTTTTCGGTTCGAAAAGATATATTAAGTAGGGTTGTAAAATTGATCGCCTTGCAGCATAATTCTACACTAATCCAGTAACCTCAGGATGTCGGTTTCGAAAAAAATGTCTATTCGGCTGCATGAAGAATTATACTCTGTTAAAAATGACTACGTAAGTAGCATGCATATTTCTCGTTGATTTTCGGTGTTCTTGAAAATTCAACTATGGGTAGCCTGCATAAAAATATTCGTTATTTTGCTCATTCGGTAGAAAATTACATTCGAAGGAAGAGCATAATTCGGTTTTAAAAAGTTTCTTATTGTGAGATTTATTAATATCGTGGAATGGCGCTCATAAAGCGTCGTGTCTCCCAATTTGCCAATTTGGCTTGTAAAGTTAACAGTATGGCTCAAATCCACTGCTAAATTGCATAAAGCCTATATAATGTCGTCTTTAGCGTAGGGAAAAGTTTGGTTTTCCGTACGCGGAAAATATATGTCTTGTAGTTTGAGAACCCATGAATGCAAGTGTAATATCAGGTCAGGTTCAAAATTATTCGGAAATTGGAAAGGTTTTTGGAAGCCGAATTATACCCTTCCTTATACCGAATGAGCGAACGAATAAAATTTGTAATTTTGTTTCCATTAAATATTACTAAATTTTCAAGGCCATAGAAAATCGATGAGAAAATGCATGCTTATTATGTAGTCATTTTTTACAGAGTATAATTTTGGCATGCAGCCGGATAGGAGTCCATTCGAAAGCCTTATCCTGAGGTTTTGCTCTACAATGGTCAGTTTTATAACCCTTTATAATTAATCTATTTGAAACAAAAACGCATTTCGGCATTTAGGTTAACATTTCATGAGTAAGTCCACTTACTGTTATGCAACTGAATACTAATACATGCCGGTTTGCATTAATAGTTTATTAAATTTGTGCATAATAGACAGTCTTTGAACAGAGTAATTGGAAGCTGTTCAGTAAATCCTATGAGGTAGTTGTTCAGCCTCACGCAGAAAATATCGTGCAGACTTAGCGTCCGTGGTTCAAGAAAGATTTTCAACAACTATAACAAGCGGAAGAGAGGTCTAAGGAGATGGTCAAAAATCTTGGTTATCTACCTTACGAAGACAGACTGGTTAAACTTAATTCGTATCCTCTTAATTACGGGAAACTGTTCGTCGACCTCGGTAACTGAATTATTATAGAACTGTGCTGTAAGATGATCAGTTTTGCAACTCTACTTAACTGATCTTTTCAAACCTAAAACAAATTTCGGAATCACAGTTGACATTTCATCAGTTAGCCCACCTACAGTGGATAGACTGGAATAATCTGTAGAATCACCATCAAAATGACCACATTGTGGAAGGAGACGCTATTACCGCGGACGCATCAGACTTGCCGCCGAACACGTCAGGACTCTTCCGATAGCGCTGACGATGAAACATAGCGAGGAATATCTTTAAGTAAACCAGCGCACCTAGCAAAAATCACAGTTTCTGATGTTATCATCAAATCCAGCAGGGAGATTCGAAGTAACAGACTGACCACCTAACAGATGTTGTTCTAAGCATCCAGATCGTGGTAACAGAAAAATTTATTTAAGTTGCTTGTCAGTTAACTGTCCTCAACTCAAGTAGAACAACACTTTTCAGTTCATAAGAAATAACTTTTTCTAACGGAGAGATGGATCAAGCTGTTTAGAGGCGTCCTCTGCGGACCGTTCGGCGTTTGGGAAGGAGCTTCTCTGGAGTTCACTTACCGCTTTCCCCAGAAAGGGACTTTAGGGAACATGGCCCTCATTTCCGCCATCGTGAATTTCTTCTGACCTATCAATATGGACCGCATATTCAGCATGTAATCTAACGTGCTTTTTTAACGGTGCCTGTTCTAATATCTGTCCCAGTTACTATTGAGAACTGCCTACTACAGTTTTCCAAGTAGGCGTTGTTTGGTAGAGTTTTTAGTCAAAATCCAATCACACCTTCAATGGCTCTAACCTCGACAGGATGACATTTTTTGAACCAAACCGCCTAGTGGATACAATGCTGCAAAAATATTTAAACAAACGCATTTTTCCGCACCCCTCACATTGAATTCATGAAAAAATGTCAAAACATATGTCCGCAGTTGGGAGAGGGGGTGCAGGAGGCGTTTTCTTATATCTATTCCCATCGCCTCCACCATCATCCTGTCCGACGTCTTCCGTATCCTCTGCGATTTACAGTGCGGTCCACCCACTTTAACATGTCACAGGTAGAGCAGTCAGAACTGTTTTACGTAAAAAGTTATCGATATGTGGGTGGACTTGGTTCAGGAGGATTTATCAAAGGCGTTGTCGTTGAACGCGATAAACCACATTTTGTGATAATCTGCAAAGCACACTATGCCCGATTTCACCTCCCGTACTAGATCACTTAAATGCGGATTAAATAGGAGCTGCCTAAGAACCGACCATTGTAGGACTCTACTTTTAACAGGCGCCCAACTTAGGCAGTAGTCAGCTGCATGAACGTTTTGTCTACGACTATCTAAGAAATCTTGAATGTAGTTCAGGAGACTTCCTCTTACCCCTACGCCTGACAATTTTTGAACAAGGCGCTTATGTGAGATACAATAAAACGCCTTGCGAAACCAATGTAAATGACATCTACTGGATGTTCTTCATGCATGGTCTTTGACTAACGTTCGAGCTACGTGAGCAGGTTTATGAGACAGAACTCCTTTTTACAGAATCCATTTTGAGCCTAGCTGATGTGACAGCGTAATGGGTAAGATGTGGTCATTTAGCACCACGTGGTGGACACAATACTGTTGGTGTTGGGGCTGGGGGGTCCAGGTTAGGGGGTTAGGATTAGGGGTTAGTGTTAGGGGCCAGGGTTGGTGGTTAGGGTTAGGGGTTAGGTTTAAGGGTCACGGTTAGGAGTTAGGACAACTATTTTTCAACCACTCAAAGTACAGCAACGCATTCCCAACAGCTTTTCTCTTGCATACAGCTACTTGACCTCTATGAACACCGGTCCCGTATTACAGGTGACTGTGGTTTTTTGTTAAGTGGGCCTCATAACCACATCTGACCGCGGAATGTATCGAACGACACAATCGATTTTTGACTATCCTTTCTAGCAAACCACGTCAAAGGCATGTCAGACTGACCGGCCGGTAGTTGTTGGGATATAGCCGTGATCCTTTGTTATGGCTGAGTATGACGTCTACCAACTTCAATGTATCAGAAAGTATACCAGCATCGAACGATATTTTGGAGAGTAAACAGAGTGCCTCTGTTTATTCTTCAGCTGATTTGCGTAGGAGTAAACTAGGTATCTTATCTGGTCCAAGTGACCTGGCTGAATTAAACCTATTTAACTCATCAGATGACGAGTTGGCGTGCATGTGTTAACAAAACTAGTAGCGATATAAACAATATTGTGCTTTTAAGTGATCTGTATACAAGCTGTGGCATAGGAGAGGACTAAAACGATGGTTCTATGGTATAGAAACTTTGGAAAAATCCTGAAAGAATCTTGGTCTTTTCGAAAGCCATCGCTCACAATTTAGTTGTTTTTGTCCATTAAAGTTGCAAGATAGTCACGATTTATGTATTGCTCCTGATGTATGCATAGAATACCTTAAGCCTTTGCTGTGCCTTTCCCAGTAGCTTCAGTTAATTAAAAAAGATACATAACGGATGTGAGTTTTTCGTAAGTAGCGCTTCCGTCAAAATTCTTGCAGTTTTCATGGGCTCCCCGTTTTTAAGAAGATTTTTCACCACTTGAAGTTTTTCGAATCTCCTTCTAAGCGGCTGTTGTCATCCATTTCGGTCTTTTTCCAGTCGGATGGTTCTTGAGAGGATAGTATCGTTCAATCTAGTTTCGCATAGTTAATTTGAAGGCTCTCCAACATTCGTTGACATCTCCTCGTAACACTTCTGCCCATAGTGTGCATCTATTCTCCGGTTTCAGTCCTTCAAAGTTACTCAGCTAGACATTACTTAACGACTTTGAGTTCATTTCGGAGTCCGTTGCCAGGGTTGATTCCCACAGTACTGTCATTAGATATCAAAATATAGGGTTGGCCTACATTTATTATATCAACACTTTCTTCACTCTTAGTAGATAGTAGATGAAAACAACTAGTTTTGTAACCTTCACACATCTGAATCACAGTTCTTACATGATTAAACAGGGAGTCATCGAGTGTCATGTGTAATAATATCAGGACGTATATTTGTCTATGTTCCTTAATTGTCATATGGGTGCAGTTAATCCGCCGAGCATTAAAGTCTCTTAAAATAATAACGTTTTTCTTTCGACTGTCCTCGCGGATTTGAATGATTAACGCTAGATATTTGTTGGCAGGTTTATTTGGGGGCATATATACAACGGTGACAGTAACACTTTCAGCTTTAGAAACCAAAATGACACTGCAGCATCTCAAAGTCATGCTCCTATGCACATTATTCAGCAGGGTCATATTCGAGTACATTGCTGATATACATGACAATTCCCCCATCCTTGTTTGCCGTGTTCTCGTCTTAGCACTTGATAACAATCTAACCGTATTTGGGAGTCTTTGTCCTCTGGAGGGAACAAGGTCTCAGACAATGCAATTACACCAGGGCGTAGTTCGGCCATAATTAGTTAAATTTCGTCGGATTTGTTCAAGAAGCTTTGCACATTTTCGTTACATAACTGAATTTTGTGAAGACTTTTGCGTTGAATTAATTGCTGGTGAACTTGTTAAACCACAGCATTATTCTCTTATACTTACATCGTGTGTCCTCTTCCTAGCTCACTCCTTTGCATTTCTTTATTTTCTAGTAAGCTGAAGAGCTTGTTGTTAATTTCCACGCTCCGTGCCTACTAACACCATCTGTCACTCACAGCCCTCTATCCCTATTGACTGCGCATTACCGTGCACTCTGGTCAACAGTAAATTAGTCAGAGGCGGTTTATTCAGTCGTTTTGTGAAAGTTTCCTTCTCTGCTGACAGTTATATTAGATCCTGAATAGTTGACCTGCTATACAGTCGATTTTTTTATTTGATTGTTTTTCCTAAAATAAGTACTTTCTTAGTCAATAAATAATACTTTACAAACCAAACCATGCCTTGTTTTGGAGCTCGGTCGTGTATTTAACGTAGTATAACTTTCGTGGATGCGGGGTGGCAGTATCGTGCGCTACGGCAATTCAAGTTCACAGTCCGTGACATTTCATCACATAGGTCACGAACTGTAAATGTTTGCGACTAATATTTTAAATTTTTTTTCTTGATTAACGCGCATGACTTCCGCTTACTATCTTGCTGTTGTCAAAGCTTCACGACAGTTTTGAGACTTTCTTCTCAACTCTCCATCCACGGTCTTCTACCTTCCGGCTGCGCGTTCCCACACCTGTAACACTTATTACCCCCTCTCCCGTAAGACACGCTCCACTGGTTACCTCTTTGTGGCCACCTTTATAGGCTTTATTGTTGCCCTGTGGGGGGTACTATGTTCACCTCTGCGCTCCCCGCGTGGCTAATTACTCCGCCCAGGCGAAGTCTCAGCACTGAATAGGGAAGGGGAAGGTCGTTGCGCTTTTTAATTGACTGGAGGCCATTGAACCATGACTCGGACGTGAAGTAAGTCCTGAGACAGAACTTCAGGAGCTGAAGAACTTGGACGTGCCCAAGACGATTCTCCGTTTCATCGTATTTGCTTCGTAGAAGCAGCTCGACTGTCTCAATCGCCAGGTCCTGGGGAATAGAAGTAAAAAGCGATGTAACATGAAAAGATATCAAGGCCTAATTTGGATGGAGGCTTACCCATTTGAGTTTCTCCAGGAATTGTGTGACGAAGAGACTGTGGTGTCTGACTCAGCGGTCAGGAACTTGAGACCCCGGAACAGCCACTTAGCCAGTCCGAAGCGTCAGACCAATAAAGCTCTCGTCCCAGCGATCGTGTTTCAATCCTCACTATCAGTCTTATTATAGCAGCTGGGTTGGTACGCAAAGGAAAAGTTGACGCCACCTTGTAGATGTTCGCTGCTTGGGCCCCCACAAAAAGGTTGTTTAATGGGTTCGACATGCCCTTTGTGCTTTAACATCACAATAATCCCTATCAAATCAGTGAGCGCGAGAACTTGGTAGGGAGCCTATCGGAACTAAACTATAGGGCATTATTGAGTGCCTACACGAATGCGGAGGATTCGGGGAATATAAATGTGTATTCATTGGCCATTTTTGAGTATGACAAGTTCATGTTTTGTCAAGTTCATGTTTCGTCCCAAGTTTTCGTTCGAGGGCTTAAAATGGAGGATTATGCTCGTATAGGAAGAGTCATGCATTCTCTTATCAGTTGAAGTAGTTTACAATCCAGAATTACAGTGCAGAAAACCTCATTGTTTTTCCTGTTTCATACAATGTCTTTGAAATATTCCTCCTCAACATACCCCCCATTCATCTGGGTCTTGCGTTCCGGTTTCATGATTCTCCTGTCTTTTCTATTGCATGAGTGCCGCCTTTGAAGACTCCTTTTTCAAGTAATATAAACAAATTAAAAAGCCTAGCGAGGGAAATAAGGCTCTTCCTTGCCGTACTAACTACCACGGTCCTACAGGGTGGGTATTTCAAGCCGTGTCACTCGGCTTTTAACAATTCCCATCTTGGATTCACTATAGTCTCAGATTTCTTCCTTGTAATCTGTAGCGAAAGTCCACTTTCATTCTGATCAGTGGATTTAAATTTTTTTTATTTTCACTGGAAAGGCAGACCTGACAGACTAAACGGTCTCTGTGAGGCAAGCCACATCAGTGGGAGACAAACCATAATTTTTGTTCTTAGTTTTTTGGTCGTTAGCACCTAGAAAATCAACATCGAGCAGGAACAGGCAGTTTCTCAAAGCAGAAGAGTGCCGACAGGTGGTTGCTAACAGCATGCATGAATGAAATGATGCAGTTTGAATCCAAAACTAAGCAGTCTCAAAGTACCCGCTTCTTCTTTCCTTCTCCTGCGATTTCTCTTCACTCCATTTGAAGCTACATAAGGTCAAGTGTAGGATGATGCGAAAACTGCCGTAGAGGATGTAGTTCAGGGACTATTGGTTATCACAAGTCTATGTCCTGTTCTTGTCTTCTGTAAAATTTGTACAGTTTCGTCGTTGGATCTTTGAAACATCCACGTGAGGGTGTATATCAATGAAATTCCGCCCCGCTATGTAGCGTCCGCGGCCCCGTGTCTCCTTCCACACAAAAACAAAGGTGCATAAATACAGCTACTTAATCTGTTTTAGTGGGCAATTATGGTAACAGTTAATATGATCAATACATGAACAGGACCACCTTCGCCGTTGCTTTCGCCTGAGCTTATCAAACAAAATCATTAGTTTCTCCTCAACCAGCTACCATTGTCACTAAAAGCCAACTTGTCACTTTATTGGTTCTGATCTCTTTTCCGTCAATGTACGGCAAAGTAATGTCATATACAGAAGTTTTTTCTCAAGCATAGACAGCAGAATTTATTGGAACCAATAAATTTAGCTACGGCTTATCAACCGCAGCCTGTCGATGCGTAACACAGATAACAACCGAGAAAGGTACAGAGGTTTGAACTTACATAAAAAATCAATATAAAACAGCAAGGTCATCGTATACTGCACGCAGACCAATTAATAAAATGGTAACTTGAAAACGCAACATAGCATAAAAACGGGGAAGTTAACATCCAGAGGAATTGCACAAATCAAATGGGTAAGATTTACCAGAACAAGCTGAAATTGACTATGTGATCTAACCGTTTGCATAGGTCGAATTTCTCTCGCTGTTTGTAGGCTGCCTCTAAGTAATGCAGTTTCGTAGTTGTTCGTGCCCACACTAAAACTTAAAAAGATGTTTTTGGGTCACCCGAATGACCGCTACATGGGAGGTCCTTTGTGATATAAGGCCGTGGAACTTTATTCTCCTGCTTTAGAAGCCATTTAGGCAGGTGCTCAACTGACATAGCTGCCAGTTGCCTTTCAGTCTCCCCAGTGTGCTTGCATCCATAAGTGCATGCAAATTAGCAAACATAACTTAACGTGGCGTGCAAAGGCAAGGCATCCTGTGCCCGTGGAATTGGGATAGCTTTAGTGAGATTACAGAATATGAGTTCAGCTTTGTTGTTTGTTTTTTTTTCAGTGACACGTCCATTCGCCGCTTAAGGGTATTTGGGATGTTGTCACCCTTAAAGTGTGAGGATATTACAACGGACTATTTCGGAACAGATTACTCTGACAATTTTGGCCGTAAAGAGCTATTGTAATTTCCGATGCTTCCAATGCTTGCTTCAAATTCATCCCGGGAAAATATTGGTCAAATAAGTATTGTCATTCATCCCGAAACGCTGGTCACTGTCCTTTGGGGAGTCTATCCACAACAGCATTGTCCGTAAGTCCCCCCTATAACATTTGCCATTAACATTAGTTGATTGCTAATCGATGCTGGTTTCAAACGGTGATGTTCTTAAAATGACATAAATAGAAATGTAACGATAAACCCAGTGTTAATGAAACCCGATTATATTGGGCATAGTGCTGACATTAGTGAACTGAAATACTGAAAGTTTCAGGATGTAATTTCTGAACCTCGAAGACATGTCCATATGAAATTCAATGCATATTCATGCGAACCTCAAATACAAGGTCCAAAAATACTCATGTTCCTGATTGATAGAAGCGGGGAAGTTGAGGGCTTGAGTTCAGGGCCCTATTCGTTAGAGGATAAAAGGGTTGGATGAAGATGGTTGAAAATAAGCCTTCAACGCCACTATCCGATTCATACTTTAGATTATGTCAGGGGTAATGACAGACAGCTTCGTGAACTGGTGAACGCCTGTCAAAAAGGATTACTTGTGCGACGAATGGTAAATCGGTCTCTTTAATGTGCTTCAAATGTCCCTCGCTCGTAGGTCAGTTTATCATCAGAAGGGCAGGGACAGGTTTCATATTTAAACGCCATCTAGGCATAGCAGGTGACAGTGCGTTAGGTTTCTTTACAAAAGCATATGCGAACATCATTTCACCGGACTTCCAGACACAAACAAGCTAATCCGAGCACAGGCTTGACCCGTCTGGTTTACATTGAACACATGGGAGAGCTTAGAGAGCTTTTACCAGAAATGCACAGAGCGCCAGAGCAAGTTTCACCCACGCACTTCCATTCAATGCTGGTAACAGTCGTTATGAGTTGGAACACCCCGTCGCTTTTTCAAAAAAACCGTCCTCCCGTGACAGCTGTGTTCAAATGTCATCCCCGGTTACCTGCCAATTGACCACCCACCAAATGAGAAGTGTCTGGCTAGTCGCGTACTTTGCCCTACACACCATGCGTATGCCTCCCCTCGCGTCGTCGCAGATGCTAACAGCCTCGTCTCTCCTCCCTCTAATATGTCCCATAAATGGGCATTGTACTCATTACCCTGTCGTCCATGTTACGTCCGGCATGTCTGACAGTGGATGAGCATTTTTACGGGGAGAAAAAAAGTCAATAAAAGTGCGAAAAACTTGCTTAAAAAGCGTACAGTTAAGTACTTAGCCAGCAGAAATTCCCCCCCCCCCCAGTGAGACAGGGTGCACCACATAAATCGCCTTTTGTCGAGACGACAAGCTATCCAGACAGTAGTCATTTGGAGCAGTGTCTATTTAGCATTCTGAGACTTAAAAGCTTCTTGCAGCTGCTAGTAGATCGAAAGCGGACCCATCGCTGATATTTTATGGCCCATCTGCGGACCTCCGAACTTCCTCCCAAGACTTTTAGTTAATAAGGGTCCTCTTTCTAAACGTTAATAACTTCCTGAACATTGGCGAAGGTATTCGACGCAAGGTGTTTGCTACGTGGCCGTGTGGAGTAATGTTTCCATCGCATTTCTTAGAAATTCCCCCACACCTCAAAATGAGCCAATCAGAATAAATGCACATGTTAAAACAAAGTACCTCCGTTGGCAGAGAAAGAGATGACTTAATTTTAGGGACTCGGAGGACAGCTAGTTTGGCCTTGAAGTTCTAGAAAAATATGGACAGGAAATTTCGATCGACACGTATGACGACTTCCAGGACGAGATACACGGAGTGGACGCAGCATCGATAACTTGAGGGGGGGGGTAGAGGAATTATTTTAGAGTGAGGCAGACTTGCACCGCATCTATCGCACTTTAATTACTCATGCAGCTGCTGTCCGTGATGATACACTGTCTGGAAAATTAGAGGTGGGCGGTACAGCGGACATATCTCGTTAAGCTGAAAATCTCGTCTACGCGGACCACACACATTGCAGTCCTGCCCAAATGTGCTGGGTTATCGTAAGAGCTGCCCAGAAATCGCTTGAGTGGGAACGCCGTGAAGGCGGCGCAGAGAAGGAACTATCTCAGCCTGAGAGACCTGACTGCCCGAGGTTGTTAACCAGGCGCGATGACACTGGATGCATTGCATTTGCAGCGCGAAGGTCACCACAGACAGCAGTGTGACATTAGTAATGGGTTTTTGCGTCCCCAGCGCGTCCTAAGTAACGCGTGTTGTGAGCCAGCCTGACCTCCATTTTTGTGCAACGCATCCGCAACCAAAATATGCACCCAAGACTGCTATAAATGCAATATATATGTTATATTTATCGCTATGGGCCAATCAATTTGAGGGTTTATATATTGGAAACCCTATTGGCCGTCCAGTCCACTGCACGGGTGTATGTTTATATAAAACTGCGCCCTTCGGCGTGTTCTTTACGACTGTGGTCCCCACATATCTTATTTTACAGGGAATTGTAAGTGTACAGAGCTTGACTCGTAGCCCTGGACTAGCACATCTCGTTGTGCCAAGCTTTGTTGGCATGTCACTCAGGCTCCCGACGAACACCTCGCATATGGAGGCAAAACCGGTCGCGAGGGTCCGTGTCTCGCCGAAATCAGAGGTTTGGGCGTTCTCACTTTGTTCGAAACGATATTTCCACACACACATCGGCCACGATGTCGCACATCTTACGCAGCCCCAGTCAATACCCGCGATTTTTTCAAAGCCAATTCGACGATGTCCCAGACGGTGACCAAAGACTGAGGATTGAAATTAAGGCTTGTCCTTCACAGCGCAGATTTACCTCACTGATATTGTGCACTCTGGGGGTACAGCCCTATTGTAGAAATTCAAAACTAAAATCCCATGATGACATACAGTAGGTAAACAAGCTCACGGAATATCGACTTAAATTCTGGAATGCGTTTCTGATTAGGAATGTTTATTTAGGCGAGTTTGTTATACTGATTATCATACGGCATAATCCTGTAGTATTTTGGACTCGACAGCATGTCACCTATTGAATGCACTGCTTTTAAGTGTTCTGAAGAAACCGCACTGGGCAAGAAATAATTACTTAATTAGCAAGTGTTTTTCACATTGATTTTCGATAGCCTTGCAAATTCAAATAATTTTATAGAAACAAGGACATGTTTTCTTTCAGTCTTCTGACGGAAAATCCAGGGATCTTTATACTTGCAAGAGAGTATAAGTAGGTTTTAAAAAGTTTTTTACTGTCAGATTTTTTAAGAACGTGCAATGCCCATTTACAAAGCGGCATACCTCTCAGTTTGCCGTTGTTCCTCATTAAGTGTACAGCGTGGTCCGCATGCATTGCAATTTTTATGGTATAGAAGAATGTATGATTTTCCTTACGCGGAACGCATGCACCTCGTAGACTGAAATCACTGAGCGCTAATGTAACAGCTAATCAGGCCCCAATTTATTCGAGAATAAGAAAAGTTCCTTGAAACCTAATTATCCTCCTACTGCGAATACGAACTATAAAGATGACGTGATTCTCTACCAAGCGACTGAAAGAAGGCACATTTTGTTCGGGGTTTCTGTAAAATATATTTGACTTTGTAAGGCCATCGAAAATTAATATAAAAAATACTCGTTAATTAAGTTATTTTTTGGCGAGTACGGTTTTTACGGAACATTACAAAGCAGTGCATTCAAAAGCTGACTTCCTGCCTAGTCTGAAGTATTACAGGATTATGCCGCAAGATATTTAGTATTACAACCGCGCCTAAGTTATCCTTCCAAATCGAAATGCCATTTCTGAATTTCAGCCAACATTTCTTGAGATTGGTCACTCACTGATACTCACTATACGGTTGAACATCTCAACCTTTCCTCGCAAAAGACAACAGCTCAAACCCGTGAGCAGTTCCGGTAGAAATTGCGAGGAAAATCTTCAAAAGGTCACATTCGGCAAACGCAAGCGAACTCCTGCTTGGTTGTTTAAACTCTGCCATTACGAGCAAAGACCAGAGGAATTTTCTCAGGCAACTCACCTCTTTGTCTTAAAGGTACAGATAGGCTGTTTGTGCAGACTTCTCAGTGAGCGCCTGCACATTCACCTGTTCTTGTAAGGTAGGTGATAATGATCGCACGAATAGGTGTCTATGCAGAGGGATTCAAAAGCCTGCCTAGATCAAACCATGAAGAAGCCCATTTCATGCTAATTTTGGCTCACCTGGTAGACAGCGGCCAGAATGCGCACATACACCCGAAATTTTCAGCCACCTTCAAATCGCCTGGACGATTCTACAAGTTCCTTCGTCGGCAGATATGACGGCAAAGGCGGCTAATACGGTTAACTAGTTCAACTTTTAATCGCAAAAGCCATCAGCTCAGGCTCTTGAGCTGTTCTGGCCAAAGCGCGCCCTTCCATGTTCGTACCCACACCCTGCAACGCTGCGTTACAATGACAATACACAAACGTAACCCATTAGCCAAGCCTCTATTCTTCTCCTCTTAAATGCTACTGACAGAAGTAAATCCTGGCAGATCTGGAAACCCTCGATCTCTCCGTTAACGGCTGCCATTCACTGACTGCTTTTGACAGTCGCTGCTCTTTCTTAACCTACTTATATCACTGTACAGTCCTAATGATGAGTGGTCGAAAATTTACCTTCATTATATTCGATTTCTCAAACATTTATATGGGTACCGTAGCAGAATGTAGACAAAATAAAAACGTTTATTGTATTAAAGCGGACTTTTCTCCCTTCCCCGCTCCTTTTCATCTACACCTTTGTCCTTCTTCTGTTCAACAATTTTTAAGGCAAATATCTTTGTTTCAGTGCGAATAAAACCAAATTCAGCATTTTTGGCTCATTATTGTTTAAGGGATTTTAGGAGATTTTTGCATGATTAGGTGCTGATCCAACGTACCTGGGGTGTTTAAATCCGTGCTGTTCGTTGCTAGCGTAGATGTTGTTGATAAAAATTGAACGATTAAATTTAACGAAGCAAACTAGAATAGTTCACGACGTCAGGATCACCCGAGTACCGGTCGCAGTTATTAATAACCATAAAATAGTTTATAACTTGTAGTGATGCGCGTCGTCCCTTGTCGTGCAAATACGTATCTTTCCCGCACTGATAACGCAAGCCGAACGCCCGGAGTAACCTTTCTATTCCAAGTCACATGTTTTATTTAAACAGTGGGCTTTTGTATCCCCGCTTTCAATGAATCAAAATAAAATATAAGAAGATTAATATTACGTCGTTTTTTGCCTAATCACCATCACATATTCAGAAAAGACCAGAAATTACCGTAGTGAGAACTACGGCAAATGTGTCATCTTATGAAATGTCTATGAAAATTTTGAAAAAAATTGAATCTAAAAATGACCGAATTGGGTTTGTAATAGTAACTATCATGCAACGTAGTCCCAACGGTATTTCAGTCATATAAGGGTGCTGGCTTTTCAGCAATTATTGGTCGCCTACAAAAACTACGCATCGTACAAAATGATTGCTTATGCGGTATGATTTTTTCCCGTTAATTTCTAACTTATTTTTAAAATTTGATATATTATTTAGGAAAAAGGCGCAAACACCTTCTCTATCTTTCCTACACACAAGTTATCGCATAAAAGGTTGAGTAAAATACCGAAACGCGTTTTCAGTTCAAAAAAGTAAAGCAGAAGAGATTTTCATATCGGCCATCGTCTGCGTAATCCTTATCCACCCAGATCAGCATTCAGCTTAAGTTAAATTGCGTGAAAAATGGTTACTTTGTCAGTATGATTTTCCTATTGGTTTTCGACGGCTTTATAAATTCAACTATAGTATATTAAAACATGCGCAAACAAATTAACTTATGGTCATTTGGTGGCAAATAGCATCTTCTTTGAATTTTTTGGTCGAAGGAATCGCATCTTTAGGTACGCAAAACCTCTCCATTTATGAGGTCATGGAGATCGTAAAGTGTCACTTGTACGACAATGCGGCAGCATATTTATTATTGCTGTTAATAAGATAAAAACCATGGTTGACCCATTTCCATGGCAAAATAGTATAAGCCCTCTGCATCTTCTTCTAAAAACATGTGAAAATGCGTGATTTTTGATATACTGTTAGTATATAATTCGCATTTTGGAAACGCAGAATAAAAATGTAACGCCATGTTGGCTTTAGATTTATTCTGTTATTAAGATTTCATAAACTAGTTATAAACTTTTAAGACGATGCTTGTTGCCAGCAGATAAATGCATGGGAAATAAGTAAAAAAATGCATGTCACTCAAATGGTTTTTTTGTGGATTTTAGTTTTACCGGGCGGCCGAGTAGAAGTTTAGTCAGAAGCCGACACCCTGATGTTACTGATATATCTAGGGATTATGCTTCATAAATTCAACCTTAAGAGCCTAATTGAGTGGATTTTGAATAGAAACCTTGTTTCAGCATTTCGGTTGACGTTTCATGAAATAGCACATCTACTGTATATCTTGACCCGCGTGTCCTGCGCTAAATTCGAGGAAAGGTACTTATTTCTTCGTCCATGCGTTCCAAACTTTAATCTCAGTCTTGGCCTGTGAGGAAGTTGATGGAAAGATACACTGGAAACGGAATACACATTTCCGTGTCTGAACATCGTTTGTGAATGATGTTCACCATTACAACCCCAACCAAAATTATACACGAATACCCCGCACAGTGGCCGGTGGTAAACAGATGAGGCACAATTGTATACTATAACGTTATAACAAATTTCCGAATTATAAATCCCTTGCTTGAACTCCTATTAGACCTTGTTTTTGTCGCCTTCAATGCGCATTTATTACAAAATAAACGAAATAAAGGCTTGATGGCGGAAACAAACAGATAACTCCCAGGAAACAGTTCAGAAGAAGAAGATGCGACCATTGGAACAAGACTTCGTTTTTCCTGACGTTTTGGACACAAGCTCGAACCATCATCAGGGACAGTTGCTGACAAACGTCTTGTGCTACTGATCGCATTTTCTCAATTCCGTATTACGCAAAGTGACAGCATATGATCACACTACGGACCATACGCATGGACTTCCACCAGGTCCCGTTTATATCATCCAATATTCATGGCATTGTCCTCGTTTCAGACGATTTCGAATTTAAATTTGCCCCCTTTTGTTTGAGCCATAGCCTGCATTTTGTCCATCCTAGAAATCAAAAAGCATGTTTACGTTGTTAAATATTGTTATTTATGGGGTCAGATTAATTTGTGTTAGTCATTTGATACACCGGCTTCATCAAAATTGACAACCTACAAAACGCTACAAAAATCCGAAGAAACTGACGACATTGTCAACTCAGATAAAGCAATTGCGTCAAGAAGAGTCAAAATTTTCAATAGTCAAGACATAATAGCTGTCGCATACGTCAAAAGCCCAGAGATGCGCCTGTTCAGAGCAGAACATATCGTAGTCGTCCTTTCACTGCATTATATCGGATATGCATATATATGTATATATTATACTGGACAGTACGAGTGTTAACGCTGTGGCCGAGGGACTTCGGCCCAGACATTCCTATCAGATTTCCATCTGAGCTTACAAGTCTCAAACAGACTGACCTACTCAAAGTTAACAATTAATTTCTGAGAAGATTAAAGAGAGGCATCATGTCAAATATCAAACGACACTTATATCGTCAGTGTGCACTCAAGACTCCTAACGAAGATGACGATGACATGTGTACTCAATTTTGTGAAACTTTTATGGCTGCATGTGAAGAATTTTCTGGCATTTTCTGGCCAAAGATGCCTACTTCAAAATAAATGTATGGATGACTCGGCATAACTGCGTCTACCGGTCAGCTTCAAATCCACATGACAGAGGCTTAATTTTCCTAGTCTCATTATTTGAAAGGCACTTGCAGTACATGACTGACTGGCCCGGTTTTCTTTGAAAAAACACGGATGACCAAAGCTCACCAAGGTTTTTAAATAAAACGTTGCAGTCTCAGCGTGCAAATTACATCGATTTGAACTTTCAGCAGGATGGTATTCTGCTTATTATAGTCTTCCATCTCGAAAGCTGTCCGGTAAAGATGGATAAGCCATCATGCTGCAAAGGTCCACCCATCTCTTCCTCTAGAGAATACTCAGACATTAGGTATCCAGTGTTAAATCAAAGATGTTTAATAGTCTGAAACGGAGCGTTATAAGAACATGGGAAAATATTTAAATGGCGATATTGAAAAACGGAACTTATACAAACACGGACCTATGTCGTAACTATATTGCAAGTAAAAGTTGGGTCTTGAACACTTATCGCAACTTTGTGTAATAAACTTCGAACGCTTTTATTTACAACTTTTAATTATAATGGGAGGTCGGTTGCGTGCGAGTCATCATGCATATTTTAGTATGCAGTAGGTTTGTTAACTCATTAATTGTTATACAGTAGGTGTAGTAACTCATGAAATGCAAACTGAAATTCTGAATTGTGCTTTTGCTTCCAAAAGATTACTTAAGTAGGGCTTTGAAATTATTTATTTTGCAGCATAATTCTATAATAGATCAGTTACCTCAAGATGCCGTCTTTCATACGAACTTTTTGTAGACAACATGCAAATACCACATCCTGTTAAAACGACTGCTTAAGCGCATGAATTTTTCCCGTTGACATTCGATGCTTGCAAAGGTTGCATTATATAACATTTAAAGCATGCGTAACCATATAAAATCTCTTGCTCATTCAGTAGAAAAGCATGCTCCCTAACAATTTTCTACCCAAAGGAGTGAATAAAGTTCGGTTTAATAAAGTTTCTAATTATAAGATATGTTAAGACCGCGAAATGTCTGTTTATAAAACATCGTGTCTCTCCATTCACTAATACTAATTTAAAGTTTGTAATATGGCTCAAAGTCTCTGTCAAAATTTTACGAACCGCATATAGTCTCATTTTAATACCGCAGATAAATGTATGGTTCCCCTTACTGAAAATATATTTGGGTTTTAGTTTGAAAACCTTAAATGCAAATGTAACGGCAGGTCGGGGTTTAGAATTATTCGGGAGTTGGAAAAGTTTTTAAAACGAACATTTACCCCTTTCCGAAGTGTGAACTTGGGAGAAAATGTAATGTCCTACAGAAAGAGTAGAAGAATAATCATTTCTATGCATGCATTCCATGAAATGTAGTTGAAGTTTTAAGAGTATTGAACACCAACGTAAGTAGTCATTTTTACAGAGAATTATTTTTGCATGTAGCAGGAAAAAAGTTCGTTTAAATGCCGGCGCTATGAGGTGTTGAATAAATATAGAATTATGCTGCATGATGATAAGTTTTTCAACCCTACCTAATTACCTTTTTCCAAGCGAAAACTTATTTCAAAATTTCAGTCAACATATTGTGCGTTAGCACGCCTGATGTTGATTAGCACAGGAAATTCTATTTAACGCACTAACCGACCGTAATCTGGTTTCCAAAAGCCGAATAGCTGTGGGATAACGAACGTTGTTGAGAAGATGTTACAATTAGGTATATAGACTGCTATTTACTAACGTAAAATAATTGTTTTTTACTAAAATGTGGAATTTTGAAATACAGCTTTTTATAAATTTCTGTTAAAGGACTAACAACAAGGCTGCATTAGGCAGTGGGAGGCGCGAAAAAGAAAAACATAAGGAAGCGTAATAACAATTACAAAAGGCCAGTACTTTGTTAATTGCCCATTTGCATTTATCAAGCAAAAAGTCTTTCAGGTCGCCTATAGAAAAAATCAAGCGCTTCTTGCCTCCGAAGTCTCTTATTTTCTTTGTGTCAATGTCTTATAAAAACGCGAAAACATTTTCTATAGGATTGAGACGTAGGCTGTTGGTGGGGATATAAATCGCCTTGAGGTCATATGCAGAAAGGCTGGCTGTTGTATGAACGCTGGAGTATGGATGAAAGCGTTATTGGATTTATAATTTTTTAGAACAATGGACAGGAAATAATCATGTAAAACTATGGTACCCATTCGGCGTTAGCGGATTTCGTTAAAATCAAATGTATTTCTCACAATTGTGAGGAACACCTTACTGTTGATGGTCTTCGTAGTCAACCGCCAGGCTGGCTGGAGTACGAATTTAATGGCCATTTAGAACCTTACTTCTTGACAGTCCTTAAACATTGCTGTTGGCTCAATATGTTCTTTTGGAAAGTTTTGTCCACATAAGATCATCTAGGTCGACTTCGTTAGCCTGTCCAAATGTAAGACCTCATAGCATATGTAAATACTCTTCAAGAGGGGGGACCAGTAATCAGTTCCGGTGATCGCATCTTCATTTTGTGAGTAATCAGTATATTACTTGGCAAATAACACATGTCGTCGAACAAGTTTTATACTTGAAATCGACCTAATCATGACCGTTTGTATATACAATTCACATTTGAGCATTTGTTTTCCAACTATGTTCATAGAGAACATCGGAAGATGTTCCCGTTAATGATCTTAATGGGCAAACAATGGGGCTTTTTAGTGCGCGACAAATGCAGTCGTCGCTCTGCTCACCTGTCAGTCGTTTTAGTTAACCCCATTTTCATTTCTGGACACAGTTCTATCACTGATTGTTCGCCACAGAGTAACCTAAAGTATGTCAAAATATTCATTTGCGACACACAGTACAATCCCCGCGCTGCTAGTCTCTGTATCCCATTGTCTGGACACCTCTATGGCACGGCACGCAGCGGTTACTTAACAGGTATTTGCTTACGCCTAGTAATTCTCGGTGTGGAAAAACAAACCACTGTCAAATCAGTTTATTATTGAGTTTTATGAAATAAAACGCCATAAATTTAAAAAACCGAATTTCACGAGCAAAATTCATGTCTTATTTCTTGAAACCGGTGCAATTTCCACTAACCGCCTTCATCCAATTTTTCTGGAAGCAAGAAGGAATTTGCCGTTCCAAAAGCTGTTTATTGCCTACTTTTCCTGTTTATATTAGTCTTTTTTAGAGAACAATGCGCAAAACTGCAGTCTTGATCTGTGAATATGTGATAGCGTAAGAAATTTTCTGGATATCAAAAAACTCCTAATTCGCATAAATCTTACCAGTTTTCTTTCAGTAGAACTAAGTTGAAATGATTACCTCTCCAGTAAGTGGGTTTAGGAGCTTTAGGTCAATTTAATAATCACAGATGACAGCACCAAATGTATGACATGCTTCTCGCTCACATTCGACCAAGATATTTTATGAGACATACAACCTACTACTTATTCTTGCATACAAAACTTTTATTTATTTGAGATTTTGGCTTTGTACATACACTTTTGGGAAAGCTGCTACCCATGCGTACGATAATACTTTTGTCCCCTTACCCACTTTCCCTCATTCAGCCATTCCTTTTGGCAAAATTGAAGCTTCCAATGAATGCATGGTTACATTGTCCGCACAAAGAAACCCCTGTTATTGTCTGTGAAAAAAGAGGAGTTTAAGGCGTGTGTGGACCAGGGCTATTGTGCTCTAGATGCAGGCACAATAAAGTCTTGCCTTAGTGTTAAATTGCTTCCTTGATATGTTGTGTTTACCTCGGCCGCGTCCGACTGCTGACGTAAAGATGCTATTCTCCAAGAAAACAAGTCTTTTAAATTTTGTCTGAATTTTCTCTACCGCGGGCAAGTACACATTGATAGGATTGATATGGGTATGACATTAGATTACAACAGTGGGATACTAGAAATCGGAGGATATTTGATTCTCAAGTAAATAGTAAAGTCCCTCATCTCTCTTATCGCTACTCACTTGACCATATGACATCGCAAAATCCCCGACGTTTTGTCCTTCTTTATGCTTGTTACTTAACAGTATAAGATGTCAGTAGACATAGGGTTTATTTGGAAAATTCTGAGCATATGGGACTTGCTCATCGGCGCGGCCACGAAGCCGGGCGTTATTCTCACGATCAGTCCACCGGAGAGTCCGAAACCAGATCCCGACCATGCTCATATGAATGGACCTGTCGGGTCATTTATTTTCCACCAAGAAACTTTTAATTCTAACCCTGTTCACTAAGAAAGGAATCAAGTTTCATTCCAGAGAGCATATAGTTAAAGCTTACACGGCTGCTAGATGCGGATGTTCCGCAACCACTTACGAAATATTTGCGTAGACTGGGAAATCCTGGGTGTATTATAACAACAGATTCCCCTTCAGCCTTGCCACTATGTTTTAGGCACAAATAATTGCAAAACTTAACAAACCAGATTGATTCAGCATAAACGGACCTCATTTTGCCAAAAGAAGATAACAGATAAGTTTGAGGAAGTAGTTCATAAGAAGAGGATGGGATAGTTCGGATAAGAAGTCTATCTACGTGACGTTTCGGAGTCCCACTGGAACCCTCCATCAGAGGTAGTCGTAAAAAAGTCAATGAAGGAACAAGAAGCGCAACAGTTTCAGGACGCAATTGTCCGGCAACCTAGTGCCTATTATAATTTTCAGGCGCCGCGTTCATTGTTGAGTATTCGCGTTCGAGGCAATAACTGCTCATTGGTCCGATCCCGAGGCGTCAACAGCAGTGAGTTCGTCAGTGTTGTCGATTCTTGGCATGATAATTACTAGACTATTTGGCCTGATGTCAGCAACGCTGTTGTTTGCCCAAACAAAACCGTAGAGCAGAATATGCCGACGAGAGGTCATTGCGTTTGTTAGCTGAATGCAGTCCGGCTATTCTTGAGTAAATTAATTGGCAGCCCACGCAATTGTCAGTCCTTACGAGATGTTCGCCCTCAACGTGCATGAAGATGTGACCGAGTCTCGCTGAAAGGGTCGCGAGCTGGGAGCTAGCGCCATTCCTTCTCATCGCTGTCGCATGTTTGGACATTCGCGCGCTCAGAACAACCTCCCAATTTACACGAAGTGGTTGCTGAAATGCAGTGTCTTCAACCAGTGCTTAGAGCGTATAGTTATCAGGCGACCGCTTCGGCCATGGCACGCGTAAACCCGAAGAGAGACAAAACTCAACCGGCCCCAAACTCTGGTGAGCCTTCGGAGGTCTTCAACCGCGTTTTTCGCACAAATTTCCGTTGCAGCAGCTCACAGGCCACAGACAGCCATCAGACGCTAGGTCATGAGATTAAAGGACCCATTGTCATGTCAGGAGACGTCCGGAGTCGATTGTCGGATCTCGCGCAGTTGCGGGCAAACAGAATATGCACACACAGACAGAGGCGATTTATAGTAATCAGTAGTTAAGAAAATACCCTCTAGAGAGTGTTAGTAGACAATGCATGGGATGTTGATCGAAATTCTGAAATGAGTTTTCAGTTAGGGAGGATTACCTAGAGGAAGTCGTTTTAGTGATTAGTGTGCAGAGGAATTTAGAGGCAAGCCAGTCACGCTGGGATGCCGGAGTTTGACTATTCTTCTTCCCAGACACTTGTAGGAATCAAACACTGACGTAGAACGATTTTTGTTCCTGATTTAGGACGCCCATATGTATTAATATACACTCTATAGAAGATGTGCTTGCAAGTGATATGTATTTTGCCCATTCGGTAATAAACTACATTTTCCTTAAAAAGGGATTTTAAACATAGGACAACGGTAGGATGAAGGACCTCAATTGACTGTCGGTTAACTGTGGATTCTGTCACACGAGAATTGCGGTAGTGGGGAGGTTAACGGTGGGACAGCATGCTGGATGGAATGCAGGGAAACAGAGAAGACGGTAGCTGGCAAAAACGATGTTTTCGAATAAAATGATGCATATATGCAGATACGTTATGCAGCTGGATATTCCATGGCTTTCCACTTTTAAAGAGGGCCTGGCCATCGAACCACGGAACCTACCCTCTGACAGGCATTAATATCCCTAATTTCATGCTCAGTTGACCTCTGTGTCTTGTTTCTCCGCTCTTGGACACAACACCAATCATCAGTACTTAACTACAGTTCGCAAATGCGTGTATCAGCGCATGATCTACAGTCCACCGACAGCTGATAGGGGTCCTTCGTCTCCCATTTGATAAAACGTTGTAATTATAAATTTTCTTCGAGACCTTAAATAAAACATTAAAATAACAGCATATCCCTTGTATATTAAGGCTCCTTATGAATTACTTGTGAGTCGCAACATTTTTTGTGCCTTAAATCACACCTTAATGGAATGGAGGGGTGTTTGGGTTTTGTTCTCCTAAAAGCCTAGCGCATATGGACTGTAAACCCGCAAAGCAAATACAGTGGCTCATCGATTTTTAAATTGTTTGGGGACTGAAAAGCTGCTTAAAAGCCCAGTGCGTACAGTAGACGTACAATGAAATGTTAACCGAAATTCTGAAATGCGTTTTCGAATAAAGGATTACATAAGTAGGGTTGTATGGATAAGTGCCATGCAGGATAATTTCGGGATATTTCAGTCCGGTTGTCCGCAAGAACTGAATTCTCGGAAAAACTGACTTAACTTGAGTGTTTTTATCTCGTTGATTTTTGATGCCTTTAAAAATGCAAATATATTTAGAAAACGAAGGTGCACGAAAAGAGCCGTTCTTTTACTCATTTGGCAGCAAATTACCTCCGCTTCTAATTTTTTTAACCCAATATCTTTCGATTCTAGAAAGTTTTTATTTATTAAAATATTTAAAACCGTAAATTATCTATTTATAGGACGCCGTAGCTTTACATGTTTTAATGCCGTTTATCGAATATGCAGTATGGTTTAAATCAACTGCAAAATTTTTCGAAACACGTACAAAATGTGCTTAATGGCGTTAAGCAATGAATGGCCCTTTTACAGGGAAATTATGTGGCACTGAATGCAAAGGCAACGGCAGGCCTGGTGTAAAATTACTTGACCTGAATCATAATGTTCTTTTAGATGGAGAATTTGAAGGAGAAATTCATTGTTACCAAGTAGATAAGGCAGCGAACTTTTTTGCGCATGTTTTCAGCAAAAAATATTTCACTTTATTAGGGCATCTAAAGTCAGCACGAAGAATAAGAACTATCTAGACAGTCATTTTTCGCAGATAGCAGAATTTGTAGACGGACAATTTCTCGTTTAATAGCCGGTATCCGAATATGACTAAAATAGGTTGGAATCCTTCTGAGCGATAGATAATATTATGGTCCAAATTAGGCAAACCTTTTGGAACTGAAAACATATTTCAGGAATTCTGTTAGCATTTCATGAAACAGCGCGTCTGCTGCACGTTCTCTGAGTATACGGTTTGCAGAAGGCATGCTTTGTTACCCGTGTAGTACACAAAAGACTATTTTATGCATATTTTGCAAAGAACATGGGCATCGAGAGCCAGAGCAAAACAATAGCAACGCTTAAGGTGCCACTATCCATGCTTGCTTTTTACTAGTGTCCAGAAAGCAGTATATTTCAAGCCCGGCAACCTAACTTGACTAACGTATTGTAGGATTCTGATGCCGGACAATCGATATTACATCCCCAACCAAGTAATCCTTCCTAATCAAAAACACACTGCATTATTTCGGACAACATTTCATGAGATTGGTTACGGACTGCCAGTAACAGTTAATTCTTGCCCTAAAATGTCCACCATTTGCAAGTGCAAAACATGCTCTGGTTGTGTAACAGTGTTTTTACGCCTAGACTGCCCGTACTTTAGCCATTTTGTTTAGTTTGCTTCGCCAAATGTTATGACATTCAGTCCAAACTGTCTTTCGTAACCCAGTGCCACGAAATCAGCAGTCCTGTCTCCTGCTTAGGAAGCTATCTAGAGGTGGAAATGTTTTTTTACATTACGGCATATCGCGCATGATCTATTCACTCCTGGAAGATAGTCATGAAAGTCGATATTTTCACTTGCGGCAATCATCGACATAGTTTTCATTGACCGTCTGCGCCACGCTACCGACGCACAAATGACGAAACCAGGAACAACTCTGTGAGGCGTGCAATCAATGTTTTGGTCAAACAGGATTGACGACGGGATACAACTCCCCTGAACGCAAGACAGAAAATCAAATTTTTGGAGGAACTTGATTAAGACCAGACCTTACGTAGTTAAGGAAAAGTAGTAGGGTTTGTTAACAGCTACGATTTTTGCCGAAAAATGGTCCAACTCCATTATACACCATAGGGACCCATACGCAACAGAGTCAGGCGCTTTATTGAAGTTAACAAAGCAAACTATTGTCGTTCCTGATGCTCAACACCGGAGTTTTGAATAAGCTGCACAGTGACCCATCTGATGAAGTGTTTGCCGAAATACTGAGATGCGGAATCTATTAGAAAGGATTACTTAGGTGGGGTTGTAATGCTGCTTATCAATCAAAATAATCCCATAGTATTTTGGATTTGCCAGAGTTTTGGCTTTTAAATGATTTTCTTTCCAACCTCCTATAGAAGCCACACTCTGTAAAAAATGACTACATATTTAGAATGTGTTTTTCACACTGATTTTCGATGATCTTATAAATGTAAATATTTTTATGGAAGCATGCACAAAGATATGTTTTCTTTTATTTGCTTTGTAGAAACTAACATTATCTTTGCATTTCATACCCGAAGAAAGCGTATATTTATGTTCTAATACAATTTTCCAATCTTCCAATAATTTTGGGTCAGACCGGCCGTTGAATTAGCATTTAGCGATTCCCATTTATAAGGTGCATGCTTTCCAAATATCATGTTGAGCTCATGAAACTTCGCAATGGATGTGGACTATGTTGTATGTTTAACGAGGAGCATCGGTAAAATGAGATGTGCGACGTTGTGATGGCCATTTCACTTTTTCGGAATCTAAATATACGCTTTGTTCGGATATGAAATGTTAAGATAATGTTAGTTTCTACCAAGCAAATAAAAGAAAACATATTTTGTGCATGCTTCCATAGAAAGTACTTTAATTTATAAGAGCAACGAAAATCAATGTGAAAAACACATGCTACGTAAGTAGTCATTTTTTAACGAGTGAGGCTTTTATAGGAGGTCGAAAAGAAATACATTTAAGAGCCGACACCCTGTCAAATCCGAAATTTTATAGGATAATGTCGTTTGATAAACAACATTACAACCCCACCTAAGTAATCCTTTCTAATCGAAAACACATTTCAGTAGTTCGGCCAATATTTCGTCTGATCGGTCACGCACTGTAGCTGTTCTCCCCAACTATACGTTAAAACCTACTTGATTGAGTCTGAACACTGAATAGCACGTCTTAAAAGCGCCCAGAAATAACGAAGTCATAGGTATTCACAGCACTGTCGATCGGCCCTCATACCACGGTAGTTCTTGCACCTCAGCTGATCTTGCTTTGTTGTGGTCAAGGATGCCAGATCAACTTTAACTGCAGACCATAACTTTGTTCCGTCTAAAGACAGAATGTAGATGATTGTTTAGACTGAGTTATTCAGTATACAGGGCAGTTTGACTTGATCTGGCAGTTTGTTTGTGGGTCACAAGAAGAAGACATTCGTTCTGGAAAGCGTGAGTTGCGGCGTGTGGTTTGCGCAGGTATGACATGCCAGTGTCAACTTGAGAAAATGATTGGATGAGTATTGGACAGTTGGTTGGCTGGTTTGTTGCATAATCAGGAGGCATGAAGTGTCAAGGCCAGGTCAAGATGTACAGGTCGCCCCGGCCGTGACTCCCTAGACCAAATGGAGACGGTGGTCGTAGGTCAGCGATATGCATGAAAGTTAGCGCGGTTGTCGCCAGCGTCGCCTGACAGGCATACACAGGAAAATGGCGTACTGGAGCGCCTCCCCATAGCCTCCATCAGGGACCGAACCAAGTGAAGAAGTTGGCAAGCTAACCGGTCACAAACCTGTCGGGCTAGTGCACATGACGGCCGGATCATGTACGGCGAATGCCAAGGTCGGCTGCTCCTATTAGGTATTGGTTGTGCCACCATGTGGTCCTCACCGATGTATTGAAGGGAGGTCGGTTCGCCATTCGCGACGTGACACGATCAGTGTTGACGTTGTTGGCACTGTCGTCGCGGCCAATGAGATAATCCTTGTCAGTTCGTCGAAGAATTTTGCACGGCCGATCACAGATGGGTTAACATAGTCGACGTACAACATTCGTCCGGAACAGGACGAAGTCGCATGTCTTTTGGCTGGGAGGAATGAGGGGAGAGATTTGTCACGACAAAGGCGGTGTTGCGTGGGAAGTATGCATGAAACTGCGGAAACGGTTGAATAAATGCAAAACTCGGAAGATCCTACTGTGTTTATGAGAGATTAACCTGCTAGGCAGTCGTAAGGGGAGTATGTGAATAAGACTCAGAGTAGTATTGGATGGATCTTTTGAAAAATGCTCGTGTTAGGAAAGATAAGTTCATCCATTTTTGTTGGTTATCACTGCTGCCGACTAGCAGATAGAATTCAAAAAATTTGGCATTGGGCGGCTTGAAGATGGGAGCAGGCGTGTTGGTCTACAGACTCTGTGGACGATCTCTTTTCCTCATGTCCATCCATTCTCCGCTCGATGGCAGCTAGACCGTCGGATCTGACGAAGTCTCCCGTGTGCTTTACAGCGGGTTGAAGCACTAACGGCGATTTGCGCGTGATTCAGTTTATAGAGGCTGTAGACTTTCGCAACATCTTCCGCACTCTCATTTTCTTCCAAAATTGAGCTCTTTGTCAAGACAGAGCAGAAAAACCGAAGATAGAGCGGGGGACGCCCGCGGGCAGCGAGGCCGAACCCGCACCTTGGCGTCCCGCTGCACACTTCTTAGTTCATATTAAACACTTGACCAGGATTGTAACCAACAGCGACGTAGCTACGACGGGTTAGAAGGAGGAGGATGATTGGTCAGCCGTGTTCACGGTCTGTTTACCCAGCGGAAGCGCAAGTGCATCTACAGGAAAGCAATTATATGTCGGAGACCCGTCAGCGCATACCAGGCTGCGAGGACCATGTTTTGCCGACCCTGCCAAAACAGACGCTTACGGAACTTTGGCCCAACATAACACTTAGTAACTCCAGCGCAATCCCGAAGTCTACGGTGGAAGATTTATCTCCTCCTCCCTAAGGGCATTCACAGGATGCTGTTTTAACCTCATCTCAGAGATGTGGCAGACTGCCATAAGTGCATCGGCCACAACAGCAGCTTCTAGGTACGAACAACACAAGATCACTCAAGTTTATCACAAAGATTCCTACCGCAAAACAGCTTCACATTACCGCAGACGTGCTGACCGACAGCCGTTCGACTGCCTTTACATCAGACCCACGTACATCCAGTCGACCGCAAGTATCCTTACCCACGTTGAACACATCACCCTTAAGCCAAGGTAAAACACGCCATCAGTCACAATCCATCGTGGCCTATTTACTCACAACTTGGGACTAGATTTGTGAAAATTCGCATGCAGATATTCAGAAGACTAGTTGATGAGTGGGCCGTGCCTTCCACAAATTCTCACCGGACAAGTAAATTTCTACAAGAACGGGGTGCAAGCATAGCAGTAGAGCGATAAGAGAAGTCGGTTATAATTGAAAAGTCAACTGGCTAGCACATTTTATCGGTGATTCATTATCAGTGCACTACAGTTACATGGAGAATGAAGATATGAGCTATGGACGGGGTTAAGGACGTTGTTCCCACGCCTCGTTCGTTAAGGTGTCAGCGTGTTAAGGATATTGAAGGTGGGGGAAGGGGAGAGGTTCAGGACTCGGGTGTGAGCGCCGTATGCTTGTCAAACCGAAGTTAATTCGCCATGTAGTAGCCTGATTATCAATTACCCAGAGTGTATGTTACCAATCGACATTTTAATTACAACATGGTCATCCTCGTAGAAATTGATTACAGTTCGGTTTTTAGTAAACGTGGTGTGTGGTAACAGGGGGAGGTGCAGAAGTGTGACAGAATACGAGAGAGGGGACGGGTGAGGGCTTATAGCAAATTCTTCCGCGCGCACAAGCCCGACTTTCGTGACCTGATGACAGTCACCTCTGCTGTTGTTGCTATCAGAGGCTGACTCTGTGGGTTATAGTAATTCAGTGGAACTTTTCAAATCACATGGAAGACCGAGTTAGGGCTTGCTCAGTGACCAGAATAAACTCTGTTTATGCTTATAAGTTCACCTTACCTCGGCCATGCCAGAAGAAGTTCGCTTACTCTTTAGTACAGACGTCTGCTAGTGCGACCAATATAAGCTCATCTACAGGAGTGAGTAAATGAGTAAATGCACGTGATGTTTGTCTGAGCTGGTGTCCTATCTCTAACTCCTTCATGCAAAACGGAGGTTATTTGAGAACACTACCCGAACTATTGCCGCTGGGAAGGTCCGCAAAACAATCTGATCAAGCCGCCTTCTCAGCAGTTCACTCGCTGTGTTCCCTTTAAAGAGGGGATGTGAGGAACGCATTTCTCTTTCTCGCCGTCATCGTGGTGGACTTTAACGGCTTTCTCTATAATATTCTGTGCAGCAAATCCGTCGAGATACCCGTTCGTGAGAAGTAGGCCTTGAACATTTCTTAGTTTCTCAATGATGCGCTTTGCGCCAAACACCGAACTAAATGCAATTTATGTTGGTGTCGCACGAAACCGCAAGAGGTCGTCTATTGTTTAAACCAAGTTTTCTTTGATACACGCCCCCTTCGAACGCTACTGCCAGATCGTCTGCTTACAAATCAAAGAAAGGTAGCGAGCCCGTCGTGTCAACCTCTGCCGTAAACTCGATCGACGGATTGTCTGAACTACGGCATCTAAGTGAACAGTTATATTGTTCTAAGTAACGGCGATTGAAAAGATTGCTTGAGATTATTGATCCAATTGTTTAGTGAGTTGAATTAGTTAACATGCCCACGATGACATCAGTTAGTAGAGGGCTACGAGGCGAGTCCATAGTAAAGCCGATCATTTGTCTATATATCTGGTTGTCAAAAAGGAACTGCGCATTTACTATTCATCTCAATAAATTTCCTTTGGTGCGCTGGTCATCATTTATTCCCCGCTGATTGGCAGATAAGGATTCACCGATTTAATCGACTGTCAATAGTGACATGATTCCCCGCGAAAACTTAATCATTTCGTTTTGATCCAGCGCGTTGAGGCCAACAAATAATTTAAAGGTATTCCGATTAGTACGTAGTGCTAGATGGTACTGACGGATATGAGTTTCTCTGCAAACCATTTAGCTATTGTGGGGTACGGGAAGTTAAGCGCGTCAAAAGGCGGACGAAATGGCCGGCCGATTTTGTGAGTTTTAGGTGGATCGTACGGATGAGGGATTTCTGTTCCAAATAGTTGGGAGTACTCAAGGTCACTGTCGCTGATGAAACCTCTTGCCGGTGCGTTGCGCCTCTTATGTGTCCGTGCAATCCTCTTCACTGTCCAGTTTCCCAAATTACATCTGGTTAGACAATATGGACTGCACTTTCGTCGCATGACGCAGTCCGTTCATTATTAAAATGCCTATTTCTTTGTACAACCTAGTTATTAAAATACTTTTGCACTCTCGAAGCTGTTCCAGTCTACGTACTGATAATTTCGATTCGCTAATGTCATTCTTAACAGTTGCACACTGTCATCAGTTAAGGGTTCTGGTTCGTGGGCTTGATCTTAGAGATTGTTGAACTGGATGCCTAGTTTCGACGTGGCATACAGAAATTGAGGCAAAGGGATAATTTTCAGGTGATGTTTTATCGCCTATCATGCAAGAATGATTGCGCATGTACCATTGTGGATCATTTGAAGATTGAATGTGCTTCCATTTCGCATATCCAATGAGAGTTTATCGACAACGCACACTAGTTAATCTTTTAAATTTAGTATTAGTTTAACACCATATTCACTCCTATCCGATTTAGTTTTACAAAGCAGCCTAACTGTGGCCTAGCCTGGCGCAATGGCTACTTTGATTGCGAAACGGGTATTGCGTAATTATGTCAAACTTGATGAGGAGTTTTTTTCAACGTGGGCCGAAAGTGAGCAAAACAAAGCCGACTTAAATTCAGGAAAAAACGTCTAAGCTCCTGCCTAACGTCGCTACCAGAAAACAAAGCTCTTTTTAACAGTCCCACCAATTCGACTGAGATGATCAAGTTAAGTCGCTTGGCCATCAGCTTTGGCGCTTTCTAGGAGGACTGAGGGAGTGTCATTCTGACAGTCTGACCATTTCGCTTTTTTCTGGACGAATAGCGATATTCAGGATATATGACGTTCCCCCAACAGTGATTTCCGGGAAAAAGTAATTGGTTACAAAAATGTAAACAGTGGAAGGCTGGAGAAGGCGACGGCGTAATGAGACTTAAATGATACGGCCACCATCATTAGATACGGACGACGAACTTGGAAACCCGGTCGAGGCGGTTGTCTGTTTGTTAGTTTGGGAGTAAGGTCAATTCATTTCCACCTTCTGCGAACACCTAGGAGTATTTTGAACAAGATCAGTTATTCGACAACGAACTAAAAGATAATCAGTTATGAGAATAAAGTGTACCGAGAAAATAATGACCGAAATTCTAAATCGCGTTTTAATTTCAAAGCTGTTGCTTAGGTAGTGTTATGATATTGACTTCCTTCTGGTATGAGGCTGAGATATCTCAGTCAATCAAGGGGCGGCGACCTTCTATTGAGCCTCTATATAATATGGCCACTTAGATGGCATGGAATTTTCCCGTTGATATTTGTTGTCCCTAAAAATTTAGGTATATTTTAAGGAAGCCATGCACAAAAATATTTTTTTCGCTACTCTAGTATCTCTTAAAAAGCGCCTCCCGGTCTTAAAACGTTTATCAGTTCCCAAATAATTGTGAACTCCACCCGCCGTGTACTTTCCGTCCAAAGAAAATTCTTAATTTACAGTAGGTGAGCTAAATCATGGAATGTCAGCTGAAATTTCGAAATGCGTTTTCGCTTTGCGATCGTTAATTTAGTAGGGTTGTAACACTAATCAGCTAGAGATGTAAGTTAATAATAATTTAGTTACCTCATGATGCCGGCTTTCAAACGATCTTCCTTTCGGCCGCATGCAAAACCATACCATATAAATAATGACTTCTTATGTAGCAAGAATTTTCGTTTTGATTTTTGAAGGCCCTAAAATTCCAATTATATTCACATGGAAAACATGCATTTAAATATTCATTTTTGTTCACTCGGTAGAATTAAATCTACCTACAATCTTTTATTCAAAAGAAAGGTCTCAGTCGGTTTTCAAAACGTTTCCGATTTCCGAATAATTTTGAGTCCGCTCTACCGTTTTACTTGGATTTGGGGTTTCGAAACTACAAGCAGTATATTTTCCGCGTACGGAAAACCACACATTGGCCTACGGTAATAAAGTGGGACCATGTAGGGTTCATAAAATTTAGCCGTGGATTTGATCCATATTGTTAACTTTACAAGCCACATTGGTAAATACAGAGATATGACGATTTATGAACGGTCATTTCACGGTATTTAAAATTTCCACAATAAGGAAGTTTTTCGAAACCGATTTATGTCCCTCTTTCGGGCATGGCATTGAAAAAAGGTGTGATTTTCTACAGATCGAGCAAAAAATGAATATGTTAATGCATGTTTTACATGTAAATGTAATTTGACTTTTGGGAGCATCGAAAATCGAAAAGAAATTTCATGCTACCTAAGTAGTCAATATTTAAAGATTATAGCTTTTGTACGCATTCGGAACGAAGTTTGTTCAAAAGCCGGCATCCTGAGGTAAGTTCATTATTATAAAATTATTCTTGAGGCTGAGTAGTTTTACAACCCTACTTAATAGACCATTGCGAAGCGAGAACGCATTTCGGAATTTCAGTTGACATTTTATGAGTTAGGCCACCTGCTGTAGATATGCCACTAAGACGAGGTCATACAAGACTCAAAAAATGTGTTCGTAGATGTGGGCCATGTTGTCCGCTTTATAAGCAACAAAAACAAATGCGGTGGTGGATGCAGAATGCTTTAAAACTTTACGATATTAACTAATTTTATAATAAGTCATTTCGTTAAAACCGAGCTGTTATGACCCGGAAGGAATGTAGGATAGGAAGAGGGCCGGTTCGAAAGAAAAGCACCTTATTGGTAACTTGCGGACACGAGGGGTTACAACCTGTAAAAAAGGTGCACTATTTACATTGGATTCTGTGCGTTCTGACGGTCCATCTGTTGAGGACGTTCTAGCATGTTTCTACTCCGGGCGTACTGGTCGCTGATTGGCCACCGCGTGCGCGATAGCCCCGCGGAAACGTCTGGAATGTTCGACTAGCCATTGATTGGGCCGCACACGTGAGCAAAGCCACCATACGTGCTCAGCGCCGCGGTGCACGCCGGTCGACCGTCTAACATCACGCGTGTCTCGATCCGCTGACTTGGTCCCTGTTCAGCGCCTGAGGCCGTAGCTCTACGCCGTTTGCACCCTCCATAACACGAACGTTATTTATTTTGACAATGTAAAAATTAAAGATGATGTAGTTGTTTACTAACAAAGCTAAGGAAAGAACATTTTGCTTATGTTGTCTTTAAAATATATCTAAGTGTTTAAGGATAATGCTATCAGCGGAAAAATTTATGCTACATCGACCATGCAGACAATCGATTAGAAGCTCGTTCAGTGACCGACATCCGAACGCGACCGGAATACCCCAAATATATGCGAATTATCATTAAATCGTTTCGAAATTTCATGAGACGCACACCTACAAACCGACCGGAAGTTATGATCTATGTCAGTGAGTACTGAAAAGTAACCATAGTGACTGCTGCGCGCTTGAAACTGCTAAGAGATGCCGGTCTTCTGCTTACGAGTTTTAACTAGTGTACATAAACAAAACTACTAGACGAAGGTTTCGCTAAAACGAGTTTCTCAGTGTAACAAGTTTTTATATCTTCATCCAAATGTATAGTCTCCCTAGGGCTAACAGATGTTAATACACCCATTTTTATGTTAAATTGACAAAATCTGCCTACAGGTGTCTGCACAAGTATATTTTGCACTACTTTTCACAATAAGGACTGCGCGAATCATAATATCTGATTGATCGAGAAACCTTAGGGTTAGTCCTCAAAATGTTGCCGGATTTTCCGTAGAAAAAGTGCTCAGCATATTCTTCCTTTTAACTTATATGGTACAAAATCACGTTCTCTTTAAACTGTTTGCTCGATAAAGGCGAAGATTTCAATTTTTCAACTTTTGCAAATATGAGACTTTAAAGACTATGTAGCGTCCACTCAAATAACTCTAAGTCCGTCCCTTTTGAAATGTTTCTTACGAATCATGCCGCATGGTCCACAGTCATTGCAAAATTTAATGAGTATCATATGTTACCTTTCTGTTGACACAGAGGAATGTCTGATTTTCCATAAATAAAAACTATACAGAGTGCAAAATGTAAAATGCAAATGCAACGCAGATTGTGGTCGTAATTATTCAGAAATTTTTTAACTCCTTTTGAGCGAAATACACGCTTTCTTAAGTATAAAATTTGAAGAGGACGCAATTTGCCACCAAATACGTGCTCGAAGTCTTGTTATGGACGGAAATAATGGCATTCAAAGGCTGGTAGTCTGGTGTGCACCGGGATCATTTTACAAAATAATCAATTTAACAGATTCAGTATTCTAACCAAATCGAAAACCCGTTTCATAATTTCGGCTATCATTCCAAGAGATTGGTCAGCTCAAAATGAAGATGCTATCGTTGGAACAAGAAGTCTATTGATCTGAGGTTTTCGGTTCTCACTCGAACCCACATCAGAGGCAGTTGCGGCAGACTGGTCAAATAGTCAAATAATCAACCGGGATCTCTCAACTTTGCGAATCTGAATAGACTCGTTAGTTCCTGCAAATAAGCTAGAAAATGTAACTGCTAACATGGAGGCATCTGAGCATTTACTGTTTTAAACATCACGGCAAACTCGTTTTTCTTTGTTATTATTTCCGCAGCAGGCGTTCATTTTCTGCGGCAGATTCCATCCTTCGACTCTTTACTACGTAGAAACCTGTGCCATGTGCTTTCGAAAAAAATAATTAGCGTGAGACACAGTTTACCCGATAAATAGCTCCCAGAGGACTTGCTGTCCTAATTGCAAAAAATCGGACTAATTATTTGCCCTTTAAGCCAACCAGACTGACATTTATGTATAAGGGACTTGAAAGTGTTTGAGTAAACAGGTTTTCCGGCTTGAATATACAAGTCCCATTCCAACGTACTCAGAATCAAAAGCTGAATTTCGAACATAAATCCTTGTAGGCAGTATGTTATAACCGACAAAGACAAGGGAGACTGAAATGCCCATTTCTGGCTTATTGGCCGTCGACAGCCAGCCATACTCAATCCTGAAGTGTGGAACACCCGAGGCTCGAATTCGCGAACTGTTTGTAAGATGTCCACGCCTCTAAACACTGGGCCGCGAGCCCGTTGCCCTGTCGGTTTTCGATCGGGGCTAGTAAGTCAGAAATAGCCATGCCAGTCTCCCTTTTCTTTGTGGGTAATAGCATACTGCCTATATCCTGCGCCGCTGTGCAGCTTCTGGTTGAGCTCGAGATAGGGCTCGTTAGGCACGACGAAACGAGTGAGTTTCGTAAGAACGATGGATGAGTGCCCCCTACCATACATCCTTGTATTTTCCATGCGGCAAAAATCACCAAAAGTACGTAAGCTAACTTATAAAATGTCAAACGATATTCGGACATGCGTTTTCGTTTTAAAAAGGTTAATTACGTATTGCTGTAGACGAATCATTGTGCAGCACAATTCTATTATAATCCAGTTAACACAGGATGTCGGCTTTCGAGCGAACCTCTCTCCGACTGCATACAAAAATCATACTCTATACAAAATACATGCATAAGCACCATACAACTGTCTCAGTAATTTTCAATGCCCTTAAAACTGCAACAGCATTTCTGTCCTTAAAAATCCAATTACTTTTCCCAAAGGAAATACACATAAATGTCTATTCTTTTACTCAGCCGATAGAAAATTACTTCTTTCTCCTACCTGATACTCGATGGAAGTGTATAACTCGGTATTAAAACTTATACAATTTGCGAATAACTTTAAACCTTGTCCGCCATTACACTTGCATTCAGGGTTTCAAACCTAGAAGCCGTTTATTTTCCGCGTGCGGAAAGCCATACATTTATCTACGGTATTAGGAAGAAACTATATATGGTTCATAAACTTTCGCGGTAGATCTGAGCTATACTGCTAACTTGACAAACTACATGGGTAAATGCAGAGACATGACGTTTCGTGAACAGTCTTTTTACCATATTGGAAAAGCTCACAATAAGAAACTTTTTAAATCAAATCATACCCTTCCATTGAATACGAAATTGGAAGAAAAGTAGTTGTCTACCAAGCGAGCAAAAAAATAAATATTTTTTTTGAATGTTTGCAATAAAATATAATTGTATTTTTAAGGGCATCGAAAATAAATGGGAAAAATGCATGCTAGACAAGTAGTCATTTTTTACAGAATAAAGGTCTTGCATGCAGCCAGAAAGAAGTTCTTTCGAAGGCCGAAATTCTGAGGTAACTGAATTATCATAGAATTATGATGCAGGATGATTGGTTTTACAACACTACTTAATAAATCTTATCGACTCGAAAGTGCATTTCGGAATTTTGATTGACATTTAATGAGTTAGCCCACCTATTGTAGTAACGTACGAAAGCACAAATGTTATTTTATAATTGCTCATCTTCCAGCTATGACCTAGATGGCATCGGTAGCGTGCGCAGAAAAGCATTTTGACAGCTATTTTTATGACAATGGGGATAAAAGAGTCGTGATGGAGTCTGGATTATAGGGCAGTGCCTATATGTAACCTTGGCAGACAAAGACGGGCAAGGAGCGATTAGAACGACTAAGTTATCAAAACTAGCCCTTGGATGTGAACCCAGTTAATCGACGCATCGATCTGGCGTCGGCAATCTGTTGCCCGTTTTCGTACTTGCTATAGCTCTGTTGACGTAATCATGCAGGAATTCAAAAACGCAGTATAAGTAAGACATTTTTCCGGTGCGGAACCAACTTTTTCTTTTTCAATTTCTCCTATAAAATCAATGACGGATTCGAAAAGATTTATCGACAGCTGTCTGCTGGGGGTACTCACAGAATCGATTACTCTTTCATAATCACGTAGGGAAGAGAACTGGGGAATGAAACATCGGCTGGCCTCGTCTTTGTCGGTTATGTCATTTGGAAAATAAGTTCAGTTAGCTGATAAAATTTAGGCACACGATGGCAACTTCCAATACGCACTGGTTGTAAGGACTAGTTTTGGCGATACGCACTGATTGTAAGGACTGGATTTGGCTAACCAACAATCCCTATTAAGCGAAGTATTTCCATTTCATTTGCCCAAAATATTAAGGACACAGTTACAGCGCGCCTGATTAAAAGAAAGATAAAGCATCGTGTATAATTTGCAGCATGCCAACTGAACTGTATATTGTTGTCTAAAATGACTATTTTATATTCTCCCAGCAACAGCATAGGACAAAAATAGCTACATAACAAGAATAAAATACGACAAATCGATAACAACTGCAACGTTTTAGTTGTCTGCCAAACGACACAGTATTCAATATATGTATCAACTTGACGTAAGTGAGGATTTAGTATAAGATCCAGATGTTTCATTGGAAAGTTATTCCTAACTTATGCAAAACTTTTTTACCAAGTACAAGAAGATTCTCAGTATGATCAATATCTAAGATAATGGTAAAAATAGAAGGGTTCGATGCCGCAGATGGAAAAAATTGTTTTGAATAAAAACTAAATTTTAGTTGCAAGCGCTGAAGGGTTTTGTCTTCCTAGAGAAATAAACAGAAACATTGTGCTGTAATTCAATGCTTTTCATTTTAACAAAGATAATGGCCGTGCTGGCCGAAGACATTTTTGCAAATGATGGGTGGCGCTCATCGATCCTTCATACGGAACTCACTCGTTCCCTTGTGCCTTACAGGCTCTCTGTCAACACCAACCATCTGCCGCACAGCGACGCAAGATATCGGCAGTATGTTATTACCGACAAAGACAAGGGTGTCAGGAATGGCCATTTCTGGCTTATACGCCGTCGTCAGCCAGTCATACCCAACCCCGAAGTATGGAACACCAGAGGCCCAGTGGTTAGAGGCGTGGAATTCTAACAAACAAGTCGCGAGTTCAAGCCTCAAGTGTTCCACACCTCGGGGTTGTGTATGACTAGCCGACGACGGATAATAAGCCAGAAATTACCATTCCAGTCTTCCTTGTTTTTCTCGGTAATGCCATTTTTCACAATATCGAGTAAAGTCTTGCTGTTGTCGGTGTCGGATGTCGGTCACCATATTGGTCGTTCTTCGAACTTAATGACCATCCGGATCATCACCATCCTCCGATAGTTTCTGAAGACTGCATTTGGCGCACTATGTTCTCTTGGAAAGTTTTCCGTTTCCTTCGTAAGATGGTCTTCTTGTTCTAAGGCGCAAAACCCTTCCGTCACATATATAGCTAAGGAGAACGGTGACAGTTGCTTCTCTTAAAAAGCATTTAGAGACACATCACTTGGCCTTGCAGCTTTCGATGAAAATCAGGTCATCGTGACTGCATTCGGACAGTATTGGTCAAGTCTGTACATTTTTAGGTTCATTTCTATTATTACCGTTCCACCAAAACTGATCTTTACAATTTTATGACCATTCTAACACATTTGATCGAAACGAACTGCAGGTGGGAAATGCCTGACATCCTTAGTGAACAGCGTGATAGGCAATAAGGACAAAATTTTACAGGTTCTTAGATACTTGGCCCCGCCTCCTAACCTCAGTCCAGTAAATAAAGCCACTTTTACACAAGTCTATTAATGCACCCCAGGGCTTATTAAGGAACACTTGCGCATCATAACTCATGATTAAATTTCCCTACCTTTTTTTAAATCAGGCGATTCCTCAAAACTGGATGTTTTTGTTTTTTATGAGGGTGTCACCGGAATTTTCGGTTCCAGAGGGGACTTAGGGAAAACATTTTTTGCTTACATTAATGCCCTTCTACAGAAAAACTCGCATGCATAAACGTCACGAAACTATGACATACATAATCAAATGAATAAAATGGGAACGTCTGATTTTGCTTAAGTTGTTTGGTTTTCCTTTCATCATATGGGGATAAGGTAAGTTCTAAACCGGACTATAATCTTTTCGCAAAAAGTCTATTTGATGAACACTAAACGGCAACGCTTAATGAATTCAATGCTGTTCCTTCACCTAACATAGTATCATTTGTCAGATATTGAATTTTTGAGAACATGGTTGTTAACAAGCCTGCCTAATGTATTAGTCCCTAGGGATTCTTACAGCAATTCGCAGACAATAACAAAAAGTTGCGATAATATTATAATAGGTATTAAAAGACAATTAACAAGACTAAATGACTATTTCATAAAATAAATTGAAGAGAACAATACACAAATCAAAAAACATTGGGACTCCATACCAATTTGAAAAAAACGGACAAACCTTGCTGTCTAATTGGGCCTGGTGCTACGCAAAAGACTGTAATCGATAGTTTCTAATGTGAACTGGGTGCAACTTTGTTTACCCAGAAATTCCATCGGGACCTTTAGCTCAGTTAAACACAGAAGTGTAGAGCCATATAAAAGTATACACAATATAATTCTTTTTGGAATAATAACGTAAATAAAATGCTTCTTATGCGTCCGTTAACTGTGTTGCCATAAAAAACGTTTGCTTATTGTAGCGAAGTGTTCAAGGCTTTCCCCCAACAAAAAGTTAACTCAGTTTCGATCATAATTTGAAAAAATGCGACTTAAAGATCATTTTCGCATTCAAATTAGTGTGATACCCACACCACGAACCCCAACGCATGAAACGAGATCTTAACTAGGGTTGAGGAGCGCTCGCCAATCGCGTTAACTGATACACACGTCGCGATGCGTCTTGGGGCTTTCATCTCGAGCTCGTCTGACACCGCATTACGATCAGCAGTAAAGGCAAAGTAACGTTGACGGCAATGACACGGAAGACTAAAATGGCCATTTATGGCTTATTAGCCGTCATCATCCATTCATACCCAACTCCAAGTTTTGCAACACATGGGACTCAACGCCTCAATGTGTTGATTAAAAGTTCATCGTCCCAATTACACAGTCAGGAGCTGATTTGGTTGTCGGTTGCGAGCAATTATGTTAAAAATTGCAGAGGGGCGTTAGATGTACAACCAAAAGGTCGCAAAAGCGAGTCACATTAACTGGAAAATTTGCGTTAGGTATGTGGAACGGATGACGTCAAGTCAGACAAAAATGGCGTTGTAGTTTTAAGGGCATTAAATATCAATAAGAATAGTGCATGCTAATTAAGTAGTCATTTTTTGCAGAGTATGGTTTTTGCGTGCCTTCGGAAAGGGGTTCGTTCAAGAGCCGGCATCTTGTGGTAACTGAATTATTATAGAATTGTGCTACACAGTGATTAGTCTACAACATTGTGTAATTGTTCTTTTCAAAGCAAAAACGCATTTTGGAATTTCTTTTAAAATTTCGTAAGTTAGCTTACCTGTTCTGGGTGATTTTCGCCGAAAAGAAAAGACAAGGTTTGTGTTTGAGTTTCAGCTTTTGATTCTGAGTACGTTGGAAGGTGACTAGTATATTAAAGCCACAAAACTTTCTTACACGGACACTTTCAAGCCCTTCATGTATGTTTGACAGTCAGGTTGGTTTAAGGGGCAAATAGGTAGTCCGCTGTGACCTAATAACCAGCTTAACTGTGTATCACGAGAGATTTTCTAAAACCATCAAATATTTGTTAATGAAACATTATTTCTTCGCCTTTACAAATATGGCTCGTAAAGTTAACATTATGGCTCAAATCCACTGCGAAATTTTAAGAACTTATATTGTATCTTTGTAATACCATAGAGAGATGTGTAGCTTTCCGTACGTGGGACATAAATGGCTTCCAGTTTGGAGACCCTGTATGCATGTGTAACGGCAGATAAGGTTCAAAACGATTGGGAAGATTAAAAAGTTTTTAAAACCGAATTATGCACTTTCTTTGGTTGTTGAATTAGAGGAAAGTGTCGTTTTCTACCGAGTAAGCAAAATCATGAAAATTAGCATACATGCCTTTCATGAAAAATAATTGAATTTTTAAATACAGCGAGAATCAGTGCGAAAGATGTGTGCTACGTAAGTTTGACTTTTTTCCTAAGTATGATTTTTGCATGCAGCCGGAAGAAGGCTCGTTCGAAAGCCGGCAACCTGTGGTAACTGAGTTATCAGAATCATGCTGCATGATCATTAGTCTCACATCAAAAATTATTTAATCTTAACGAGACAAAAGCGCATTTCGGAATGTCACTTGGCGATTTATGAGATACATCACCTGCCGCAAATGTTATATTAAGATTTCAAGCTAAAATATTGCCCAAATCACGTTTTTGGCGAAATAATATGCGGTTGACGGCTACGCGCAGCTGCAAATTGACTTCTCGGACTTTTAAGTTACATAAGCCTAAATCATACAGGCACTCAGCGAGTTCTGCGTATCGCGCACCATTTTTTGCGCTTTTCGGTAGTCACACACTTCATTTAGTCGGAGCCCCTAAAACGTGCTTAGAAACCTGGCCGTGGAAAAAAGGCAACGTCTGTTTTGTCTTTTTTTGCAAAGGGATTCTATTTGGTATCAAACATTTTTTAAATGTCTGCATTTGTTTAGAAAGGCCCGACTTTACATATTTTGCAAACTACCTGTTTTGAACGGTGTTAAACGCGTACGTTATTTATTTTTTCATATTTGCCTTAAGAGTGCTTTTAGTTTTCGTGCAATATTACAAAAGGTTTTATGCCAGCTTTTCGCTTTCTAGGTGGGATTATTGAGTTTTCAAAAAATAATGTTTTGGGACATCATACACCACTTAAATATCGCCTGACTAAATATCTTTGAATTCTGATTGACATTTTTTGACGCCCAACTCAGATAAAAGTCCTGCAATCCTACTTGATTCGCAAGAAAATTGAAGACCTATTCTATCGCCTTCGGTAAAGGGAATTCAACTTTCATGAAAATCAAAAATGCGACAAAAATGGACACTTAGTAATAGGCGTGTTAATCAGGGTGCATGCAACAACGCAATTTATACAGGTTTATGCTTCCATGCGTATTTTACATTACGATCGAACTGGAAACTGTTTATTACCAAAGTCCAGGTTTCATATTCGGGTCGGCCTAAAGGCACACAAGAACCTAGATTATAGTTAGTGCGTATAGACACATGCAACAGCAGGCACGTAGAAAACGAGACTGCTTAAGAAAATAAATATCTTAGAATTTTTAGAGGAGTAAAGCCGTTTTTCATGCATACGACATTTCCACCGTCCTGACCAACAATGCGCACCGGTACTTTACAGCAAGGTGAGAGCGGTGACACCGATTTGCGAGAGAGTTGGTTTCAAGTAATTGTAGGCTTGCAGAGTATCTGATGTCCTTTCTCATACTCTCCCACTTGAGTCTCTTGTCAAAAAAGTCGTAAGAGTGGAAAGACGCAGGTGGGCGACACGCCAAAGGCCCGCATTTAGGCGCGCTGCCAGACATTGGTCCACAACGTAATCTGACTAGGATTTTATCCAGCAAACAAAATGGGGGCGGCTCGAATTTCAACGGGAGCGACGTGAGCCGGTACATAGACGTCCCACTAACCTCCAATGTGAGCACTTTTTATGGAGCGCATTTTCAACAACTCCCGTCGGACTCTTATCAGGTCAAAGCGCATCTGGTCCGAAGCAAGGCAGACCACAAACTTTATACCAGAAACAAGGTAGGTCGTCATAGTCGGTCGTCTCTGGTTACAGATGGTACAGTATTTCTAAGTTCGTTTTACTAACTTTAGCTGACCTTTTTCAGAATTCAATAAAGATAATTAGTAATAATTAAAATGGACATTTCGATGTGAATGATAACATTTTTAAAAGGTGCAAAATACTTCGGTGGAGTGAAGTGGAGCGCTGAATACGTTTCAAAGGAATAATTAAATTGCAGCTGATAGAGCATCACTCTGTGGCGATTAACAAGCGTAAAACCTGGATAACTATATCGCCTAAATTAAATAAAAATATCAAAGAAACCCAGTCAACAAAATCGAATTGAACCAAGCATGAACTACTATAAGGGCAGTTGGGTTGCTTTTGTGCTACTGGTCTGGCAGACTGCACAAGTCCTGGAGTTTCAAAACGTCAAATTGTCAGGATATCATCTTCAGAATGCCCGAAGCCATTTGCTTGGCTCGCTTTGACGGGTTTTTGAAATCGTAGATATATTTCGTGAGGAATGTATGCGCCTGTTAGGCCACTATACAATAAATACCCAAATACAACTTCGATCGAATTACGGTCAGTTTTTTAACCTTAATCTCCAAACTCTTCAGTTTAAAGATAGTGAATAGATACAAAATATTAAGGCAGTGTTTAAAAATTTTCTGATGTACTACGCATGTTAGAAGCATGCCTCTAAGTGTATAATGCATCCCAGTTGAATATCTTTCCTCTCACAGTTTCAGGCAGCTTACATAAAGTACGAATTTCTAGGAACACGTCATCTCTTGCAGGAAAAGGACAAAACAATTTTTATTCAGCCTGGGCCCTTTTTATGGTTACAGTATATAAGTGTTATTTACCAAAATGAATGTCCATTTCTAACAACGACTGAGGGACTGACATCCCTCCAAACCCACGTTATGCAAGGCAGCCGTCATCACAGGAAATGTAATAAAACCCCTAGTATGATGTCGTCATGGTGACGTTTTAATTCCCCTTTTGCTTTAAGCAAACTCTGCAAAAAAAAGTTTCCCTTGGAAATGCAGAATCTTATTTGAAGTGCACAAATATCAGTACGCAATGTTGTGTTTGCTGAAGTGCCTCTCCGAGCCACCCGTTACTCTTTTTCTGAGTGCTTCGAAGTTACTTTGGAATGTTTTCATCCCTCTAGTGAGGTATTTCTTAAGAACTACAGACAAGTGTATTCCCGTGCCAGACGTAACCGCAGCGTGCAAAAATACAAAGCTTCGTCGGGTGTTTATCTAACTTGTTGGACGGCGATTATTAGGGGTTATACTAGTCGATACGAAACATTTGCTTTTCGAGTCGCCGACAAGCACGCCTTTTTGCCTGCTAGGTGGTCAAGCGAAACTGACAAATTCATTTAAATAATTGATGATAGCTTGTAGAGTTCTGTTTTTGGCGCACTTGCAATAAGAATCTATCCATTTATATTATTGTAGTTCATATACAATTGTTGACATCCAGTGAGGCCCACAGCACAAGTCCTCTCAAGTAATCAAAATGGGCAATTATGACCAAATAAAATTGCAAACGATTAGCAGTAAGGATGTTTTTCTGGCAGCTACAAAACAGAAGTTACCAACAAAAGGCGACTAAAAGAAATATACATTGAACAGTAAAACAGTAACTTTGTGAAAAGACAAGAAGAGTGGGAATTCGATTTAGCATATAGTCCAACCTTCATTGTCGACAATGTCCACCGTATGTTCAACGGCACGTTGACGGCACAGACGCTGAATTCCTCGCAAATTAGTCTATAGAGATATTAGACTTGCACAGCATCTGCCTACCGACCCCTACCTCTGACTTAGATTCGGTGACAAAAAGGCCGGATGCAGGACAGTATGCAGTATGTATGTGTGAACCCGCACCTAGACGTACCACCACACCCTATGGTCCACGACGTGAACTGTGCAGGATTTTATGCATAAGGGAAGGGGAGGAGTGTCCCAGAATCCACCTGGCGCGGCGTTTTCGCGCACATGGGTCTGCCATCACACTCCAATATTGGCGGTTGTGATAAGCGTGAATTTCCGATCTCCGATCGAATTTCAGGCTTGGTCCGGCGCATCCCCATGTGGGTACAAATTCAGCACGTGCAACCATGATGAATGCATGGCCACAGTCTAATTTCAGAAATAAGGGAGACTTACTTCCAGATCAGCAGTGCATTTTAATAGGCGTCATTGAATCGACAAAACCTGGGTCTGAGACTTTGGCTACTAAGCGTATGGCAAGTACTAAGAAAAAATACGCATCTTTATACGCCGTCTATTTTCTTTACAAAAGTTATCCTGACTGTCTGTGGTTCAGACCTGAAATTGCCAGAAAATGCAAAACACTTTGTCCCGGCGTGACATTTTACCGCACAATATAATATCGCTACAAAAATATATCGACAAGTTGAATGGCAGGTACTGTCTTGACTGGTGGGATAAAAATCCAATTTTTAATGTGCTCCTTAGCCGAAACGGCCAATAGACGTGAGTTCAGACATCAATGTATGGGTTGACGATGAAAGCATATGCGCTATTTGCTGCTCCCTAATTAATCTTTAAACTCGGTTAGGACATACCTGCATTTGTCTGGCGAGGCATTGTCTAAAGCGCTCCCCCTTGTTATAATGTTGGAGCATTTCTAAAATGGTTGCTGATGTTTTATGCCCGTAACAATCGTTTCTTCGGTCCTAGTTCAATGTCTCCTAAGGAAGTGCTATTTTTTGGCCATACTACGATAGGCTTATTCTTATACATGATTTACTGATGGCATACGTACAGAGGCATTGAAAGACAGACTGCCAATGTACCATCGCAAATAAAGCAACTGATGCTGTAGATGAGATTACGGATTTTTATGGGTCTGCTAGATAGCATCATTTTTTTTCCGCAGTGCCCATAAACCTGGCAGATATCCCGCCCGACTCTTTCGCCGCATCTATATACATCTTGCAAAGTATGCTTCAAACTGCGGCTAATGTGCCAACTCATGAAATGTTAGCTGTAGGACTATCATATTAATTTTTATATCGTAGAATGCTGGAATATTCTAGTCTCAGGATGCCGGCTTTCGGACGAGCATCTTACCGGCCACCCGCGTATTCTGCGTTTCCTAAACGTAATCATTCGAGCAGTCTGTACGTTTTCCAAGGATATTTGTTGTGCTTAAAATTTCAAATATATGTTATGAGAAATGTGCTCAAAAACATCCCATATTGCGTTCATTTGGCAGCAAAATAAGTCGTCTTCAAATTTGGTGTTTGAAGATTAAACTTTTTCCGTCCTTTAATACATTCTCGCAATTTTCGAATAGTTTTGAACCCGACCTCTACTAACAGTTGCATTTCGGGACTCAAAACTATAAACTGCATGCCTGCTGTGCAAAGTGAATCACACATTTCTGGATGCATTTATAAAAAGGACATACAGGGCTCACGCAATTTAATTATATATTTGAATCCATTTTTTCCTTTTAAGAACAGCATTAATAAATGTGTTAATGCGATGATGTACGATTGGACATTGCACGGTCTCGAAAATCTCCATAATCAGAGACGCTTTTTCAAAACCAAAAGATACTCTTTCTTCAAGCATAAAATCTGAATAAAGACGTCACATTCTGCAAAATGAGCACCAGGAAAAATATTTGTTTTGCATTTGTTAATAAATTGCGTTTACATGAATATGAAAAAATGTGTGCTACTGAAATAGTCACTTTCATGGATGTGAATTGCGCACGCGGTCAGTAAGAATCTGGCTCTTTAGACGGTTTCTTGATATGACTGGGAAATCTTAGAATTATGCGACACGACAATTATAATGACAAATCTGATTTAGAATATTTTTCGAACTGAAAATACATCTTTGAATTTCAGTCAACACCTCATGAAAGGTCATATCTAATATTAATTCTGCAGGGACTTGGTGGTATGCACTATTAATGTCGACAGTCTACAGGTTGGAACTCAAAAAGCCCTATAACATTAGACTGTTAATTTATTTTTCCGATCGATCAAGTTGTTCTGAGGAGAAAAAGTGACATTTCGTATAATTTTAAGAGGACGCATACACCTACCGATTCTGTCCGAACAAAGAAGAGCTAAAAGCCTTCGCACCCCAACCAAATAATCAGTAAGATAAAGTGAATGAAAACCATGGGCGAATCAAAAGTGAAAAAACCAAAAATTCCCTAGAGTTGTAAAAAAAGCTGTGGAATACAGAACCGGCTTCTTTGTGGTTCTGGTCAGAAAACATCAAAATCGGAACTACAAAACGATCTGGAACTAAATGCGCACCCTTTTCGTTAGTAACACTTTTCAGAATGCTGTGTCGGTCCCTTACCGCTGATCGTGTATCCTGCTATTACTCAGTAAAAGAGGCAAAGAACCATTTAAAAGCTATTGAAGTGAAACCCTTGACTTGTGATCTTCTTTTGCAGAAATCCTTCTGCCAGTAATTCGGGAAGTTTTTCCTTTATACAGACGTCCAATTGCTAAGACACACATGGAGTTGAAAAAAAAATTTAGAAAAACGCCTATTACCTAGCCAGCAGATTAGATAAAAAGGGAAGAGCATGCTGATCTTGTTCATTTTTTCTGAAATAAATAGAAAAACTCTGCTTCAATTATCCGAATCGAGAATTCGTAGGGTGACGCCAACGGCGGAATAAAAATGTCTGATTTACCGTTATTACAGCACAGACTATGGTTGAAAACAGAGACACTTTGCGTTTTAACATTCTTGTACCGCCATCCGACACACCTGCCGGAGGCTAAGTTATCGGTGGGCCCACTTGTTTCCCCAGGTACTTTGGCATAAAGATGAATAATTTTTGCAGAATCAGCCAAAAATCATCAAATGCAGAAACGTGGACGGTGGCAGAAAGAATATGATAATTTCTAAGGACCAGTCGACTAACTGCTTGAGAAGGCTAAATATTGACAAGTTCATAAGCAAGCACAATTTTCAGCGACCGAGCCCACTGCTTTTCATGGCTCTAGACTAAATGGCTAACAAAAAGTTCAGGAAGACTGCCTTCGAATGCGACCGATTTTAGAAACACAGAACCTCCTAAATCAGAAGAGGAAAAATGTTCTTAGATTGCGAAATATACCATGAAAGTATTTGAAGGACCAGACCTAAAGAGTTTTGATGACAGGAAGAGGCTACTAAGGAGGCTACTTTCTGATGTTTCGCACACAGACATGGTGATAAAAGGTAGTGTTGATAGTTCTAAACAAACGCCATCCATAGGGGGTCATAAAACCTTAAAGAGCATAATTGCAGAAAAGCATTATCCATAAGGACGAGCGGGGACGAAACAGCCGCTTCTGGCTTTTTGGTCGTCATCAGTCAACCACACGCAACCGCAAAGGATGCAACCGTCAAGGCCACCCCAAGGCAAGACGGGACGAGTAATTTTCTAACGTGGTTAGTGCGCTTATCTCCACCATTTTTAATATGTCCGATCGCAACTGACTGGACAACAAGTCCATGGCTTAGTGGCTAATGTCGTTTGACTTGTAGCCAGCAGGACGCCGGGGCGAGCACCAGCTGTTCTACACTTCAGATTTCGGCGACCCCCTTAGGTGGTTTTTTTTAAATTATCTAGGTATGTGTGGTGCGGCCTCAAGGCACAGTGGAACTAGTGTGTCCCGAAGCGTGATCGTGTGCGCCATTCTATCATGTTATATTCCTGGTCGCAACCGACAGGAAAGCGAGCTAGTGGCTCAGTGGTTAGGGACGCTAAACGTCTAGCCAATAGGTTTCGATTTCGATCTTCAAGAGCTGCATGCCTCGGCGTTGGGTGCTGATGACTAACGACGGCTAATAACTCGGAGATAACTATTCGCTCTGGCCAGGTTCGAGCGAAAGCTCATATGCAAAAATGGACAAACGAGTTCAGTGAATTGATCAGTACGTGCCTTTTTACCAGAATGGAATTAGTCAAACGGTCTTAAATGCAAGAGCTGTTTTATGATCGAAGAATATCCGAAAGGGTAATGATGGACTATTAAACGTTCAGCAGCCAAAAAACTCAGAATTCAACTTTTCAACTGCAGCCTGCCCGTTTGACACATATAACGACTGGATGCGCCCAGCAATATGAATTTATACAGTGTCAGTGCATAATATCAAGGTCAAGGTAAAAGACAATTTATAATCGGATGAATAACGTCTCCATAAGCATCATATGAGAAAGAGAAAGAATGAATTTTAACAACAAATGATCACCACGAGTACATCGAGGCGTGAAGGTTACCAGGGATATTGCCGATTTACCAGGTGGTCTAACTGTTTGCATAGGTGTGATTTCTCCCTCCATAGGTGAGCTGCTTGCGAGCTGCGCAAGTTGCGAGCTGTCTGTGCTCAGATAAGTACTCGAAAAGATGTTTTAAGTTCGACAACATGACTGCTAAACAACAGGTGTTTCGTTGTGGACGAAAGAGGGGTTTTTTTCCTGTTTGAAAATCCCATTTGGCAAATGTTCAGCGGCCCTGGTTGCCAATTGCATTTGAGTTTGCCCTGTGTACTTGCATCTACAAGTGCATGTGAATTCATACACGCAATCGGAGTAGGCGTGCGCCAGCAAGGCCTCCCTTGTCAGGTTAATTGGGCGGCTTTCGGTGACGAAGACGAGCTCTGCTGCGTCATACGTCCGTACTAGGGTGCAACGCAAACGTCGCCTGATTGTGTCATAGACGTTGTCACCCTTAAAACGTAACTATATCGTCAGTTCTGCCCGTAAATGGTTGCTGCTCTTCTTAATGAAGCGTGCAGGATAATCATGATTACTGATGGTTTCTTTGATGCGATTACTTTCTGTATCTGGGGTCTCCCTAAAGAAATTATTTGTCTTTCTTTGAAAAAGGGTATCTACAAGCTTCCGTTTCCATTGTATCGACATAGTAAATTTAGAATGTAAGTTTTGCCCTTTCCACAAATTTTCGTGGAGGACGGAGTGTCTTATTGAGCCATCATTTTCTCTAGAAAGGGCAACTTCTTATTATACAGCTCTATCTCCATCGTGATTTTGATTTGCGGATATAAATTATTCGTCACATGAAGTGGGTCGGCGGCGTCCTTCTTGCTATCGAAAATCGTGAATATATCATCCAAGTATCTCCTGTATGATGCTGTCATGTTGAATTATGATGGCGCCTTTTCTTCTAGGTGACCCATAAAAACGTCTGCGAAGGTTGGCCTGAGTGGACTACCTAATGCGACCTAGTCAGTTGTCTATAGAGTTCCCTGTTGAACAGAAGTTAAACATCTTTGGTGCAAAGTACCGGCTGATCGCGCATACAACATTTATTGTTGCACCTAACGATACAGTAGTGAACAAGGACTCAATGTTTAAGGAAATCATATATTGTTAGGGATGATTTGGTGCTAAATTTCTTCAATGAAATGAAGACTAATTTGCAATGCGAAGGTTTAAATTAACTGTTTATTTGGTTCTAGTTTCTTGGCAAGCCGCTGCACTAGACCCTGTTGAGGCGAATTAGGCAAAGAGAGAATTGGGCGTCAAAGTATTCCCATTTCGGGCGTTTTTGATGGACCATATAGTCTGGGGATATGTGCGCCTCTGGATTTTAGGAATGGTGAGATTTCAGTACCAATTAGGATTTTATTCAGCAACTGTTTAACTTTTTTTCAGACTGGGTATTCCAATTTCTAGGCTTCACCGCTTCCTGATGTCGGTAGTCGAACTTTGCTTTATAATTTAAAATGTACTTCATTTTCCTCACCTATATTTTTCGGTTAAGAACACTAACACCCTGGCCTTTGTCAGACTTACAAATAATTATTTGCTCACGACGTTTCAGTGCGGATAGAACAGCTATGTATTCTTTGGCTAATGGTATACGTTGTCTTATAGGAGCTTTACGATACTGACAGGCAACGTCTGCCGATTTCGATTCCATCCAGCCAACATCATCAGCGGATGTGGGTACTAGGTAAGCCAGTCGAGAATTCAAGTCTTCGAGCTAAACCTCAATTTTACTGGGTTTAACCTTCTGTTTGGAACACGAATGTCGTGTCGTAGTGATAACGCCTCCAACTATAGCTTCTTTCTTTTGATGTCCTACAGATTGAGGATAGTTCCGTCTGCATTCAGAGGTAAGTAATCGTCTGTAGACTTCCTGAACAATGTCTCCCTTAGTTTAAAACATTGTGAGTCTCTTGTTTTACTTTATATGATACACATATGATTCACGAATATTCACTAACTTAAGACAATTATCTTGTCAAGAATGCGTTTTTCTGATCCAAACGAGATTTGCAAGCTTCGACAGCCTTACCTCAGTCCTCAATTTTGATTACGTAGGACGGTCTAGAATATTCATGTTTGGACGTTATTTTCCCCGACGGAGAATCTTGTAGAACTCCACTGGGTACTCCTTGCTGCTTATGCAATTCTGACAAAAATCAATCTGTGTGTTTTCTTTCGTTATTCTGCATCGTAATTTTAGAAGTCTGTCCAATGCTTTAATTATATTCAAGGGAAGGTGTTGGTTGAGAAATCTGAAGCATATTTTCCCGGATATGAATTGCTAACAGGCATGTACAGTGATATTTATTGGTGTTGGCCAACTATATCCAACACCAAAATGTAGAACACATGGAGCTCGATTCCGCGACCTGTTAATTAGAAGTCCTACGCCCCCTAATCACTGTGCCATTAGTTAGTTGTCCCGTCGATCGGTAATGCTAGTCTGCCTATGTCCCGCGCCGCTGTACGGCTCGAGAGAAAGAGAGAGTCCTAAGGCACATCGGGACGAATGAGCTCTGTAAATTCTATCAACGTATATTTTCGATCGCAGCCGACGGAGGCTGTGGCCCAATGGTTAGGGACGTTGGACTACTAACCAACGGATTGTGGGATCGAGCCCTAGGCCTTGAGCACTTTTGGATTAGGCATGCCTAGTTAACGTCGGCCAATAAGAAAGAAACGGTCAATTCTGTCCCCTTTGTCTTTGCTGATGATGTTATGTAGCGACCGAGGACGTCGGAGTTACTACATGCACAGTTAAATAAACCACCTTGGGTAGCTTTCCGATTATGTAAGGTTGGATAGAGTTTTTAAACACCACGTCAGACAAGCATATAGGGATGTTATAAGAAAAGGGGTTTCCTGTACAATGCGTGATCGATCTCATTAAAAATTTGCCGAGATTCCAAAATGCGTTTTCGATAAGGGAGGATTAATTAAATAAGGTTGTAATGCTGATTATCTTACAGAAAAATCCTATATTATTTCGGACTCGCAGGACACCGGCTTTAAAATGCACTTATTTTTGACCTGCGGAAACCACACTCGTTAAAAAATGACTACTTAAGTAGCATGCACTTTTTACACTAATTTATGGTTGTTTTATAAATTCAAGTATGCCTCATGGAAAAAATACTCACAAATATGTTTTATTTTATTCGTTTAGTTGAGATTCAAATTTTTTTGCATTTTATATCCCAAGAAAAGTTTTCTTCCGATTTTAAAAAAGTTTCTAATTGTGGGATTTTTACTAGCGCGTGGTGTCCCTACATACAGCATCGAACGTGTTCGATTAACAATGCCCTCATGAAATGTACAACAGGGTCGACATCCATTGCAAACTGTTTCGAAATCTAGACGGTACCTTCTTAAAGGAATGGAGAAATATGTGATTTTTGTTACGCGGAAAGTATGCACCTTGTCGCTTTTTAACTTCTTCAGAAATTATCTACGAAGTTGAAGTAGATCAGTTTATTCAAGGTGTATAGACACATACCGAGAATTGTATACATGAATGTGTGGGTCAAAGTCCAAATTACTAAATTGGAGTATTTACCAGAAAGCACACGGTGAATGCTGATGGACCCACTGACGAGCCGAACCCCTCGCATCGGTGTCATGCAGCGGCAAAACACGCGTGTATGGGTTCTTGACTAGTAACCGTGCAGTTAGTATTGTATCCCCTTAACCTAAAGTATGCTATTAGCTGCCTGTCGTAGTTAATGTATATTACGCAGTTATCATCTGTGGCTGATGGAGTTTGACCCAAATATTCAGGCAAAAAATTCTTGGTCTGTGCCTATAGACCTTGTATAAACTGATCTACTCCAACTTCGTTGATAATTTGTGAGGAAATAAAAAAGCAACAATTTCTAAGGTGGAGTGTCTACCAGAAAACACACATCGGCTAAACACGCGTTATGGGCTTTTGGCTAGTGCCTGCGCTGTTTATATAGTATCATCTCACTTTAGGTTATACACCTTGTTGACTTAAATCGCCTAACGCTAATGCGACGACTAATCAGGCTGCAAATTATTCGGGAATTAAAAAACGTTTTTAAAATCCAATTATACGCTTTCTCAGAGTATATAATTTAAAGTTGGCGTAATTCTCTATTAGACGACTGAACGAAAGCATAATTTTTTTCGTGATTTCCAAAAAATATATTTGAATTTGCAAGGCCATCGAAAATTGTTGGGAAAATGCATTCTACTCAAATGGTAATTTTTAACGACTGTGGTTTCTATATGCAGTCAAAAATGAGTGTATTCAAAATCCGATTTCTAGCGAGTATGAAAAAATATAGGATGTTTCTGTACGGTAATCAGCATTGCAATCCCGTTTATGTAATCCTTTCTAATCAAAAACGCATTTCGGAATTTCGGCCAACATTTCTTGAGGTCGGTCACGCACTGTATATGCAATTTACATGACAAAATGATAGAGTAGAAAAAGTGAAAAATAACGAATAGAGTAAGTAGCGAGGTACTGCTCAAACGATCCAAATGTCATGTCAGCTAGACGCCCAGTGGGGTTTGCAGCGCCGTCGGCCACATGGAGTTAAGGTCGACAAGAAAGACGAGTGCGAACGGACAGCCAGAGCGGGTATGCGGCATGAGCGGTAGGAGAGGAAGTAACAGTGGCCGTTCTCACTGTTAAACGACCACACCCATCGGGGATCCGCACAAGTAACTGAACTCGGCTCGTTCAAACAACCCTGTTGAACTTGTGACGCGTTACGGTTGCTCTGCCTATATTACGCGCCGCTGTGATGCTGCTCGAGAGACAGTCCGAAGGCACAACGAGTGATTTATGTAACGCGATTGGTGAGCGTCCCTCTACTGATTGCACCTTCTTTCACAACTAATGCGTCATCTTTGCATTTCCCCTACGAAATCACCGATCTTCTGAATTTTAGCAAACAGCAAACAGTGCATCCGCGATAGCAAACTGTCTTATTGTTGGTCATGCACAGCAAAATAGTAGATCTTTGACTTCCTTACGTACATATTTCATTTTTCAGCCCTGGTACTTAATATGTAACGACCTGGATGCCGACTGTAGCTTCCGCAGCAACTGCTGTCGGCTATTCATTATTTCATTGTCTTTTTAAATCGTCAATACAAGTTTAAGATGGGCTTTTTGAGAAATTTGAAGCAGTATTCTCCCACTTTCCGAATCATCCGAGTGCTTGGGCTTATTAAGGCGCAATGTTTGGTTTTTACCTCCAAATACCACTTAAATATTTTTAAAACGACGGGATTGTTAGGGGAGGAGCTTGAAACAAGCGTCCAAATCTTTGGAGTTAGTGTGTTGCGCGAAAAATGGTACCTTCAGAATTATCGTACAATGCCGGGATTTGTGTAGATGGCCAATTGTAGCCTTGGTCGGGACATTTTGGCCTCCCGAGCACTGCTTCTCTTCCTGTAATAGTATTAAGCACGGCTGTCTGAGCTTGTCGGACGGAAGCTGTCTCGCTAAGGCAAATACCCAAGCGAGACATGTCCTCATCTTCACTGTCGAACTGCGTTCTTAATCTATTTGGGTAACTTAGGGTCCTCCTCATGAGTTACTATTTGGCACGCAGCGCAGGCGTTTGCGGGACGGGTTGTCATCAAGTCTTGTTCTGAAAGCATCTGGTTTGCTCGCATTTCCAGATATTTGGCCACAAAAGATGAGCCTAGCCCAAAATTGTGCAAATCTCAAGCAAAAATGATTATCCGGCGGTAGCAGCAGCAGCAGGAGTTGGAAACTTGACTCGCCGCCCACAAAACGGAACAATGTGATGATCCGCTGATGAGAGTTACTCTCCGTGTGGTGGCAGCATCCTTGATCCTTTTTCCCCAAATGGTCAGCTCCAACGAATCTCATTTATTCCGTGACAGGAAAGAGAGGAGGAAGAAAGCCGAGATTCGGGGCAACAAGGTTACAAACACAAAAGACTTAATTGCTTATTAATTTTGACCGGAAAATGTAGCATATAAACGTCGGTTTTCGTAGATTAAGACGGACACTCGTTAATTCTCACTTAATTGTATTGCCACGCCATTTCATGAAGCGATCTAGAGGTAACAATGTTAGTGATATTAAAAAGATACTACCTGGAGTCAAAAAGCAACACTTTTCTCTTTTTCAATTCTTATAGAAATGCCGTGAGGAAGGTTTGCGATAATTAGCCAAATGCTTTGCTGCTGTATCATCACAGTTGGGCTTGTCGACTAGCTAAGTAAGTAGGTGTTTTCTTACCTGTATCTCAAGACGAGCCCATTTGCATCCGAATCTGCATCTGCCATAAGGCTAGATAAAAAATACTATAAAATTACCTTGAGGTGCTTATCTATGCATAGCAAGACGAAGCTAATTTAGGGCACAACACTCTGGGAATATGAATAACGGGAAATTTCACCTTGTTGATCTCATTGACTTTCCATTGTATACTGTCTGCAACCCCACTGACGTCCTCACTTGTAGAACACGTCAACATCTTTATAAAAACGCACTTAAATTGTCTATTATCCAAGCAACTCTGACAAAGAGGATAATTTTGCTGCTGTGCATTAAAAAGGAAAGTTTTCCTATGCACTGAAAAATTCAAACGAAATCTGAGCTATCGAGGACTGTCCTCCCAGTGCACTATTCAAATGCATAATTAAGAAAACAAAAAACAAAAAAACAAAACAAAAAACAAAAAAGCAAAACCAAAACAAAACAAGCAAAAAACAAAAAACAAAAACAAAAAAACAAAACAAAAAAAAACAAAATAAAACGCAAGAAATTTTCTTTGAAGCTGTTCTTTGTATCAGCCCGAATATTTCAAAAGGCCGCTCAACAGTCCCATATTTACAACGTTAAAGTTTACACAGGAATATAAACTGAAGCGTTTTAAAGGAGTGCCACTGACGGTCTGAGGGCTGAGTCGGGTGCGAGAAGTATATTGCGTGGCAGTCTGCAAACTGTCCGCTATTACTTTACTCATATGACTCGGCAACAGTCCATTGTTTTTACGTAATTGCAGTGCAGTAGCAGATGGATTTCAGTTCAACTATTCATATAAAACTTTGGGCCATGCCCGAAAAAGCCCGTTTCGAAAGATTAACTCCAAGTTCGCGAATTAATTTCCTCGGAAATTAAACAAGGCATTTATACGTAATCACCCTTTGTGCAGGGTCACATGCCCAATGTCTCACGAACGAGGGAACTAAGGGGATACCTTGCCGGTGACGTGTCTCATGAAATGTTGACCGATCAATCATGTCGGATACTGACATTCAAAACCACTTAGTTTTTGCCGCACGCGAAACTACGCTCGGTCTAGATGACAGCTTGTTGCTTTGAGATGCTTAGTGGCATGGTAGATGAAGAACGCAAGAACAGGAATTTATAGTTTGGTCTCTGTGCAAACAGTTTATCGCAGAAAATTGTCAATAGTCCCGAAACTGAAATCCCATTGTGTTAAGGCTAACATTGAGTATACTTGTAGCTAAAATATCAGCCTTCTCGAGCACGTTTTGTCCTAAAAGTTGACCCCGCACCCTCACTTTGCAGAAAGAACATGATGTATCTCATTATTTTTGCAGTTAGTGCCGAGCAAAATGGCACTAATTCTCTGTAAGCTTATTAAAATGATAGATTATTAAACGCTTTAGCTCATTGAGAGGTACTGTTATCTTTACGTGGGGATTACTAATGATAAAAGTTTTATTGAAACGATTCATTAACTGCACAGTGCAGCCGGCGATGCAGTTCAAAATGCGTCTTGACAAAAAACTGAGTGAGTTTTATGGCTTGTACGAGGTGCCGTCATTTTCGTTATTTAGTTTCACGTTAAGCACGTGCTCTGCTACTTGAGCAAGCGGTTGTAAACGCAAATGGGTGGCCAATTATCCTGCCCATAACCTTCAAAATTCCAATCGAAAGGATAACCCCACTTGCAACTCTAACTCTCTATGAAATTAAACACAAAATCAGTTCTAAATTAGAAGGCTAATTTTTCTTAAGCCCTATCAAAAAGATCTTTAAATCACCAGTTTACCAGCATGAAAGATTGCTCATCAACATTATTATTAAAGTCTTTCATCACATATGCTTAACCGATTTCCGCTCCCTCGTTACCTCATTCGCGTTATATTAACAAAAAGGCGACAATAAAGGGGGCTACTTCTACGTAAATGACCCTCACTTGGTCAAGTACCCGCCTGCAGCGGTGCGCGTAAACATGCAGATTAGCATTACAACTCTGTTGCGTGTATGAAGACAAAGAGTTGCAATCAAACTACCAGATTCTCAAAATCTTTTCAGTGTATCTCCTTAAGTAGACTAATAAGGAGGACAATTCAGATGTCAGCAACCCCTCTCATGAAATGCTATCGGAAGTTATGAAATTTGGTTTCGATAAGGCAGTATCACTTAGTAACGCATAGTTCCATAATATTTCGGACATCTCAAGATGTTGATTTTAAAAGCATTCCTTCTCAGTCGCCTATAAAATCCACACTCGATAAGAATGGGTAGTAAATTAACTTTAATTTTTGGCTACGTTTTAACCGTTTTATAAATTAAAATATACTCTGTCGAAAATACACATGCTAATATTTCATCTTGTACTTATGCAGTAGAAAATTACCCCTCTTTCAAATTTATGCCCAATCAAAAGTTAATTTTTAGTTAAAAAAGTTTCTAATGATGGTATCATTTAATACTGCATAACGGCTTTTCATGAATCATTTAATCTTTACGACTATTACTGAGAATTGCAAAATATACAATATATTCCACATATTTTCACAATTTTATAAGCCGCGTGGGGTTACTTCTACATTTAGTAGAGGGATGCATGATTTTTCCAACAAAGACATTATAACGCTTGCAGTTGAAAACTCTTGATACAAATGTAACCTCAGAGAAAGCCCGCTTTTAGTTAAGTATTGAACATTATTTTATAGTCCAAAATACTCCCTCGTGGAGTATATGCTCGCAAAACGACATGCTCTGATTCCATGAAATGTACAAAAGTATATGATTGTGCATTCCTCATTAAAATATTTTGAAATCTATAGGAAAATTTGAAATAAAATATAGAACTGCATGCCACAACAATAGTCATTTTTTCAGTGGGTGTTGATCTTGCAGTCCGTGGGGGAGTATATATGACAGTCAAAATTTTCTCGTGTCTGGCATATCATAAGGTTATATGCATGGTGTTAAGTATCACAACACCACTAATGTAATATTACCTACACGAAAACGCGTTTCAAAATTTATGTTCAAATTTTGAAAGAACAGTCCTTAATTTAAACTTCACTATCTGGCTGGACTTTGAATAATCGGCTACTCCTTCTCCTTGTATGTCTTGAGTTCCAAACTTTGATTTCGCCTCCTTATAACTGATGAATTATAATAGACGGTCTTCAAAGTATTTCATGAAAACCACGGTTTTATATCCATGCGGGGTCCTGTTTATAGTATCTTAGCAGCCAAAGTAGATGTTTGCAAAAATGTGCGTGTAGGTCACGCTCAAGCCTCAAGTTATAGTTTATCGCTCAAATTATGTAGTCTGGACTTATGGGGAATATGATTTATTTCTTCCGCAGTTAATTAGTTGAACGTTGCAATGACACTTCACTGAAAAACGATTGTCTTTGTAAGTGTCTAGGCCACAAGTTTGTGAAAGGTCCGGGTTAACGCCTACCAGTGTTCTAATTCCTCCCAGAACTCTAATTCCAACACATAAGCTGATTAAACCATACGATCTGTGACTTACAACACATTCGACGAACAGTGCTTTGCATTTGCTATTGGACTATAAGTACCTTAGTTCCATTACTAACTCGGGCAATATGAGTAATTTTTTAGAGTTCTGCTGCAAGTTAATGCATAGGTTTGGCCTTTTCAATACTCTTTCAGATCTCCGACATCATCCCAGCTAAGAAACTGAACTCGGTTGTTGGAAAGTTTTCATGCTGGAGCTTATTATCCGGCGCGACAGAAGACAAGGGTGGCGGGTGCACAAATCATGCAGTATGTGATGCAGTTTACGTGTAATCGTAAATATATCAAATTAGTTATCCGTGCATGACGCGGTGACCACTTGATTGTCCGTTGATGACTTTGATTCAGTCTCCCGTTATCATCAACTGGTGTGAGGATTAATGGGTCTTTAGATGTATAAGTACGTACATTTCACCTGACAACTCAGGAAATGTCAAAAACTTCACAAGAAAAACTCATAGGGCGTCCCTAAGTTTTCCCAGGGTTGAACAACTGACTGTTTTTAGAAAAATGGATAGGTTCGTCTGTAAACTTAAATTAGTTTTTAAAATGGGCTATATTGCAAATAATTTATGAAGGATAACCTCAAAGGGTTACAAGGGTGGGGACGTAGGAAAGCGGTAAAAATGTGAAGAAAAAGATAAAAAGTACTTTAAACGAAGGAGAAAGTTTGCCAGATGTAGGTAGTCGGGTTGTCTGCAATGTTTTGTTTAAAACTTTTATATTGCATAAAATCAACCTCTTCCCGAATTGAAAAACCTTTCTTTGCCCTATACAAACTTCGAAAGACTTTCGATAGAATTGAGATGCGGATTTTTGGCAAGAATATCAATAGATAAGTGGTGGTCAACTGTTGTCTTAAAGGTCTGTCGGTATTTGTAAGCCTTGCCAGCATTACGCCATTATTTCCTCGGAAATTAAACAAGGCAACTTAAAACTGTAGTTCATTTACCTGAAAATACACGGGAAAGCTGGGGAACCCACTGACGAACCGAACCCCTCGCAGCTGCGTCAGGCAGCGGCATAAGATCGGCGAAACACGCGTGTGTGGGCTTTTAGCTAATACCTGTGTTGCTAGTACGGTAAATCATTGCACAGATTCACACATGTCTAGAGCAGTGGACAAGAGTATTTTTGCGTAAAATCACAATATCTTTTCGGCGTGGATAGATGCCGTTGTGATGGAAGACTTTCGTCACAGTATCCGCGAACATCCTGATATTCTGTTTCCGTAGAGGGCTACCACACTGAGCCCTCATCGAATCATATTGGCATCCAAATTATCAGCCGTCGACTGTACTTGGGAGGTGAGGTCGGAGACATATGTTCTCATAAAAATCTCTTTCCACATATGGCAACCTAAGTCGACCATCTTTTTATATCTAAAAACGAGACTTCACCGCAAAAGTAAATGCTATTCCAGAATGGAGCAATTTAGTCACTAAAGATTTTTGTGAAAGGAAACGTTGCCTAATAAACTTCCCACTTGAAAATCGTCTGTTTGTGGCCTTTTGCTTGTGAAGTTTAACTTCCTGCGTCTTTTCTTCTGACTATGTTCGTGGAGAACAGCTGAAGATGTTCTCTGAGAATGGTCTCAATAGTTATATAATAAAAATTTTGATTCAATACAAATACGATCGTCGTCTTTTTGCTTGAAGACTATTTTGGCCCTATTTAATTATTTCAGGGCACGGTTCTACCATCAACAATTCACGACAGGGTGGCCCTATTTAATATTGAAAATACCTGCCAACGACTCACATAACAAATCGTCCGTTGTAAATTTCTGTGTTTTTTTGTAGCCGGCTGCCGATAGAGTCTGTCTGAACATCCTTATCGAAAAGTTTGACCGAACAAAGTTACGGCATGTCGCGAGTACCCAGGTTAAATGTGCGCCCCGTAATTGGCGGCACTGTTGGACGAACTATTGTCAAACAATTTTTCAACTGAGTTTTAGAACGTAGGGCGCGATCAATGTGTAAATCATACTTTTAGAAGCCACATCTGCCTTTGTTTCTTGTAAATAATACGATTTCTCTTACCTGCACCCATTTTCCACCTTACGACGGGATTTATTTCAGATGTTTCCTGACTATAATAATGTCCGCGTGCATTGCAATGCGGCAAAACAAGATTTGCTATACTTGTCAATTAGTTGGGTATCACGAAAAGTCAGATATGACTCAGATCTGGCCGGTTTTTCTTTAATAAAACAGACATGAAATGAATTATTGTTTAGTAAGTGGTTTTTTGGCTTAAACCAACAATAATGCTAAATGCATGGCATGCTACTCGCTTGAATTTCAATCACGCCATTTTGTGCGTCCACCTATTTACTGTACGTTGCCAAGACCAAATGGATTAGGGAGTGGCCTTCTGTTAGAAAGGGAACTGACGATGGTGTCCAACCACCTAAACAAACAGATTTCCCGCGTTGGTCATTTTTGTCTATTTCTCTCTCTCTCTTCCACTCTTCCTCTCGAAAGTGAGTTTTAACTTCGTCGAATCTTGAAGTGTGTCCGGATCCCATGGAACTTATTGCAACCTAAGAGGTAAAATCAGTCCTCGTTCCCTCTGAAACATGATAGGCCGGACTGCCCAACGCAGCAGATTGGCCTTCGACAGGATCAGGATCCAATTAAATGCAGCAGAACTTTTGCTTTTGAACTGGTTTTTTTGGTCTCAGCACTTGACACCAGGCGATCATCTCTGCCACTCCAAATTCAAATGGTCTGAGGCGGTAACTGGTGACACCCGGTCTCCAAAATGTGGAGTCGGTGTAGTGTGATCCATCATCTCGTCTGTATATGCACCCCCGGCAGAAGTGCTTGGGCAAATATTCAGTCCGCTCACTCGTCTGCACCCAGACAGCCTCATTTTCCGGTCTACAGTAGTGCCTCTCAGCGCGTCAATAGCGCACACTTACGTAACTGCTCACGTGGTTAGTCGGGTTATCAGCATTATTTATGAGTAACTGCGTCACGTTCGCCGTTTTTCATAATATTTGCGCGGACGACAACAACAACGGCCGTCCGCAGGTTGGTATCATCCCTCCGGGGAAAGGGTTATGAAGTATTATTTTGAATTTCAGTAGTCCATCAGACTCGATGAGGACGAAAGTAGTATTTGTCAGCCGGAGCCCGAATTTCGGTTCGGGAAATTAAAAGTACGGGGATTCCCGTTGTTACAGGGCCGTCTCGTCCATCGTTCCTTAGATTGATGAACCCTTTGACCTGACTTTCACCTGCGTATTAATTATTTCGTAATGTGTACAGCATTTCTGAGGCGGAGCGTTTAAAGTTGAAAGCTTATGGCCTGTTCAAGATGAATCCTCTTTTAAAAGTATCCACTTTTAAAACTAAGTTAATGGTTTTGAACGGTGAATTCGGTTAAGAAAAGGTTAAAGTGAACTTGACCTCTTAATGTACTGAGGCACCTCTCTTGTCCGGCGACTGATGATGCGGTCTATTGTGAGTCAAGCAAGATTATAATTCAAGCAACCAAGCCTTATTTTCAATTGAATTATAAAACTCACGTTTTCAAATGCATTAGCAACAATTTTATTTTTATGACGACTTTCCAATAGCAAATGGTTAAGAAAATTGAAGTAAGGCCCATACGACCAGTTTTGGGCATACGCGAAATGTTACTCATTGAAAAAACATTTGGGAAGAATAACCAAAATTATAGGCTTTGAAGTTGCATTACGGATTGTCAGACGCCTGCCGGCTAGAGCATCCGAAGACGATAATCGTTGACCCATAAGTTTTCGGAAAAAAATTGGATTCGAGGACTACTCTTCAAGTTAATGTCTTCCTTTTAGGCTATACAACGTTGATCAAGGTCAGAATGGTCGGCATCAGGGCATTTACTAATAAAAAGTATGCAGCCAACAAACATGGTTTTATTCGACCAAATCAGACTTTGAATCTCATTTGCGAAAGCATGTAAACGATGACGACATAAGTCGTCGTATCTAAATATAACGTAGGTATTTTAGAACGTTTAAAAAATGAAGGTTGATACACCCTGTGCTTTTTCTCTGTCAAGGACGTTCGGTGATGGCAGTCCACATTTGAGGCCGCAGCGTCCGCCACATAAGCTTTGCTATCACGTGTCGCCTCCGCAAAACGCAATGCTGAGTCTGTCCGCTAAGCTGTTTTTAACTACACTGACAGAGAAAAGCAGAGCTCAAAGTTCCATCTTCGCTAACAACCCCACGGACAGACAAGACACCGCCCATCCAGACATCACAATTGAGTTGATAATATGAAAAATACAAACACGGACATTGGTGCAACAACAAAATTTGCTTTCTGCTCAAAGTGGCATATAAGGACATGAGAATGATGTGCATCCATTTAAAAAACATTAGCTGAAAGTCTGAACGTCTGATACATGCAAGGGACTTACAAAAGTCAGGTTGTAATGGGCGTAAACATGCCTGGTATTACGCCGGCTGCGCAGGAGACTATTGGTAATCGTTCGCAACACATGTTTGCTCGCTAGATTGACAGCTTATGTAATGCAGTTTGACTTTATTAAATTGTGTCGTATATATAAATCAAGTATGTACCACAGAATCCACCTCTACGCCCTCGTTGGAGTTCCTGCCTGAGGAAATGTGTGCTTTGACTCTGAAAAGTTTGTATTTGGATGACCGCCCAAGTCGCATTAGGTGGGCATGATTTAATGGTAAGTTTTTCTGCATTTATCGCGAATTATTAAAATAATGAAGATTTTTAAGATTTTTTTGTGCAAAAACACATTATGCCATCCTTTTCCAAAAACAAAAACCAGATCATCGTGCAAAACGGATTTTATGAGTAGAGATAACCGGCAGAATGAGGAGCGCGTCAGAAGGTAAACATTCGGACAAATGTTGAGGTGGCATATTGCGCCATCGCGCCAAATTTCTTTACAGCTACTTGCGAAAGAGCATATTTACTAGGAGTCAAATCCTCGAGGAATGATGAGGGTATCAAGATATCAGACATTGCAGGCAGTTCTTTCGGTTTATTTTCAAAGGATAGTAAACAAAATCATATCTAGTTACTAAAACAGGGAAAAGTCAGTCACAAAAAACGAGGACGCACTATATCTCGATGACCCGGCTTTTGTTCCCTGAGTGGAGTCGTATACTGCGCCCTTGCCTTTTTTGAACTAAAAAAGCCAGCGATAAAATCTAAATGTGTCAGACGTAATTGGAATGGTTGACAATTTTAAAATGCCACATAGTGGAGCTACAACCTTTTTCCTACTTTTCAAAAAATTTGCCTGTTTTCTTAGTCCATTTCAAACATTCTTTTGATCGTTTTTACTTTACGCAAAATTAAAATTTTTGGCAGTACACATGGAACAGAGGGCAAAAATTAGTTTGAAAATTCTGCATAACTCTGACGTGTAGCTGTTAAAACAATTTTGATTACGACCACTATATTCAACACCACTTCGAATTAAGTCGTCAGCCCAATATCAACACGTTGCCACCTCAGTGCAAACAAATAGCGTATGGTAGCTTAATTTTACTGTCATGAACGGTCCACTTGGGGTGCTTAGTCCGTATTCCAAATTGCAATTGTCTTGGCCTAGGTTCGAAAAACGAGTCAGACATTGTAGCCCGTTTACAAGGTTTGTCTTCATTTCCGATGACATTTCGAGGATACTCCATATTTAGATGAACTGTCCCATATATATTGCCTTAATCAAAATAAATGACGGTTGTAACATGACAAAAAAGCCAAAACAAACAAATGACAACAAACAATTGAAGGCATCCAATAACTTGTTTAAATTTTGCGCGGCTTTGCTTCTTCTGCAGCTTAAACTACCTTGGTGACAAATGTCAGTGGAATTCTTGGCATGAAAAACTCGATATATGTTTTAAACCGTTGTTTCTAAATAGACATAAAAATTCATCTTCGGGTATCTCGTTGATTAATTTACCGAAAAATAGTTAAGCCGCATTTTCTGACGGTCTAAATATGTCTAAAACGCAAAAATTATCAGAAGTAGAGTATCTCTAGATCGCAAGCCAAATTGGGTTATTGCAAATTTGCGGGTTACGAAACAACTGAGCACTTTGCATCAATTCTCCAATAGACATTGGCCTACATTTACTTTTCCGCTTCCAAGTTCATAAATTGCGTGCATTCAATTGCTTTTATATTTTGGTTTGGTTATTGAAAATGTTTTTCTCATAAACTGCCTCAACTAAAGGGTTACACAACAGTCCGTAAAACCATTAATTTTTTTAAAACTGAAGAAATCTAGAAAGCCAACTTGTAATTTCTAAATCCCTTATGCACGAAACGACTCGTATTTAAGGCGCCTTACGCCTAATGGCCCTGTGAGCATATGCATTGTGTCACACTCAGTGCCTATCACAATTTCCAAGTTTCTCCCCCTCTGATTTAACGTCCATATGTTGCAAACTTTATGAAAAGCCTGTCTCGGCAAATACCTGTAAGCTAGTCTGCAAGCCTTTGGTTGTTGAAGGACTGTTTTGTCGGTTCGACTAGTTTAAAACTTAGTGATTTTATGTGGAAACTGGATCCTAACATTTTAATGTTGCCTAGATTTGTCTTTCCCGCTTTCACATCCTTAAAATGCATACAGACAGGAAGTGGGGGGACAACGTCGCCTGCCCGAAGGAGCTCAAGATTGAGCCTCAAGGCACAACGGGAGGAGCACGTCTAGAAACCTGATCAGAGAACACAACCTCCCCCACCATGCACCTATTACTATATATTAAGTCTTTTGCTTCCCGCGCGAAGTTAATCCGTTAACCCGGATTAAGTCTTTTGATGTAAGTCTCCTTGTGATAGTGCAGAAGTTAAAATGAAAAGTTTCCACAAACACGCGACAAGAATGATTAATTAATCAGCATTTCTACAGCACTGACTGCCTGTGGTCAAAAATGCTAGTATTACGAAGTTATTCCACTGGATGTGATGCGTTACAGACAAAATATCCATAGATGACCAGTGCAGAGAAAAGAACTCGAATTTGCTCCTCAAATCCCAAAGAAATTGGAGTGACCGGCCCTATAAAATGGAAATTCACACTAAAAAACGCACGGGAATTCCACCGTTGCGCGAATCACTCTAGTAATCGTGTCACATAGTGGCAGAACAGGGGCAAAAGATTTCCTGTGGCTATTAACTTGGAAGTACCTTTTTGGTCAGATGTGGTTATGTACCCCCAACTTAAATGAACAAATCCCAGCTGCCTGTAATACGGGACCGGTAGTAATAGGGAATTTTACAACTGGGGCCGGAAAACGCAAAGACGACGAGGTCAAGTAATTGTATGCAAAAGAAAAGCTATTCGGAATGCGCGGTTGTACTTTAAGTGAATGAAAAATGGTTGCCCTAGTCCTAACCCTAACGCCTAACTCCTAAACGCAAACTATAACCCCAATCCCAACAGCACTGTTTGCCGTAATATAGTAGTATCTGGCAGACATACGAATTATCAGGTTTTACGTGTTGGATTATTTTACCTAAGTAATAACCATAAAACTCAGCTTTTGTCAGGCAGAAAGAGGTTTTTCACCTCTTAATTACTTATACACGGTACCTAGAAAATTTTGGATAGATTAATATCCGTGACGTTTGCATGTGCGATAATTATTTGCAGGTCGCAATCAAAAAAGCCCGTCTCTGGATTAAAAAAGTGATTGTAAACGTAAGCTTCTTCTTAATCATGCCTCCTATAGGCAGTGTATGTGAATACTACCTCGCAATAGTGCATTGTTCATTCGCTTTTGAAGAATTTCAGTGTAGCCGAACGCGAGCTTTTCGAGGTCTGTCAACACTTTTCTGTTTATGTTGTTTGTCGTAGGCCATCAGATGAGTGGTCCTTCGATTGGCATAGCCACCCATAGGGGCGGCCATCAACATTACTCGAATGTTGCACTTATTTCCAGATATGACCATATGGACCATGTTTTGCCTGCGATCAATCAGCATGCAAGGCTGCATCCTAAACTAATTTTTATGTCTGTTGGTCTTAAAGTCTTTCACAGACATTTATAAGATCCTGCAACCGCCTAAGAGTTTTCTGCCATTATAAAACTTTAAAACTTTAACGAAACAAATGTAACCAAACGATGTGGCAGGGAATTCGCCTCCATCTTTTGGCAGATGCGTTAGCAGGAGAGAGAAGATCGAATACGATAGAAAAAAGAAAGACGGCGGCTGTCGACTTGGCAAAGAGGAACAAACCTTTGCGTACATTTCAGCCGTTCAGATAGGGTCTAAACGTCGACATCAATTACGTTACCCATCGTCAGCCAAACTAGTATCACTTCGTCAACCAGATTGTCTTGAGAATGACTAATATTTCATCTAAAGAGGAATAAACGCAATTCTGCCGTGAACTGGAAGGTTGTACTTGTTCAATTCATAGTTCCAATAAGGCTTTCAAGCAGCATTTAAGGTTCCATAACAGTTCCTTATTAGCAGAGGTGGACATTGGGTTCCGGTGATTTCGGGGACATTCTCTGCACGCAAATGTAACAATGCAGGTGGCTGTCTCCGACTCCAATTCGGTCGACGTTAGAAAAGCCCTTGTTCGTGATTTCTCCTTTAACGTCTTGTTTATTTCGGCCGGCGGACCCGTAAGAAACCATAGTTCACTTTTCGCCAAAGATAAGGCTTGGCGGTTTGTTTGATTGCTCTTCCTAACAGTGACAAAAGACAGGCGGTTTTCGACAAAAATCGATGAATTTCAACACTTTCAAAGATACTTCTAGGAAATAAGTGGAAAAATTTGGCCAGCCCACATTCTTGTCTGGCAGATACTGATAACATTTCTGCCACAAACGGCAAACGCTCTTTACTCTTCATATTGCGATCAATTTGTGTTATCCTGGCCTGCTTTTAAGCTCCACTCCGAGATTTTAAATCTACTACGAAGTGTTAAAACCTCTTCTGTCGTTTTGACAACAGTAAGTTTAGCCTGCAGAAAACTTAGCTTCTTTTAAGCCAGGAAACAAATATTGGGTCTTCTTGTGAGTTTTCGCAAAATATTTGCATATACCGGGAACAAAAGGCAAGATAAAACACACAGCTGTCTGTAGACGTTATTGATGTTTTTTAAGACATAAGATCGCATAAATTTACATATTCGAGATCTTTCTAGAGGCAAATAATGTGCATATTCACAAAAATAAATCTTCATTTAAGCGGTATTTATTTTGGTAAATCATACCCGGCTAGGTGGATAAATTCAAGAACAAAAAATGCACTGATTGGTAACTGTTCTCTGAGGGGAGGTTAAAGCCAAACCATTGCCTAAATTTGAGATAGCATGGCCTTCGGCTTAAATTTGTACAAACATCAACTGCACATGAATTGAAAACTTACACTGTGTGTAAAAGAAGCATTTTCTGGATGAACAGTTAAGATCAACAAGGTTTATGACAAATCAAATAGACTTCTGTCATCAAGTAGCTTCGTAAAACGTAAGCTGTTTGACCATCCGCCACATGATTCGACGTAGTTTATCCCTATTCTGAGCTTAGTTCGACCAGTCAACTTCGTTGTGACGGCCGTTGACGTCCTTTGGACACGTCCCGATTGTTTCCGCATTTTTTTGCATCGGCAGCTGCTGGAGAGGGGACTGACAACTGCAAAATTACATTCACCCGCAAAAGCTTGGACCACCATTTACATTGTTCTTGCCGCTTATATACACTTCCATGCTGTTGAACAAATTCGACAAGTTTGGTCTGTTGCAATTAAAGATGTGGATGTGGTTTCGTCTGATAACATGAACAACAGAGATTTGACGATGATTTCCGTACTCATATTTTAAATGGCGGGGTACAGTATGTAATCCCTTGGCAAAACTGTAGTTAATCATGGTCATAATGCCAAAATTGACGATGTCTGTGACGGGAAACCCTGACCTTTGACCCATAAGCATTTCGGGAAAACTCGAATGAAACCGTGATCTTAACTCTAGGCCTCAGTTTCCTAACCTAAACCCTATCTTAAACCTCCGAACTTAAGTCTAAGCCCCAACCCTGGCCTCAATCCTTAAATCCAGATCATAACCGAAGCCTAAAATTCTCTGCCCTAAGAATAACCGAACTGCTGATACTAACGCAACTGTATACTTGACCAAATCCGGGCAAATTTGACGCCAATAATGTTAGTGAAATAAAAATCTGCTTACCGTATGACTACATTGCTCACCTTTTGTCGGGCAATCTGCTGTGAACCACTGAATAGTTCATAGTTCACTGAATAGATACCGACAAGGGTAAGGGGACTGAAGTGACCATTTCTGGCTTATTAGCTGTCGTCAATCAACCATGCCTAGCCTCGAGGTTTGCAAACCCTGGGACTCGATCGCGACAAATGTTGGTTAGAAGCTTAACATATTAACCACTGAGTCATGGGTCCGTTGTACTGTCGGTTGCGATTTCGTATATACACGATAGTTCGACTGTCGGCTTCGACGATGTCCACCATGTGTTCCACAGCAGTGTGGGAGAAGGGGCGATGACTTGTGCGAAGATTTATTTAGCAGTGGTAGCAGACTTGCACAACAATTACCGCAATCTCTCCTCCCCTACCTGTGCACGGTGTCAAGACAGAGTCAAGAAGACCGGAGGCGAGTTAGAGTGCAGGTGAATGGCACGGCCGAGCCGGCACCTTGGCGTTGCATTCCACATCCCTTGGTCCACACAGCAATGGGGAGTGTCGAATTCCCAGTGCGGCGCGACGTACATCGGCAACCCGGTTCGCCACTGCACCCCGAAATTTAGGTATTTGTTATGGTGCTCAATTCCGATAGCAACTGCCAGAGTCCAACATGGTCCCCGTGTTGATCCAGCGCATCTACCATGTGGCCCGTTTAGGAGGTATATATAATGACACTTTTCCGGGGGTTGACTCCTACATTTCCACAGGCATAACCCCGAGATGCGCTCTTTTGAGATTTTTGAGAAACATCCTGCAGATGGACAATATAACCTTTTAAAAAAGGTCGACTTAGCTAAAAAATGACCGCTTATGCCTGGACGTCTCACTAATAACCAGTTTGCAGTAGACATTTTTACTGACCAGATGGCTGACATCGAGACTATTTTTGGCAAATCAACCAGTCCATTTTTTCAGGTTACATTGTATGACGGGCAAAAGCTGTCGTTATCTGTGTTTTAAAGCATGCCTAAGATGTGGTCCTATTCCATCTACCTCACAAATGTGCACCAAAATCATAGACGAAAATTGCACGGTTTTCCTAACGCACGTAGAGTAATAACATTTATGAGACTGTGATGAATCCCAGTAAACGTGATATCAAGAGGAAAAACATACCCAGATGGAATACGAGCTACGAAAAACTTTTTAATTCATAGAAGGGTTTGACTCTTGAAGCAATTGCCAGAAATGCAGAACAAAAATATGTACAAGCCTAATCAGTGCCTTTACCATTTCGTGAAATGCCCGTGGTCCAAGTTAGCAAAAAAGGAGATCTGGGTCGATAATCTGACGTTTCGACGTCACTAAACAATATCCCAAATGGAGGGGCTTCAATGTTTAATGCAGTCGCAATGTATGATATGGGCAAAATTTTGCTGATGGATACGTCTGAGCAGGCTTTGATTTGTGCGGCCCGAATAAGTGGGACCATTAGACCGATTTTTGTCGGTAAACGTCCCAAGCAAATGCATATGTGTTTTTGTGCAAACCGCACCTGGAAATTTCCGTCCGGAAAACATTATTGCATATAAAGTACATACATTTTCCTTTTTCATTATAAGAGAGGGGCAGAAAAACAAACTTTTAACAGACAGAAACTTCTCCCCTCCCCCTCCCTAAGAACCTTATAGAACTAGAATCTGACCACTCCAATCGCTGAACGTTCCTCAACACTTTCCACATGCTAACTTTTATTGGCTGTTAATCTTTTGCTACTTTGCCCACCCTTTTATTATATAATTGCTTTTCGTTAAAAATTATTATTTATGAAAACGGCTATATTACAAATCGACAACAAAGGCAAAATCTTCGAGTCACATGAAAGGGTGATGCATGTAGAAGGGAAAAAATGGAGAAATAATAACAAATACAAAATATCGGTGTCTCATTTATGATTCATTAACATTTGCCACAGTAGAAGATCTCTCAGACAAGAAGAGGGGCATGTGGTGCTTACTGGGTTGTTCAGTTAGAACTTTTGACACAAAATCAAACTTCGTTTTGGCCATTTTTAGGAAAAATGCGAGAAAATTTTCGATAAGATTGCGATTCTTGATAGTGACGGAGGTGCACACCAAGTGGAGGTCGCATGCAGACAGGCGGGCTGCCGTCTGAAAAGTTAGACTGTGATTACAAACCTTTTTTAATCCACGGGCAGGGAGCATTATCGCGTAAAACTATGGCACCCTATCGGCATCGGTGGATAAAAATGTAGCCAAAAACATCCTTCACAATATTGACGAACACCGTGCTGTTTATAGGGTCAGTAGTCGATTGCCAGACTCGGCGCTTTGCGTATTTAATAGCCATCCAAATCATTTTTTGCCGAAAGTTTTTGAAGGTTGCCGTAGGAACAGTAGACTTTTTGGGAAAATCCTTCTCTTTTTGAGCATCTGGAATCGAATTCGTAGGATTGTCAACAAATAAGATCTCATCGCAGAAGTAAATACACTTCCTAAAAAGGCCCGTAATGAATACATTTCTTAGAATTAAAAAACGTCCTCTAATAAGTTTTCTTCCTGGCATCGCCTTACGCATGCCTTTTTGTTAAAAGTTAAATTTCTGCATCATTTTCCAGATTATGTTTATAGTGAATATCGGCATATGTTCCCGTAAATCATCTCAATGCACGTAGAATGATAATTTTTTTAAATAATCACTTTGCTTCTTTGTGGGCCGTTTTAATTTACCGCAGGTATTTCTAGTCACGGTTCTGCCGTTGATTAGTCGCTACAGATTAACCTTGCTAATATTGACAGCACTTGCTAATTATTCACCGGACAACTCTGCTGCCGCTAATTTCCGAATTCTTTCGTGGTCTACTACTGATAGAACTTGTCTGACTAACTTTATCGCAAGGCAGGACACAAAACAGTGACAGCAATTCACGAGTTCCCAATGCATATTTGTTGACGCAAAGTAATTCTTGATGTGGTAAAGCAACCAGCTGTCGAATGAGTTTTCTGATTGCTTTTATGATACAAAACGCGAAAATTGATTAGACGGAGATTAGTAAGCCGAATCCGTTCTTTTTGCGATCAAAAACACGATCGAAAAAGGAAGTTTCCTCGGGTTTGCTCTTACCTGCTATTTGTGAAAGGAAGTCAAATCAAATTTCTCGTTTTCAGACGGCATTTATTTCGTTTTTCCTGTTTATATCGGTTATTGATTACCGAGCAATGCGTATAAACCTGAGATTTTTACTTCTGAATTTTAGTAGCAGACAAAATCTTTTGAATATCAAG